>PIJE02000833.1:140000-180000 GCA_002895965.2 Coryphaenoides rupestris
GATAATAATCATGCTGATCATAATAATGCTGATGACAATAATAATAATAACGCTGATAATAATAATAATGTTGATAATAATGCTGATGACAATAATAATGCTGATAATAATGCTGATAATAATAATCATGCTGATCATAATAATGCTGATGACAATAATAATAATAATAATAATAATAATGCTGATAATAATGCTGATAATAATAATCATGCTGATCATAATAATGCTGATGACAATAATAATAATAATACCAGACACCAGACCAGAGACCAGACCAGGAACAGAGCAGCATGGCAGCTTGCTACAAACATTAGCAAAAGAAATGGAAACAAACCTGGTATGTCATGTACTCTCTGTCTTTACAATAAACTACCAACTAAACTGCATCTATTGACTGGAAAATGGGTCTTTGGGGCTGCGTAAGATCACTCTAGCCCACCTGTGTATTATGGCCTTTTTTATTGACACAAAGGACAGTTGGAAATCGGAAAAATTGCCATAACAATAATAATAATAATGCTGATAATAATAATAATAATAATAATAATAACAATAACAATAATATTTATTAAGAAAAGAGAAGAGGCAACGAGAATCCTGTCAATAGTTTCATTAATTAGGCCTATTATTGTTATTGTCCAGCATATTATCATTGTAGCTAATACAAAATGGATGAAATACAAAATGGATCCTCATCATCATCATCGTCATCATCATTTACTGATCATAACGGTTTTCACCCTGTTATTTATCAAGGAATAGGAATATGAATGCCTCAATTTAATTCATTCTTTACATGAATTGCAAGATCATGTGCATGGTGGGCTACAGGCTGCACTTGGCAGAGCTCTTTAATACAATCTGAAATTGATCTATTCTATCCTGATCACATCATGGTTGTTCAATTTAAGATTATATTATTTGGTTATTTAAAAAAAAATACTTCACAGTAAACGATTCAGTATTTAAGATAATCTCAGTAAAAAACGTAAAGTATGATTTTTTTAAAACTGATTTAACATATAAGCCTTCACATATCACACAATTTATACCTAAAAAGATCATATGCAGATCATTTGAAAAAAGACATAACCAACCTGCAATGCAGTCCTGCCGTAGGCATTGTGTCCATTGACCTGTGCTCCATTTTGCAGACATTGTTTAACCTGGGATAGTTTTCCATTGGCAGAGGCAGTGCAGAGCTGGTCAGTCAGGGATGTGTCCGTCATTCTTGATGGGAGATCAGGAAAAGGATACAGAGGCAGATGATACAGTGAGAGACTAGTGAAGCATGCACCATGCATGTTTCACCAAGATGGAGACTCAGGAAGTTCAGGCAGGATGTGAAGCCCCTCCCTGATGAAGTAGTTTTTTGCCAGCAGAGGCCTACTTTAAGCCAGACTCCAGAGGGTTAATGTTTAGAGATAACATGGGATATTGGCGAATGAAGGGATTAATGAATGGATGGATGAATTAATGAATGAATTGATGAATGAATTAATTAATCCTATAGGTTTTTGGTTAAGCACACTCCAGCAATAAATGGTGAGGAGAATACCCACTCACCTACTCTAACATCAAATAATATGCCTTAATATAATTTTTTGATAGCCAGTGCATGGACCAATATCCCTATTTTAGATGTGATTGCTGTTGTGGACCATTCTCCACTAATACAAACAAGCAAGAGAATGTTTCGCAATCTTAAATTGTCTAAATAGGACGTAAACAATATAGCACGGCGCATTGTGCAAGCATTTACTTCAGGATTTTTTCTCATTCTGATGATCTAGTAAAATAATTCATAATTCACTCCTCCTCCACATAATTTGACTTTTCATACAAATCTCATATGTAGTAACTCACACACTGCAATTGGCAACTACTATGGCAATCAGAATGGGAAAAAAAAAAGTCATTCCGTTTATTTCAAGTGTATATCTTTCAGAAATAATACTTGCTTCCATGAAACGTTTCAGAAAGAAACCGTCATTCAGTCGATGTGTCAAGAGTTGGTGAATATTTTCTGAAAAACTATCCATTTTAGTACCATGTAATTCTATTTTTTTCGTAAGTGACACTCTAATGTGGAGCTAGTACCTACAGCAAGCTTTTAACTGTGAGTTTTTTTATACATGGAATTAGTAGATCTTTGAATAGGTGTAGTAGGCCTTTATCCATCCTCAGTGAACGGTCACGCTAAAAAGCGAAAAAAAAAGTGTCATTTGCAGACGGTCCCTTACTCGGACGATGAACCATTTCCCGGATTAAAGAAATGGATAGCGACAACAAATATTGTTATTATAGTTTTCTTTTGACACATAGTGTACATTCCATGACATCCTAGAGCATTTCATTACGCTGGAGTGCTTTGTCCGAATGTACAAGTCAAAAGCCAATGTCCACCGAATATCAAGCGTCAACCCAACGGCACCGCGCTGTATTTGGCGCTCATTTTTTTTTAAATTCAAATATGTGGAGAAATTCTGCAAGCACCACGACATCCGCACATCTCTAACTCATGATCTCAAGATGCAACTCGGTTTATGTACAGTATGTCAACTATAATGCCACTTTGTCACACTTCAACGTGATATAATATTGCACGTCTAATAAATAATAACTTACCTAGAGAAAGACGAGCATCTCTGTGGTCATCACTGGCTCCATCATTATTACATCGCAACGCACGCATAAAGAAAAAAATGTTTAGTTTAGTTTTGAGCATTGAAATATTTTTGAAATAGCCTAGAAACTCAAACTATGGGTGGGACCAGAGAGAAAGAGCCTCCTCGCCGGTTATTGCGACCAGAATGCGACGCCTGCTATTAGAAAGCAATGCACACCTAATTTAAGCCTATTTAGACATTCTTGTTATGCAAATTGAACAATAAAAAGGATCTGATTGTACGGACATCATATTTTTTGTTCTGACGTCTCTAAACTGTCAGCGAGGTTGGGTTTAAACCCTGTCACAATACTGCCCCCTCCTGGTCGATACGTGTATGACTCACGTCTACTTTGGGGACTTTGGGGGTGTTGTTGTTAAGATAAGATAAGATAAGATAAGATGGAACTTTATTGATCCCGAAGGAAATTGTTGTGCCAGGTTGCATAGCAATAGAATAAAACAATAGAGAAATAAACAGTAGAATAATAAAAATAATATAACAGATTTACAAATGTTGTGAAACAATGTTCAACTGAACTGTGTGAGGTTATTTTAAACTGAAGGTTTATATAGGACAACAAGGGCCCTCTCATTTCGCCCACTATTTGTCCCTAGCCAGCGAGATGACACACACACACCGCTGGGCTGAGAAATATAAAATTACAAATTGTACTGTCAAATGAAGATGAAGAAAGTTCTGTGAGTCATAAAGAGTGTGGCAGTGTTGGACTGTGTGTGACTCTTCGAAGCGTGTGATCCCTCAAAAATCATCACAGTTCCCTGTTGCAACTGTTGGGAACACAGCAAACACAAAAAAGCGGAAACAAAAGTGAAAATATATAAAAGTCACAATAACGCATTTACATGTACAGGTTGTACATCTACAATAAAAAGCATGTGAGTCAGCGACCACACACGCACACGCACACACACACACAGGGGCAGTGTACTTCCAAACTGCCTTCAAGTATGACACTTGGTTGTGTCATATTATTCTTATTGTTATTGTTATTATTATTATTAGTATTATTTTCTGTTTTTGGTCAGATAATAAAAAACAAAACAAAGTGTAGCCTATAACCCTATATGCCATAATGTGTGACTATAGAAGAAACTGCACTTATTTATTACATTATTTATCTCTCATTAACATAATACACTGAAATAATCACATGGATGCATAGGAATCCTTTATTTTACTTTTCCCACACTTTTCCCGTCGCTTTACGTTACGCCGTAAAGCGACGGGACGGTCGAGAGTAACGACGGGAGATACGCGATCTTTGTAGTTCACACGCTCGGCGCACATATTATTCGGCGGCTCTCGGAGCTCGACGAAGTGACACATTTGTGAATTATTATTGTTATTATTGAGTGAATAGTCTTGTCAACAAGCCGAGAAGGAGGGAAGCGGAGAGAAGAGCCCAGGAGGAGGAGGAGGAGGAGGAGGAGAAGAAGGAGAAGGAGAAGGGGGAGAAGAAGAATCGCTTTTAGCCAGTCATCGCCATGGCCTCCGACAGCGGCGACAGCAACATGGACCGAGAGATGATTCTGGCTGACTTTCAGGTCTGTTTCCCGCCCCCCTCCACCCCCTTTAATTCACCTTGCACACCCCGCCTTCAAACAAATAAAATGCACGCTATTTACCCCCTAAAGCCCGAGTGGTGGTGGTGACGACGACGGCAACAACAACAACAACAACATCAACATCCTCGGCTAACGGGCTAGCTAGCGAGTTGACAGTCTATGTCATGTGTAATTGTCGTTATTGTGTCGCCTCGCTTTACACGCTGACACCTTTCGTGGGTTGTCTGGCGCTACACTGCGAATACAAAGTTTGCGTGGCAGCCATCCATCCATCCATCCATCCATCCATCCGTTTAGAGAGCAGAGTCAATACAAATAAGAGGCAACAGAGCCTGTGGTCCCATTTAAGCTTTAAAGCTGGACATAAAATGCACACACACACACACACACACACACACACACACACACACACATATAATGGCCATGTGTGACTGTGTGGTTGTCATGACGCAGCTTGCAGAGGCACTGTTACTGTACAAGGTTATGATGATATCTGGGTCGTAGTACAACAATACATGGCGCTGCTGAAGGGGTTCAAATGTCTCATTTGAAGGAAGCAATGCTAAAGAGGCCAGCACAGTTCTATAATACAGTGATGTAGCCTAGTCTATAGAGTCATTTAGTGCAAAATGTGACCAAACAACAGTGTTTGTTCAGTGTGTGTGTGCTCACAAAAGTGCAGAAACCAGCCCTTATCAGCCATTATTCCACCCTTCATAACCTCTATAACTCATCTGTAATCCACCATAACATCATCATTATTATAAATCCTTTTTATATCAACCTTGTTATCGCTTGCATCTTGGGCCAAAATGCAATTTTACGTAACATAAAACATCTCTGAAGACATCTTAAAGACGTTAACCACCTCCTACTTTCCACCTGTTAAATAGAAGTCCTGAAAGTCCTGAAACTTTACCAACTTTACCAATCATCAAATGCATGAGAAACCATGGACGGAAGTGCAGTTGACCCCTATGGTTTGCAATAGTTTTAGCCATTCACCTGTAGCACTCATCCGCTCATCAGTTACCCAAGGTTTCATTTTGATGTTACGGCAATAGCCAATAGTCTATTGACTTACTTGAGGGCAACTGTGTGTATTTATGTGTGTGCGCGCACAGTGTAAGCGTCATTGACTGCCGTACATCACAATTTAAGGAGCAACGCTTTGGCTCACAAAATGTCAACACTGCTGGATAGTCATTGTTTCGGTACACTGGGAAAACCTGATTCGCTTGGAGCACCTCCCAGCATAGGTCACAAACGGACAGAAACTAATTAAAAGGATGAAGCTGCTCGTGGATTCCTTACTACATTTTGTGTCTAGTTACAAGGCAATGGAGCATCACATTTATATCTAATGCTGTGGCCAACAATGTTAGATGTTGCCACAAGAACCAGAGAGCTATGTGACTAGGTAGGCCTAACCACCGTCATAAGGAAGGAGCCATTATTGTCTCTGACATTTCCTTGTGCACATTTACATTCTCTCTTGAAGTGTCATTAAGTTTAGAGTTGTACTGTGTATTTGCGGTCTGGCAATCGGAAGGTTGCTGGTTCAATCCCCGGGCTCCGCCTAGCCAAGTTTTGAGGTGTCCCTGAGCAAGACACCTAACCCTAACTGCTCCGTGTTGGTTGTTACCTTGCATGGTTGACACCCCCGTCGGTGTATGAATGGGTGAATGTGAGTAAACTGTAAAGCGCTTTGGGTAAAAGCGCTATATAAATGCAATCCATTTACCATTTGGTCATTTCTCTGTGATATCTCTACATGGTGGCATGTGTAGAACGTGTAGAACTCAGATATTGGATCATGCTTAGAATTGCACGCCTGCCCAGCTACTTATGCAGGCAACTTGGCAATTATGAAACTCGTTCTATTCGTCTCGTAAATAGGAATGCTCGAAAACAACTCTATTCTTATCTTCAGGTACCACAGTGATATATTGCTGCCTCTCCTTCAACAAATGAACTCTTTGTAAGTCGCTTTGGATAAAAGCGTCTGCCAAATGCCCTAAATGTAAATGTAAATGTAAACTACGCCGTTGCATTATCAGCCTCTGCAGAATTTCATTATCATAACATAATTAAATGATTAGTACAATGTCATAAATAATAATAGCAAAAGGATCATAAATGTCCAAAGTGATGTCTTAAATGTGCTTGCTAAACTATTCCTTGATTTGTACTCAGAAAATTACTTCTATTATCAAAATTGGATTTGATACATTTTCTGTCGTTTGGTTAACCGAGGAAGGGACTAATTGTCACAGCCCTGTTCTATACATTGAGCTGGTTTGTCTGTGTTTCATTCACAGGCTTGCACTGGAATCGACATTGCGGAGGCAATCGCTCTACTGGAGCTCAACAACTGGGATTTAGTGGTATGTTCTATTTAATTCCTTGAGTCCATGGCACATATGCACATACATCTACCTTTTCACACTGGGGACATAGTCCAACTCTCATGTCGCTGTGTGCACGCACACAAAGTTAGATCCAGGCCGTTACTTTCGTTTATTCGCATTTTCTTTTTCTACCTGTAGGCCTACATCCTTTCGTTTTATTTACCTATTTTCACTTTTTCAACGTCATTGTCTTATCGTGTGTAATTTTTTTCTCTTTCCTTAGGCAGCAATCAATGGAGTGATACCACAGGAGAATGGGATCTTACAAAGGTACAGCATGTTCACATTCACAATAAGAGACTTTTCACCGACCATATAATGGAACATATAAAACAGAATGGGCAACATTATGTCATTTACAACAGGTTGGAACAATCCTCAGAACCTTGTGGTTGCTGTGCACCCTTTAAAAAAAAAGAAGTAGTTTCTTCCCGAGTAGCAATCAGACGTTGCCACTGAACAAAGACGTTTCTGGAAAAACTGTTGCAGTCAAACTGATTGTAGGGGTGGATTTTGCTGACCAAAGCAGCAGCAGCAGGACTCTGTGACTACAGCACAAGCTTATGGCCGGGGAACCGCCCAAATATTACAGCACACAGCTGGTGGTAGGGCTGCACGATTATGGCCAAAATGATAATCACGATTATTGAGATCCCGTTTATTTATCACGATTATTCATTAATTTTAGGGACAACATCTTTTTATTGCACTTTCACGTTCAAATGAACAACACTGCTTCCACTTCCATTGTTGTGCTACATTCTGGCTAATGTACAAATCTTTGCATCAGACTGGTCCTTATCACAGTGCATCTCGTAGAAGGAAAATATAAATAAAATATTATCAACACTTTTTACCCACATTTTTATTTATTTTATTTTATTCCTCTGCGGTGCTAAAAGAATCATTCAATGATTCGTTCAGCACAGCAGAACTGGTTCGCAGGGGACGATCAAAACAGAGATGTTCATATATTAACACATTCCTAAAAGTATAGGCTCAACGCTGTACTAGATGATAGAGCCAGTTTGTGCATTTTGGCATTTATATAAAACAACCTTTGTATCTACTGTATTAGTGTAGCTCAAATGGTGGCACCTGTACCAGTTCTGCTGTGCTGAACGAATCATTGAATCATTCGTTCAGCACAGCAGAACTGGTTCGCAGGGGACGAATCACGTTCGCTCGTGAATCACGTTCGTTCGAACGAATCATGAAATGAACTGTTTTGCCATCACACAGCTATGTCTTGTCCATTAATAGGGATGGTTCTTTGACCTTCTGTAAGCGGCATTGTGCTTTCAGTGGTCCCATCGAGAAGTGAAGGTCGACCCATTCATTAGAAGGACGATCTCGGTCATGAGAAGTAGGGGCGTGATTTTACAATAAGCGTGTAGTTGCATGTTGAATGGGCTTCTATTGAATGGGGATAGGTTTACTCACATGGTTATCAAATCAAATATTGAGTGATCTGAAAGTCACAAATGCCCGGGTAGGTGTGAAAATGACACCAGAAGTGTTTTTAAATGTGAAATACCCCTTCAAAGTTTAGATTCTCACATGTGCGTTGAGTAATACCGAGTAACAAGACACTGGAACACCACCACTAGTCCATACCAGGCCAGTGTTGTCTTCAACGTGTTAACCTGCGCTCTCGGTTTCTCTACACATATCCTGGAGCAATGCTATTTCCTGTGTGATCACCGAACACCTTAATAGGTGTTCACACAGGAAATAGCAGAGAGTAACCCTACTTGGTTTGTGGAATTAACAAATTAGCATATTCTTGGTTTATGTGAAACACTGAAATAGAGTGAACATGCATCTGGGCATTTATTTATTTCTAGAGCAAGAAGAGAGAAAACACAGATAGAAGCTACCCCTTCTGTCAGCACTAGAGTTGTAAACAGTTTCTCAAGAGAAATGGTCTTCTGTAAGCACTATTGTGCTTTTCTCTTCCAGTCAACAGTCAGATTCTCAGAGTTGAGCTGCACCCTCTCAAGTTCCGTTATGCACTTGTGTGAATGTTTGGGAGCACGCACACATGTAAGCCTGTGCAGGTTTTAGACCCCTGGCCCATGAGAAGCTGGTTGGCGTTTCTCGGCACATACATTGTTATGAATGGAAGCTGACCGGCAGCGGGGCCAGCAGCCAACTCATTTACTAAGTGGCTGGCACGATTGGCATTGGCCAGTAAACCTCTGACGACGATGTGACCTGAACCCGAGCCAGCTGGAGCCTCAGGCCTTATTTCAGTTTCAATTGCAGTAGTTCCTTCCTTGCCACAACCCTTCACAAATCACTTTTCACATAATATATATACAGTATATATATATTTTTTCTTTTTACTGACAGTTATGAGAAACACTGTAAAACCTTCTGTGCTGTAGATAACGGCCACATCCTCTTTGTAAGTCGCTTTGGATAAAAGCGTCTGCCAAATGCCCTAAATGTAAATGTAAACATCCTGTGGTGTCGAGAGTTGTGCGTGGAAAGCCTCTAGACTAGAGCTTCTGAGGACGGCAGCGCCTTCCAGATGTAGGCCAGGGAACAGCGAGGCTAGACCACGCAGCACTAACTGTCAGCCCGGCGGCCGTTAGCCTTTCCAGAGCCAAGTGTGGTGAAAGATCTCTTGTGCCCACGGCGACGTGTCGTCACAAAGAACACTTTGAGCTGCCTACTTCCCACCATTGCTGGCAACAACATACTGTAATTACTACTACGCCACATTGGCTACTACAATTGGATTCTACAGTACAATTTCAATACAATTTCTCCACACTGGGTAATATTTGAATTCTCACACATTTCTTAATTTTTGTCGGTGAGTTTTTATAGTTTTATATTGTTAGTAGTAGTAGTAGCATCATAACAACAACTACTACTGCTACCTCTCTCACTCACAGTTACAGTCTCAAAGGGCTTCACAGGCAACTTGGTTTTATCTGATCCTCAATCTCCAAAACCCTTACAACACACCCAAAATCATTAAAGACCCTCTTAACCTCTACATCCCCCCCCCCCCCCCACCAGTAACTTTGCCGGCGAGGCGAGTCAAGCCAACCTATACGGACCCCTTAGCCAATCAGAGGCAGCCGAGGCGGCAGTGGCGGTGGCAGCGGCGGCAGGCCCAATCCACAATCCCCCATCAACGTCTTCGTCCGCCTCTCCTCCTCCTCCTCCTCCGTCCTCGTCCTCGTCCTCCTCAGCCTCGGCCTCCGCGTTCTGCCCCATCCTCCCATCCTCCCGCCACATCGTGGAGCGGCAGCCGCGGATGCTCCACTTTCGTGTGGAGTACCGGCAACGCACCACAGAGGTGGTGCTGGAGGAAGCTAGCACAGTTGGTATGTATGCTGCGATGACACAATGAACCTCATCATTTGTCACACTGCCATCTTGTGGTGATGAAGAGAAAGTCACCATTCTCTCTGTCTCGCGGTCTCTCCAGGGGAAATCAAACAGATCCTCGCGACAGAGCTCGGGGTTCCAGTGTCCAAAATGCAGCTGAAGGGATGGAAAAGTGGAGATGTACCGGACAGTGTGAGTTATCGGGGCTCAAATGGATATGGAAGATGGTTGGTAGTAAAGTGACGGTGTCCTGAAAGCTTTAGTTATTGCTTTGTCTGTAGGCCTTGTGGCTGTTGTCATCCAGAGCTAATAGCATTAGAAAATAACACTGTTCATTACTGTTATTCTTATTTTGATTCTTACTACTACTACTGTTGGCAGTGATCCCAAGAATGCTACATGTAGCTTGAGGGTATTTACCCTGCTCTCACTATTCCTGTCATGGGTCCAGTACACTGCTCGAAATCCACAGTATTATTATGTACCTTTTTGTGTCTATAAATGTATTTCTATGTGTCATTGTCCAGACGGTGCTGAGAAGTTTACACCTGCCCAAGAACAACAGCCTCTATGTCCTGACACCAGATATCGCGCCCACTGCCAGCACCAGCCAAAACAGGTACCAACCGAGCCCAGACCTTTGACCTCTTCTCGCTCTCCCACTCCCCTCTCGTCTATTGTTTCTGTAGTCTTCTTTTTCTAGAAACCTACTTTCAGATTTATTTAACAGCAATGCTGGTGCTTTACAAACCCACATTGAAGTTGAAAAGCGGGTAGGCGATTCATTTCAAAAGCATTTTTTGTTGTATCTCTTGAAATTCTCTTTACATCCCGATAGCAATTAATAAATTAAATGCTCTGACATCAATAAAAAAAGCAGTCATCTTTGGCCGCAGGGCCGAATGCAATTATTGAATGGCCTACCTGTATGTCCTTTTTAACAAGGCTAGGCAGGCAGACCCTTATAGCTAAAGCTAGCGAGCCAGTTGCAAAGAGAAAGTATGGCAGAGCAAACATACCCAAAACAGCAGCAGATTTCGGTCGCAAAAGGAAGACAGACTTTGAGAAAGCTGCGATCTTGTGCACGGAGGCATTGCACTTCATGTGTTTTGTAGGAGGAGTGGCTTTGGAGGACGCCTCCTGTAGCAACGGACTGTGAGCAGCAGGTGGCGCCCTATCTCCACGCATGTAGTGTGGTTCTAGTTCCGCCAAGCACCGTTGTGTGGAGCTCCATGAGATGAACCCCATAGACAAGCTGTCCAAGTGCCATTGACATACAGTTCTATTCTATTTCCATTTGAATATTAAGATTCTATTAACATTTGACCCAAAGCAGCGCATGCATTTCTCTCGCGTCCATTGTGACATTTTCAAACGAAAAGGCTTCTGCCGCAAACTGCCCGTTATGTAAATAGCAATTTTCTACGGCCACCCGCTCGTATATTTTCCGCCTGATATTGTCGCCGCATTGTTGCCTGGCGTGTGGCAGCTTGTGTACCGCACACAGGCACACACGCACGCACGCACACAGGCACACGCACACACACACACACACACACACACATCCCCTCTCACCCGATCTCCAATAGGATGTAAGCAGGTGACCGACTCGTATCTAGTGACTATCTATCCTATTAATCCACTCTGCCCCATGCTCGGTGGCGGGTGGGGGGGGTGGGTGGCTGGGGGTCAGTGGTACTGATATTAGCAGCCTTTCCATCTGAAATGTCAAGACTTGCCCGACGCACAGATCGGCGGCGGCACGGTAATCCGGTGACAGGTGGCGGTGCGTCTGGTGCTCTTTTCTCTCATCAGTGGTCAAGGTAAAGGTAACCTTACCTACCCACCCACCCCACCCCCCCCCCCCTCTCACACACACACACACACACACACCCTGTGATGGGGACCGCAGCTCCTAATTATATTCCGGTTTTATCTTTATCTTTTGAGATGAAAAGCACAGCACCTCCTTTAAAAAAAAGAAGAAATACATTGAACACAGGAATAATTTGACGGGACCACAGTTATTTTATTATCACTTGCTCTGTGTGTGTGTGTGTGTGTGTGTGTGTGTGTGTGCGTGTGTGCGTGTGTGTGTGTGTGTGTGTGTGTATGTGATCATGTGTTGCAGCCATTTTACACAGTGTACGGAACCGCTGCGGCCGTTGGTGGTGTGTTGGAGCTATAGCGCTGCTATGTGACTGTGCCCTGAGAGGCTTCATCTGTGGTGGTGGTGGTGGTCTGTGCTGATTGTCTTTTAATACAGACAATGCAACATGGTGGCCTTGAGGGACCCATAAGATGAGAAAGCAAAACGTAGCTCTGCCATGTATGACTGAAGGGCTGCGTCAGAGCTAATACAATCATGTTCTCTCCCAGGACTTTTTTAGGTTTTAAAAAAAAAAAATGTTTTTATTGATACGGCCTTTAGGTTTGAGCTTTTTTCTCTTTCTGGGGGAGTGAAGCAATATGGGAGGAATACAAATAAGAAGCAACTTGTAAAGTTTATGAGGAGCAGCGGTAATGCTCCAATCAGTTTTTTCACTCAGCGTAGACTATAATGAGCACTGAACCAATGGAAGTGCACCATTTTGATCATGCCGCACCAAACTCCATCGTCATGTATGTACGTATGTCAAAATCCAATCACCTTAGCGTCCTCTCAACAGAATCCAGGCGACAACGTTCCCGCCCATTAATATAATAAATTTAAATGTTTTGGGGCGGCATCCGCTTGGAAACCAGCACTCCAGGCATTGCCAATAAAACCCTCAGCAATCTGAGCGGAGCACTTTAATTCGTCAGCGTTTACACAAGTTACCACACGGGAAGAGCTGAAAAGAGTTATCATTTTCAGCTTTGCCTGCAAGTCTTTTGATGTGTTGGGTATATTTTTCTGGCAGTCAACAGCCTGTCTCTGTCTCTCTGTCTCTCTGTGTGTGTGTGTGTGTGTGTGTGTGGTGTGTGTGTGTGTGTGTGTGTGTGTGTGTATGTGTGTGTGTGTGTCTGTCTGTCTGCCCCCCCTCCCCTGTTCTCACTCCCCCGCATCACCGCTGTGTCTTTTTAGCAGTGCCCAAGTGTCATAGATATCATTTTTTGGTGTTAGAATCTCATTATTCTCTGTCAACCATTTTGGTGATGGACAGTGTGTGTGTGTGTGTGTGTGTGTGTGTGTGTGTGTGTGTGTGTGTGTGTGTGTGTGTGTGTGTGTGTGTGTGTGTGTGTGTGTGTGTGTGTGTGTGTGTGTGTGTGTGTGTGTGTGTGTGTGTGTGTGTGTGTGTGTGTGTAGGTGTGTGTGTGTGTGTGTGTGTGTGTGTGTGCGAGGGAGTGACCCTTTTGTCAATCGTGCTGCTGTGAGATGATAGGTGACAGATCACAGTGCAGTCTGGAGTGGCCCCCTGCAGAGGGACCAGGCAAGCTGTTAGTCTGCGGTAAAAATAAACTCCCCGTCCGTTTGCATGCTCCAAACCCGTGTGTGTGTGTGCGCGCGTGTGTGCCTGCCTTTTGCAATTTGGGGTGATAATTTGTGTCTCAATATGCACTAAACATGCCCAACACAGCAGAAAAGCTGTATTCAGGTAATGTTATGAATTACGTACGAGTAATGGTGCAATCTATACAAATGATACATCTACGTCTACCTATAATACATCTACGTAAAAATAAGGTACAAATCTACATTTTTTTTTTTATTAAATTGAAATGATAACTTCTCTCTGTGTCTCCGGGGCGCGGTTCGGCAATAATACAAATTCACAGACTTGCGTCGTCCACCAGACCAAAATAACTTGTACCACCGACATTGCAATGATACAAAGCCAGTTGAGAATCAGCAAAGTCCCCCTTCAATGAATAAAAAAACAAACCCTGTTAATTTATGTTGTATGCAAAATTAAGATCCCTCTATTGGTCGTGAGAGAAACCACAAATATGATTATGATTTTGTCCTGCGGCTGATCTCTCTGTAGCAGGAGTGCGGTGCGTGTGTTCAGAGCCTGTTCTCCTGAAGGGTCTCTCTCCACGGTCCTGTTGACTGACTGCCTGCGAGTACAAGAGGTTGCTGAGGAGGAGCTAATCCCCTGCATAAATGATGAGGCCCTGATGAATATTTTAATGGCTGTCCTTTTTTTTTTGCATACTCATTTATTCCCTCCCGCCCCCGTTGCTATTTCGTCGGCGTGTTTGCGTTTCAAAGGTTATTTGAGTTTTCATGGAAATTTTGAAAAATTACCACAAAAAGGAAGATTCATTAGCCATGGCGTGTTTGTTCCGCAGATCCCGCTAACCCCGCCTCCCCCCGCTAACGCCTCCCAGCCACCGTCGGCTATTTTGTAACCGATACGGCTCCTTTAGCTAGCCGCCCGCTCCCGCAGTCCCCCGCTAACGGTCCACTAGTGATGGGGAGTCTCCGGCGGCTAGCATGGTGACCGGCCTCGGTGCGGTGCCGAGGACATGGCGGAGCAGAACGGAGCGGAACCCGAGAGGTTCCGCGTCCGCCTGTTTTGTTGTGGATGTAAGATATGGAGAAGGTAAGGGGACCGTGCCTCTGCGTGTGCCTGGCTGCCTCGGGACAAGGTGATCACGTCGCCATTAAAATAATAGTGCGTGTGTGTGTGTGTGTGTGTGTGTGTGTGTGTGTGTGTGTGTGTGTGTGTGTGTGTGTGTGTGTGTGTGTGTGTGTGTGTGTGTGTGTGTGTGTGTGTGTGTGTGTGTGTGTGTGTGTGTGTGTGTGTCTTTCTTTCTCGGTCTGTCTCTGTGCGTGTGTGTGCGCTTATGACGGTGCTAGTTTAATAAGGTCTAGAGTCTGCTCTGTGCCATAGAGACCCACAGCGGAGGCGGCGGGCTTTACCTCAGAACCAAACCAATCTGTTTAGCGTCAGTTTGCTCCCTTCGCGAAAAAACCCCCAAAAACCCAACACCCCAAAATGCTCCGATCTCTCTCGTCCTCAAAGTTAAGTGACATTTTCCTCCCATCCACCTTATGGCATGTCGAGTAGCCCCAGAGAGGCTGCAGGCCAGACCAGATGCCTCCGCACGTCCACAGAGAGAGAGAAGTGAGAGAGCACTGTACACACTGGAGCGCACACACACACACACACACACACACACACACACACACTCCTCATCCTACCACCATCATAATATAAGAAACGGGTGCTTACAAACAGCTATTGGGGGAGCGAAGTCATGGTGCTGAGTATATGTATATATTTAACATATCCTTCTGTTTGTGATGACTTGCAGACTACTAGGGTTGTGTTTCCCCCCCAGTAGTAGTTCAGTCGGGGTGTGTTCAGGGTCAGGAGCAGTGAGGCAGGTTCTGAAGGTATATCTTTTTTTTCTCCATCCATTTCTCTCTGTCTGTATTCTTTATTTCTTCGACTTTCCTCACTCTGCGTTTCGCTGTTTAGCTGTTTATTTGTTTATTTGTCTGCCAGCAGCAGCTCGGGACTGTGTCCAAACAAATCATGATGATATTAGCTGGATCCTTATTTATGAGTCCCTACTCTCTCCCTCTTTCTCCCTCTCTCACACACACACACACACACACACACACACACACACACACACACACACACACACACACACACACACACACACACACACACACACACACACCGTCGCTCCCTTATGCTCAGCCCTATTACATATGCAGCCACTTCCCACTCCACACATTTCCAATCTTCCCCCGGTTAGCTACAACAAACATTACATTTACATATTGATTTCGTAGTTTTAGTCAATGTAAATATGCTGTCATTACAGTAAATTTGAGCTTCTGTTAACATAAGCTCGTCCAGATCTGCGCAGATTAAGGCGGTGATTGCATAATTAATGTGTGCGCTACATATTAATTCCCTTGTCCATCCCACTCTCTCTCCTCTTCCTCCTTTCCCTCGGTGTTGAGCCCTGATTAAGTGGCCGCCTTGGCCCCTAAGCCTCCCATTGATATTCACACTCACAGTCCCAGCGTTTGCTCAAAATGCTACTTAACCTCACAGCTTATTGTAAATGAAGCTTCCAAAAGTTGATCCCTCACATCTCGCTCTCTGTCTCTCTCTCTCTCCCTCTCTCACACGCACACACACACACACACACACACACACACACATGTATAAATATGGGAAACACACAAAGTGTCAATAGCCATCTTCTGTCAATTCCATTCCTGTCAGCGAATGAGAAGACTAGGGTGCTAGACTACACGTCTGCATGGGGCCATACCACGGAGCAGGCCGATTGTAACCAATCTGAAATGCACCTGTCAATTTCAGGCAGAGGTCGGGCATTTTTGTCTTGTTAAGTTGCCCCTTAAAACCACCCGGTATGCCAAGAAAGCAGAGCTTGGTCAGCATAACTTGGAGCATCTTGAACTCTTTGGGGGTCCACCACCACTCCTGGACTTGAACAGAACCAGGTCCAGTTTACCCCAGGGTTCTTTATGGATGAGTGTTGTGACCCAGTTACATTTCCAGTTGCTCTTGCTTATGTTGCTGCCTTACTTACATCATGACATGTATCTAAAAATAATAATATAATTATACAGTATATGTATAATATAAGCCTTTTGGAAAAAAAAGCTAAAAGACAGATATATGGTATTACTGGGAAAGCCACCATTTCTCACCTGACCCTCTAAATGTAATCATGTTGTCGCCTGGCGTCCACCAGGAAGCTCTGTGACTCTGTCGCCATGGTTACCCTGTATTGCGTACGCTGCGCTGCACCGCACCATTAGCGCATCATCGCCATTACCCACCGATTTGTTTGTGACCCCCCCGGCTGCAGAGTGGACCCCCTGCTGCCTGGCGTGCAGGTGGGCCCTGGCTGAGGCCGCCTGCTGTGCGGGGAGGGTTCAGTAGCGCGACACGGGGCCTGTCGGGGCACAGCCAGCACCGTGGCTCCCGCCC
Source organism: Coryphaenoides rupestris (assembly GCA_002895965.2). NCBI lineage: Eukaryota > Metazoa > Chordata > Actinopteri > Gadiformes > Macrouridae > Coryphaenoides > Coryphaenoides rupestris. The sequence continues at coordinate 156,929 of PIJE02000833.1, forward strand.
CCCCCAGCCCCCAAGAGGAGCCACACTAGCTGCGGCGAGACTAGCTAGCTTGCTAGACGTGCTACACGCCGCCCTCCCTCCCCGCCGCAATACACATTCACATGCACATACACACGCTCAGCAGGCTACCGCTGGCTGACTTGTCCTAGCTTGCTCCTCTCTCTTGACAACAGTGCCGCTAGTGATAATGTTTTGTGTATGGTTTCCTTTCTTCCCTCAATGCCTTCTTAATCCTACACACACACACACACACACACACACACACACACACACACACACACACACACACACCACACCCCCCCCCCCCCCCCCCCCCCCTGCTGCTTTTTGTCCCCGATTTATTTTTCTGTTGTGTGTTCTCTCTCTCCCTCTGCAGTGCTCTCCCAGAGTCATTAAACCAGAACTATCTACTGGTCATCAGTCATCGCGAGACCCACAAGGAATACAACCTCAACTTCCCCGGCTCCAGAACTATACAGGAGGTCAGCATTGGTTGGGCGATATCCCTTTCTCTTTTTAAACATTGAGGTTTACGGTTCAAACGTAAAAAAATAAATAAAAAAAAGGCAACTCGTATAATTAGGAGCACATTCTGTTTCCAACTGCTGCCATGCTCTCTTCTGCCACAGGGTGGAAGTAATTGTCTGCAAATCACTTCCCCCCCCCCCAATTCTCGTTTCATGCATAATAAACCCAACAACAATTGAATTATGACCTTCATAAGCTTGCTTTACATAACTTTGTATTAGTAGGCTAGACTAGGCCTATCAGCATTATATCTATCCGACGGTAGCCTCAAACGGGATCATTTCATCAAGCTGTTCCACCCGGAGACGGAGCAAGTCGGCAAATCAAATTCCATGTATGCTAAAGGACATTCGTTAACTTTGCCTCAGATGGAGAATAAAGCAATCTTAAGTGACTGATCCATTGGCCAACGATCATTATCGGCCACAGATCATTATAGACATACGATATACGCCGTAAACACAGGAGCCCACCAACTTAGTTTCCCGATTCAATTTGTGCACAACACAAATTGTGGATGCGCCATCATTATGTTCAGTCACTGAGATGATGTTTATCCTGCATTTGATACAATTCCTCTTTAAATTGCCCCAACTACTCAATAAGAGACATTTAACCATTGGCATAGCCCATTTCATTGATCTCAGTTACAGGACGGAGTTAACCAGCCTGCATCACTGGAGAACAGGCTTCACTCTCCCTGTGTGTGTTTTACTTTTTAGGTTTGCGCAGTAAAAGAGTAGTTCACTCCTCCACTATTATTCTATTATTATTATTATTCACAAATAGTAGTTGGGGCTATTGAACTGTCTACACCTCATAGGACATGGCTGCTCCCTGCTAATTCCTTCTGCCACTTTTTTGGGAGATGAGCAAGATTTCTTGTAGCGACCCGGGTTCGATTCCTTCCTGTGGTTGTAGTTGTCAAACTGAATTACATACTTAAAATAACGCATAACGCATCAGACCAGCAGCCTTTAAAGTGATAGCACAACGCTGTAATAGGTCTACGCCATATCACAGAAGGCAAAAGTAAAAATATTTGGCATCGCCCAAAATTCATTGCCAGATCCAGTTTGTTAATTAAACATCGCTTAATACTTTGGTTCCTAGAATGATATATGAAAAGCCTAGACTAAATGATTCTAAATGTATTTAAAAGTATTTCTCGACAATTCCCGTCTATATTTCACAGTAAAAAATAAATAAATCTATCTCATTGACTGATCACACATTAAAACAATCAGCCTAAAAAACGTGATTGGTGCATCCCTGTAATCTGCTTTTACTCTGAATGTCTGCGATTGGATCTTTAGCCGTTGCATGTCCTTCTTAACAAGCTCACGTGCGGTGATGCCACTTTGTCGTGATGGCACGATGCTGGTGCCTCAAACACATCCCAATTACTGGCTGACGTCAAACGCATGACCCCCGCAGGGGGTTACTTGTTCAAGCAAACACAAAAAGAGGAAAAATCACCACAAAAACAGAACATTTTGGATACATTATAAGGTTGCTTTGTTGTACATTTCTGCAAAAATTGGTATAGCAGTTGAGGATAGCAGTTTATACAGTAAAACCAATATCTGTCAGTAGTATCACTGTGAATACAACTCAGAAGTGGACTGCTGTCAGTGACTGCGCGTCATCGACAGTGATATTTCTGGGTCACTGTTTTAGCTTCCGTCTGCTTTGCTCTGCCTTCCAAATACAGCGAGGTAGCGCAGATGCTGATACAAGCAAATAAGGAATAAAGACTTTCCCAGCGCAATATAATTTCCTCTGCTAATCACAATGTCTTACTCGTATCCATCTCATTGTTTCCCTTTTGTTTATGCAAATAGAAAAACTGTTTTTGCCCCACTCCATTTAATTCACAAGGTTAAAAATCATTATTCAGTTTTTTTTTCAATAATATTTACTTCTATCATTTTTTAATTGCATTTTAATTGGATAATCCATTTTTCATCCTTGTTTCGTTTTTTTTGGCAGAGAAATGCCTTGACAGCAGCGCAGCCACCCCCATAATGCCGGCTTCCTTCTATTTGCGAGACATTGCTAGACTATCTCAAGCCACCCATTCATTATTCAGCACAAATGATCAAATTTCCGAACATATAATTACTCTCACAGCTGTGGTCTGGTCCACACTCCAGTCTTATTCTCTCTAGCCCTGCGACTCGTGGTCTGGAAGACCCCCGGACTAAATGACTGGATCCTGTTTGATCTGGGCATATGTGGGGGGGCGAAGGTCTCTTCATTTCCTCCGTCTAAGAAAAACAGTGGATTTGATGGCAAATTAAATATTCATGGTTAGTCACGCAGGGCCCCAGTCCGCAGTCTCGCAGTTCCTAGTGTCTACCTAATATTACTGTCACAGCTGAAGCCTGTTTACAGCGGAGTGGGGTGGGAGGGCGGGTTAAGGGTAAACTCATTGCTGCTGATCAAGGAGTTTTGTCCGAGCACACTTGTGTCGGTCGGTGTGTGTGTGCATCCTCAGAGCTCAGTCCAGCCGACTCCCATCTTCATCATTCAACAGATAGATGAAGCAAAGCATGTCCCTTATTACATTCTCACTGAACATGTACCGTCCCCCGTCCCCCCCCGTCCCCCCACCGGGTCACATGATGTCATAAGCTCCCTCCCTTCCTCATGCTACCCTTCTTGTGAGCTGACGAGGTCTTTTATTATTTATAGAAGGTATCCGCCTGCTGCCCCAAGTGAGGGGGGATGTCGACCCCGCGCGCTCACAAAAGGTGGACCTGGTTAAGCGGGTCATCTATAATACAGCTATTCTGAATGTGTGCTCTCTGACTTAACTTTACTATTTCCCCATACACATTATCTTTCTTATCGTTGACATTGAGCATGCCAGGCCTCAACTCCTGGGCAGAATCAGCAGTAGAACTCTTGTTCTACTGCTGTTGACTGGGTGAGTTCCCCACCCCCCTTCTCCGACTGGGCCTTGTGGCCTCGAACCCCCGGCCCTGCGAACCGCCCGCGCCTGTGCCTGGCTATAGCGACCATCGCAGTGGTAATAACCAGGCTCCTAGCAGAGCTTGTAACGACGCTAATTGAACAGATTAGCGCAGCCAGTGTGTTAAAGCCCACCTCCCCTGCCCTCGTCTCTCCCCCTCTTCTCTTTTGCTAGGACTTCAATCCTTCCACCACCTCCACCACCACGCCGTCCCTCCCATCCCTCTCTGTCCCCCTTTGCCTCCCGCTCTCCCTCTCTCTTCTTGGGGCAGATGGTTTTGATGAGCGCCCACTGTGAACCTTAAGTGTTTCTGCTGGGATTACAAACACTGGGGAGTGGTCCCTGTGGCGTGGGAGGGGGGAACCGGGGCCACAGAAAGGAGCAGAGGGCCGCCGGCACGGTGGGGGGGCCAGTCGGGGGGCCGTCAGCGCCGGAGACGGGGACAATGCGGGCTCAAGCGGGGCCCCGTTGTCGCTGTCCTTTTCCTTACACATGCTTGTCTTTAGGCATTGCGAGGCCCCCCCCGACCCCCCGTGGTGAGGAGGAGGCCCAGAACTTTAACCTGCAAAGATCTGGACTCTGTTCTCCCTCTGTTGACCGTACTCTCTTTCTATTGACTCTTTAGAGGAGCGGCTGTTTCTGCCCTCCTCTGAATATTGGAATGTGTGGGGACATAATATGTCATTAAAGCGAGTGTACACACCATCCAGAGGCTGATGACTAGGTTCAAAGACTAGGGCGGGGAGCTGCAGGTGCGGTGCAATTAACAAGCAGTTATAGTTGATACTTGCTAAAAAAAAATACAAGTCGCTTTTGGGCAACGCGTGATGTCGACACACAGGACTTACTTTTAGTATGGTGCGTTTTGAAATTGAATGCGATTGGAAAGGCTGCGTCTCTCCCATTGAAGCGCAACAAAGAAGTAACATCATTTTCAGCCGGCCTGACTCCCTTTCCCCCTTTTTTCCATACTGTGTCTCCTCACGGACACATATGGTCCCCATCCACGGAGCACCTTTCTCTGGCACGGCCCCGCCTTTGTCTCAGCTGAGGGCCAGTCGATGGTCCCTGCATGTGCATATCAATGGGGATAGAGTCCTGTCTTTTTGTTTGTCTTTGCCAAAGGCTCAGGCTTTGCCTTGTGGCTCCCAGGGAACTGTCACCCACACACACACCCTCCTCCCCCACCACCCACCACCCACCACCCAACCCCTCATCCCTGTTTTCTTCCTTCGTTCTCTATCTCCCACTGTCCTCTTCCTCTCTTTCTCTGTCTCTCTCCTTTGCTCTCTCTCCCTCTCTCTCCCTGTGTTTCCCCATCTCCAGAGCCCAGGGGCTGTGTAGACCGTGATTGGCATTCCCAGACAAGGGAGTGCAGGGGTACGTTGCTGGCTAGCGCGCGGGCTAAGCTGCAGAGCAAATGTTTGCCAGGGAAGAGGAGGGTAGAATAGGGGTGGCCGCCCGGGCCCGGGGCCGTCCGTGACCAGACCAGTTGTCCTGGGGATTTCGCTCACTCTGCTGCCTCCCGATGCCTCCGTGCTCCGGGGGCCTCGATGTCCCCCTTCTACCACGCAGCTGGGCGACACAGAGCCACCACACAGCACCAAAGCACCAGCACAAGGACAACAGAGCAGAGAGGGAAAGAAAGAAAGAAAGAGAGGGAGAAAGAAAGAGAGAGATGGATGAAGAGAGGGATCAATGAGAGGCATCTGGTGCACAGGGAAGACAGAGAAAACGAGAGAGCGAGAGCTTGAGACTGTTTAACGGCAACCTTTTCTTCTCTTTGATTTCCTTCCAGCGAGGGATTACAGGCACTTGGCATTTACAGTGATTGGATCATTAATGTTGCTGCGAAGAGTATTGCTCGGTGGCTCCCGATCGCTGCCAGCCCCTAGCTCTTCTGTGCTGGAGAAAACCAACTTATTCTCTCTTCATCTGCGCCTTAGCAACAGGAGGACGGAGTACCACGCCCCCCCCCCTGCCCACCCCTCCCCTCCCCTCTCTGTGTATTTGAATACCAAGATTTAAAGTTAATTTATTTTTTATAGCTATCAGTCCTCGTTTTGGCGCTCACATGATGCCTTGCACTATAGTAGTAGACCATCTGGTTTCACACTGAAATAAAGGATATGCACCCAGAACTCCAGAGTGTTGGGGTTGTGCCTTGTCTCTTTTATCATATTCCAACCATATCTCCCTTTATTTCATCTGAACTGACAAAGTCTAAATTAAATGATAGCGGCTTGGTTGGAATCCAGTCGCCCAGTATAGTCAAGTAATTAGTGAAATTGGTTTCAAGGCAGACAGGGGGCAGCATTGCACAGCTCAGCCCCCACACGGGGGAAGTTGATGGGAGTCAACATTGCTTGGCGTTTTTCACCAGGCTTTGCTCAAGGTGTGTTGTACAACACAAAAGCAAGTCAATCTATCCTTTTCTGAATAGTGTTCAACTAAATCTTATTTTGTGTCTTATTTTGTGTCCTAAAACGAGGTATATGGCACTCAAGCGTAATTCGAAAGAATGAAGAATCCAGCGTGCGCTTATCTGTTAATTGGGTCTGTTGATGAGTCCGCCTGCTGTGTTGTGTTGTGGCGTAGCCGTGTTATTTCTTTGCGGTGAGGTCATGTTATCCACACAGCCAGGTGGGCTTTCCACCGTGGCTCCCCAGTCTTCCCCCCCCCCCCCCCCCCCCCACCCACACCATCACCCTCTTCATGGTGGCCGTCGTTAGTTTGTTGTTTCTCCGGCGCTGTTTAACCTCTGACTGCGGCCTCTTCATTACAAGCGCTCATGGCCCCCCCCTCTTGCTCTCCCTCTATTCCGCCCTCCATCCCCAATCGACTGGCGGGCCGGTGCAGTGAAATCCCTGTAGCCCGGCTGGTCAAACACAGATATTACACTCTGTAATAACACTGGCCACCTGGCCTGACCCCCGCTCTGCTAGCTGGGGCCCGCGGCGCCGCTCCATTAGGATAGCAGTTTTGGCTGTCTATACGGTGACTGAGGAAAGGTTCAACCTCTGTCTTCTCACAGGGTGTTGTAGCCGTTTGTTGCTTTCGATGCGCAAAGAATGAATTCAAATCGTACGTCATGCACACATGATGTAGGTGCATGTAATGTTACCGTGCATGCCGAGGAATTCAGGTTGGTTTTGTTCTAAATGGGATTCATAATAATATGACAGTTGCCGTTGCGTGAACAATGTCTCGCCCGACACACAAAGAAGAAGCAGAAGACCAGAATGCAGTCGTGTGGAGAACAAAGGGGGCAAGCACCCGAAAGGCAAAGCGCCCGCGGCCGTGGCCTTCCGATGTTTTTTGCAACTGCTGTTTTTCCTGCCTTGCGTGGCATGGGCTCCGACATTTGTATTTGTAGCGTTCTTGAAGTTTCCACCTCCGCGACCACGATATTCCACCGCATGCCCAAGGATACATCTCTCCCCCCCCCCCCCCCGCCACCCGGTGCCGTGACCAAAGGCTGGATTTGACCTTGTGTGGTGGTGGGCTTTGCGGCACAATGGGCGGTTTGCTCAGCGTCGGTGTGCGCCGCTGTGGGCCCACTGGGGCGGCATTCTGGCCGTAATGCGCCAGAATCCGCGGCCGCCAGCGCCCAGGCGCCGGGCCGAGAGAGGGGAGACTTTGATCAGCTCCCGTCGACGCACATCAGGCTGGCGTCGGGGCTTTAAACCAACAACCCCCTGCGGTGCGTGACACGGCGGTGGCGGCCGGCGGCTGGCTCAGCGTTTAAGACCACAGAAGGTTATTAAGTGGTGCAGATACAGCAGCCGCGCCCGATGAATGAAAGCAGAGAAATACTGTTCATTTCAGAGCGCGAGCTTGTTGTCGCTGGGCATTAGGCGAGGCATTCGAGGAATGTCGATAACACCGGCTTTTCTGTCCTCTGCTTTATCTGCCTCCTTTTGGATGCTTTTCTACACATTCGCTCCCTCTTTTTCCCCCCCCACTCCCCACCCCTCCTCTCCATGTGCTGAAAAGACCACTGCCAAGCAGGCACCCATGGACACACACACACACACACACACTCGGCTCCAATGTAATTTCCAATATTGTATGAATCTGAAGCAATTATTGACCGCAAAATGTATTCCGCACCTCGGCTCATTTAAGGACAATTTGCATTATTTATGTGTATTGCTACTTCAATTGAAAAGCTTGTCTTGAGGAAATTCCCCCCACTGTTGGTATTACAGCATGGAACTGCAGGATCTACTCTGACTCTGAATCAGAATCAGAAACAGCTTTATTGCCTTAGTTTTTGCAAACAAGTAATGTGCTTTTGTGTAACTCATTCCACAGAATTCACTGCATTCTGTCTATAGCGCCACTGAGATGTGTTGCACACGCACATCATAATATTTACATCCAGCAAGACGGGTTCCACTTACAACACATTGCCATAAGCTTCATTCATGGATGACTTGTGTTTTTGCCAGATATGCATATTTATCCATTGTCTCTTCATTTCAAGCCTGCGCTATTGCCAACATTACATGTATAGAAAGGAACATATTTTTGTACATTTAATCAAACGTGTATATTGTATTTTTATACCAATGCCAACCTCTAATATTAAGCAATTTTTGGTCTGTGTATTTGTGTTCCACAACACATACCAATAGTTATTAGACTAGCAAATAGTTGCCTTTTCTTTAACACACACATTCAGTTGTCCATGAATGCTGACTCTGAGAGTATGAGAATAGACAGAATGCATGGAAATAATCCATAATCTGTCACAGTAACACGCCCCTTTTATGGTCTTTCCTAGAGTTCTGCTAGCATCTCAAATTCCAATGAATTGAATCGAAAGTGAGTTTTCTTTTTCCCGTCTGTTTGTCTGTGCAGGTGAAAAGGAACGTTTCAGACTTGACCAACATCCCCGTGCGGCACCAACAGTGGGAAGGTTGGCCAGCATCAGCATCTGATGACTCTGTAAGAGACGCACACACACACACACACACACACACACACACACACACACACACACACACACACACACACACACACACACACACACACACACACACACACACACACACACACACACACACACAGACAGCCAAATCACCCGCCAAATGTCTCACTAACACTACAGTGTTCTGTTGACCCCTACTTCCTGGAGTTGACCGAGCTAAATGTTTTGCATCAAACACGGCCAACCTGAAGGGTGGCTGATCGCAAGTAAATCCTAAGCCTATTTTATAGTTGGTTGCCCCACGCTGTTGTCAATTGTCCCTCAGAAAAGAAACTGTTGTCTCCAGGATCAAGCTGGCTACCTAGCTAGCATCCTGACAGTTTTAGCATTTTATAAGGAGACCACTGCTGTGATGCAGTACCGACATTCTGCAACGTGAGGCTATTGACAACCGCAGATTGTCAACGCTACTGTTCCACAATTGCGTCCATGCTGTCGGCATCTGTCCGAGGCGAGAGTGAGACGTCGAAGCTAATTAAGACGTCAAAGGGGGTTCCCGCGTCGCCACGTCCTCTTATCTGTGGACATTAAAGCTCACATCATTGAGTCTTGCCGACCTCTCCCGGCCCAGGGTCGCTCGTCCCGGCCATTCACCGTTGGCACACAGTCAAACTGATCAGAGGTGGCTCTCATACAGACCCCTGGGGAACCCCTGACCCCTTTTGTCCCCAGCCTTCTTTGACAGCATATGTGTTCCCATGCTAATTGTAAGGGCCCGGTTTATTATGCTACTTTGCGAAGCTGTTGCGCACACATTCTTGTGTTACCGCTTAGCTTTAACCCCACCACCCCCCCTCCCCTCCCTTTCCCTGCCTTTCCGTCTCACATCTCAAAGTGATTGTTGTTTGCTTTGTAGTACTTGTTTCTACTCTTTTTTTTTTCATGTTTCATGGTTCCTTTTTAGCAGATGTACTTCCTTATTTTCCTGTTGCTGGTCACTGAAGCATACCTTCACATATTCCCAACTTTATGCCTATCTATCCGCATTAGGGATATATGGTGGTTGCAGATACCTTCTGTGTCTCTGGGGCGCAGCTCAATGCAAATGCAAAACCTTACCCCACACTCCGTCCCACAGTTAATGAGGGAGTTGGGGTGAGGTGGGATCTAGGTGCAAGCTCTGGGTGCAGGCGACATGCAGGAAAGGTAAACATTGTTCATTTGCATATACTACCAACGTTGAAGTGATACAAAACCGGTTGAATATCGGCGAAGGTCCCCTTTAACATTCGCCCGTTCTGCTCTACCCTGATTTCATTGATACACTTTTGTATCTGCTGCCCATTATCCATTGAATGCCCTGTGAATGAACATTGGCTGCACCTGTTACGGTTACAGTTTCAAGTAAAGATTTCTGTGGACATTAATGTCCCTGAAAGGGGGCAACGGACAAAGGCTTTTGCATGCTTTTATTCTTTAGATAAAACACATGTTTGCTGTGTTTTGTTACATGGCAGCAAGTATCAGGCTATTGTGAAGCCTGAAATGAGTAGAAGCAGACACGGTGTGTAACTTGCGTCAGTCTAAGTTTCACCTTTTCAGCCGTCCCATGCAGAGTCCAGTATACCCGGCCTGTATAGCCGGCCAATTGCAACACGAAAACCAATCGAAAACCACATTGCGGGTTTGGGGGGCGGCGGGTGGGATCGTTATAACTATGGTACTGTATAGTAGTACTTGATTGACGTGTGTTGGCAGAGTCACTTCCTCTACCCGACGTCAACCGCATCCTCTAGTTGCGGTTTGGAACTCCTGTTCACTGGAGCGCACTGCAGGCCAGGATGCTGTGGTTGTGGTTGTGACATAGAATTGACTAGAGAGGGCTCTATTTTATGCATACATACCGCATACACACATACAGATACAGCAGATCTGTAGAAGTAAGCTGCACATGACGTGTAGCCCTATGCAGTGCTGACACATACTGCCTTCATATCAGAACGGGAGGGTGTATTTCTATATTTATATATAGACAGTATACAGTATATACTGTATATATAGTACACGTCAGCATTGCATGGGGCTACGTGTTATTTGCAACTTACTACCGGTATAAAATGTGGTAAATAAAGTTGTGTTTTACCATTTATGAGTCTACAGAACATCAACACAATATGACTATTTTAGTCTTATCCAGTTCTTTAATTAAAAAAAATTATATAATTATGGGCCATTTATTAAAAACTGTCTTTTGTGACCGCGGTTGTGCCATGCGTAGACCCTGCAGTCATCAGACGACGCCATACGGCATAAAATGATGGGACATCTGCAGTGTCTGTGTTTCATCGATGAGAAAATAATAAAAAGCTCAGAGAGAGAGAGATAGGGGGAAAAAGTGTAATAATGGCCTCCGCTCCAGCCCTGGCCCTCGCGCCCTTTATTGAAGCGAGTGTGAGGGTATTAACGGGCGGCCGAGCCCAGGGCCCAGGAAGCCTAGCAGGCGTCCAGTTGGGAAGGGGAAGTGGCTGCTCTCGGTGCCTGGCTCATTAGCCCCGTCTAATCCCCCGGGCTTTGAACCAATAAACATAGCAGCCACTCTTCCACTCTCTTAAGATGAGCTTTACACACTGGCCTGCTCGCTCGCTTGCTCTCTCAGAATCGATTTACCACTCCCCCCCCCCGCCCCCGACTGCCTTATTATTAGGTGTGTGTTTATTTTTGTGTGTGTGTTTTTTAAATGGGGTTTGTATTTAAATGAGCGAGTGGTCGGACTCTATTTCTGTAGTTTTTTCCCCACTGCAGCAGTTGATAGTTTTGGAGTTTGGAGTTCACAGGCCAGCAGGGCGTCGCCATGGTCCCCGTCTCCTGCTCCGGCTGCTAGTTGGCACATCAATTACTGCTGCGTACTCTCATAGCGAGGTGCTGGAAAATCCATTTTTCACACCGAGGGGGGTGCATGTCTTGTCTAATTATAGTTTAGCTAATTGATTAACTTGTCCAGGGCTATCTGTGCCTTCAATTGACTCTCATCTGGTGAGAAAGCGAACAGGTCCTCCAGTACACGGAGTGCTTCCTTGTTGTATTATGTGTCGCCTAGACAGAGAGCGACTTGTTGGGAATTAAATCCTTGACTTTGACAGAAACTCGCGCAGTAGAATCGCCCTTTGTTGTGCAGTACGAGGGAGCAAATCGGGCGGAAGGAAATTCTCATGTAAAAAAGAGGCTCGCTTTTCCCCCCTTTTTTATTGTTTAGCGTCACCTGCCCTGATACTGTCCTCCTCAATGTGTTTCATTGTTTATTGTGCTCCAGAGCATTGAAGGGGGCCTCGTAAAGAGAGCTGAAATAGGATCGCTATGGAAAAGCGTCCAAGAAGCGGCAAACAGCAGAGTTTACTCGCCCCGGTGAGACAAAGGAGTTGAAATGTAAACGTCAGAGGGGAGAAAGAGCGCGGTGTGCTTCACGGAGAAGGGAACGGCTGCTCATTCATGTGGATGTCATAACTATGGCAGAATTATGATCACAGAAATGAGAGAGAAAAACTAAGTGTTTGATGGGAGAGAAACAAGGGCACCAGTGGATTTATGTAATTCCACCAAGATAATTGATTTTTGTATTTCATCTCTTCTTTTGTTGTTGCGGAAAAGTATGCTTTGCTAACTTCCCCGATTGCGCCGCCAATCTTGGATGGAAGTCTGAACATAACTTTACAACTCAATGTGATCTACAATGGTAGATCATGATACTATTTCCCCTCATAGTGCATGTAGTTTAAAAACTTTCTTTTTACAACTATCTGTAACATCAACGTAGAGGCTGCTGGTGTGAAAAACCAACAGGATTGACATGTCAATAAAATAATACGCACAATCACATTCCAGTTCTGTCTTCATCATTATCATCATGCAGCATATTGGCCTGATTTAAATGATGGAACATTTATCGATATGAAATTGGCCGATTTCAAACATTTAGGATATTTAAGATTAAGGATGACCAACAAATTGACAATGCCTTAAAAATGTTGTGATGGTAACACACTACTACTGCAAGAGGAACCGACGACTCATCCATTTGCTATCTTTCCACCACGCCTGCTGCACCACAAAGAGACTCCGACTGAAACGTTCTCCAGGCAGACTCGCTCACAATGACTGACAGCCTATCCTCCACCCCTGTGGGATTGATTGGCAGTCATCGGAGCATTCTTATTATATCCCTCCGTCCCTCCGTCCCTCAGTCCCTCCCTCCCTCTCTCCATCGCTTCCCTCCCGTCCAGTAATTGCTGACATTTATGCAGTGTTTCACGGTGTTTGCTAATGTATTAATGCTATGGGGCTCTCCTTGCCTTGCGGGTCCCACGCGCCTCCCTCTGCTTCCAAGCTTGCATGTATGGAGTCCTCCTATACCTGACGAGAGCCTTTGAATCCCGCAGCTTATAAAGGGGGGGCTGGGGGCTGGCGGTGGTTGCTGTAGCAACAGGGCTCAGCGGTAAACTCGCTCAGAATGTATCCCCCCCCCCCCCTCCCTCCCACCCCCAATCCCCCATGATGGCTATCATCAGGTGACATGGGGCAGAGTTGGTCTCTCTTTCGGTTTGTTTTTTTATTATATTTTTCAGTTTTCTTGATTCTTTTTTCTTCCATTGTTCATTACTCCTTCAGTTTCCATTTGAAGTGCTGTCAGAGGGTGAGTGAGTGAGTGTGTGTGTCAGCCATTGTGTCTTCACACTAGCAGCAGTGTTCCTCCCCATTAGCCCAGCCACCTCTCGGACCCCCCCGGCGGCCGCCTAGCACAGCGTCACAACAACAACAACAACAACAACAACGACAACAACAAGGAGCCGCTGAATGTGGGCGGAAGGACCACACCCCACCCGCTCCTGCTTGTTGTCCTGTTGATCTAGCCCTCACCTATGCCTACCTTGGCTCTTTAGCCCCCCCCCCCCTTCTCCACCACCGCCTGTTTGTTGTGATCGTGTGCACGCCGGGAAGGCATGCTTGTTGTGTACATGCGCCCGCCTGGCTGGGGTATGTCTGCCTGTCTGGCAGCCTTTTGCACAGGACCCCTGGCTCCTAATATGAAGGGACAACAAGTGTTCAGCGAATCCTCAGAGGAGCTTTGGGGGGGGGGGGGTTGGACTCGACAACCAACAGGTGTTTTGGGCGGGGCACGCTCCGTTCATCTCTTCCTTTTTCTTCTCTGTCTTTACCTTCCGTTCATATTTTCCGAAATCTTTTTTTCCCCTCCCCTTCTTGCTTTTGTGCCATCCCTTACTCCTTTCCTCATTTGTCTGTTTCCCCGCTTGACTCTCTCTCTCGCTCTCTCTCTCTTCTCTTCTCTGCTCCTCCTCCTCCTCTGTGTCCCTCCATCAAAGAGATGGTAGTAAGGTGGTGGCGTGGCTCTGCTAGCCATCGGCGCAGCTGTCAGCAGTAATTATCTCACACTCACAGCCAGACACCTAATCCAAACACTGGCCGCGCTAGAAAGGGACGCAATGAAACACAGAGGGAGAGTGACGGGAGAGGGAGAGAGAGAAAGGGAGGAGAAACGGTGGCGGGCTGGAGAAGGGGAAGAAAGGCTTAATCCAGGAGTTCTGGAGGAGGCGCAGGGGTGAGGAGAACCAGAGAGAGAGAGAGAGAGAGAATTCCATTCCCTGCCTCGGCCCCTGAATGCCGCATGGCCTCAATGCAAGTGTTAATTAAAAGAATCCAAAAAAAAGAGGAGGCAGCCCCCCTTTGTGTGGAAATGTGTGAGAGGGGGGGGGTCATTCTGGAGGTTAACCTCGCCCCCGTGGCCCGCGGCGTCGCCACCCTTGTTTTCTGCGTCCTGCCGCTGCGCTGCCAGGCTGTCCTCGTGTACCTCAACACTGGGAGAAGCCAGAGGGTCAAAGCAAGGAAGAGGATTGGAGAGGCACTCAACTTTTTTCTTTTTTTTCTCTCCTCCTCCTCCACACCCCCCCCCCCCTCCCTCCCTCTCTCCCTCTCTCTCCCTCTCTCTCTCTCTCTCTCTCTCTCTCTCTCTCTCTGGTCTTTTCTCCTCACCTCTTTGCATCCATGTCAGCAAAAGCCCTCCGGGCATCCATTGACGGGGGAAGTGATCAACCTTATTTATACACTCATTTGGCCCTCAGAGGAAAGCCTGTCATTGTGAATATGGTGGGATGGGGGGCGGGGGACCTGTGCCGCTGTCAAGATTCTCACGTTTGATTGCCACTCGATCGGAGGCTGTGGTGGGGGGGTGTGTGGGGGGCATTCCTTAACATCTCTTTGAGCCCTTGGAGCCTGTATGGCATTGTGTTGCTCAATGGCCAGGGCAGCCCTGTGCTCAATGCCCGAGTCAAGCCCCAGGCGCTGCGCAGCGCATCATCTCTCAAATGAACGTGCCTCCTCTCTTCTGTATTGGGCCACTGTTGTTGTTCTTTGTGTCATTCAACAGAGCGGCGTCATAAATGGACTCAGTTTACTTACCACTGTTCGGCGAGTGACGCCTTTGTTCTAGTTTCAAGTTGTAGGCCTACTTTCTTCCAGGGGGGAAATATGAAGGGGGGGGGGGGGGGAACACTTTAGTGGCTGGTGTCCCGACGCTGAATGACCGCGGTCCGGGTGATGTCACCGGAGGAGGGAGTGGCCAACTCGGCGAGGTGTTGAGGAACCCACATGGTTCCTGTGCCTGTTGCACGGTTGAACCTACCGTTGCCAAAATAAACGTTCCTGTAATTACGACTAGCTGACCAGGAACCGAGGCCTGTCAAATTTGCTGATTGACAGTTTGAGCCCACAAAATAATCTGAAACAGTGCTGAATCTTAATTAGCCTTTTTTATTGTGTTAACTCCATTTTTCTAATCTAATCTTAAACCAAAATATGATAGTGTATTATTGCAAACATTTCCCAGTGGCGTTCTGTGATTTTTATCACTGATGTCATTTCCTTATCCCCCTTTTTTCCCTCGTTTTTCTTCTTATACCGGCAGTTTGTTATTCATTCAGGATCTATCGAGGGAGATACAGTATTACTCATATCTCACTCAATCTCGGATATTGTGCTGGAGGGACTTTAAAACACGCCGGTCAATATTATAACCCATTCCTGAGTCCTGCAAGCTTGCTTTCATTCCCCAGACTCCAGCAAATCATAAAATGATTGTCTCTCCTCTGGGGGGGAGGGGGGCAGGGCAAGGCAAAGAGATATGGTTTATTATCTTCTCTCGGAAAAGGTCTCTGTGTAAACACTGCATTTAATTTAAAAATGACAAGTGCGCTTATGAAGGGCAATCATCCCTGGGACACCCAGTACGGCGCCGTCTGACGACCGGGCGGCCCCCGAGCCGAACCGGGGGCCGGGTCTTTTGTGCGTGACTGCGCCGTGACATCATCCACTGTTCCAGTATAATATATCCCAGCCTGCTTACGGTCCCGCTTTGCTTTGCGCGGAACTGAATCGCTTGTTCCACAAACACGTGACACACAACAGTGTTTGACTTTGTTATACGTGTTGCTTACCTTATCGGGTAATTGCTCCATACTCCGCGACATACAGAACTAAGTCTTGTTTTGTTGCCGCTCTGTTGTCGGTGACGCTATTCTCCGCTGCCATACAAGTGGAAGCCAGCATGAAGTCCACCCACCCCGCGCCCCCACCCCTCATCTCGTGCTGTTCTCTTTATAGAGATAGAAACTCCTGCAGTCTCTCTAGCTCCTTTTCAGACTCAATTGGCGTTGCATGTAATCGTCTCCTAATTCAACAGTGTCCAGCTGCTCTTTGTGTATGCGGGGCAGTGCACCACCTGACAATGGTGCAGGATCACAGCATCTCTGAAGGAGTGGGTGGTGCTGGTGGTGGTGGTGGTGGTGGTGGTTGTGGGTGGGGGTGGCGGGGCGCCTTCTTATCTGGCCTGACCTGCCAGCCCCTGGATCGGTCACGCTGTGTGGACGTTCACTCTCCCAGAAAGAAGCATTGGCATCTGTAGCCTTGTGTTCGTCTCTCCACTGGGTTTGTCGTTCAGCGGACGCCACACAAGCGAGTGAAAAGAAATGGTCTTTTCCCTTCATTGATGTCAGTCTCTCAACTTGAGATTAACATCTGTCTGCTGGCAGTCGAACGCACATCTGGGTATGATGGGCATTTCACCTGCTGTCACTTATTTTTATTTGTATATTGTTATCTGTTTTGACCAATCATGTAGCTGGAGGTAGGGATCTGTCAGGGTGTAATTATCGAACATAAACTCTGCCAGCAGTATTAAACTGTAAGACATTGTCTGCAAAGGTTCCAAATTGACACTGTGTTGATTATCCATTGTAGAAATACATTTATTAAAATCCCCCTCAGTTTTATCCACTCAGAAATTAGTTTTCTTCTGTAGAATATCTCCGTAAAGGAGATAAATAACCCAGACTATGTGCAGTCTCAGAAGTTATGCTATAGTTCTACTGTAACACAGTAGGACTTCTGGATCAGAAGTTCTGCTATAACATAGTAGGACTGCTGGATCAGATGTTCTGCTATAACATAGTAGGACTGCTGGATCAGATCTTCTGCTATAACATAGTAGGACTGCTGGATCAGATCTTCTGCTATAACATAGTAGGACTGCTGGATCAGATGTTCTGCTATAACACAGTAGGACTGCTGGATCAGATGTTCTGCTATAACACAGTAGGTCTGCTGGATCAGATCTTCTATCAGACTGTTCTGCCTATAAACAGTAGGACTGCTGGATCAGATGTTCTGCTATACATATAATAACACAGAGACTGCTGGATCAGATTTCTGCTATAACACAGTAGGACTGATGGATCAGATGTTCTGCTATAACACAGTAGGACTGCTGGATCAGATGTTCTGCTATAACACAGTAGGACTGCTGGATCAGATGTTCTGCTATAACACAGTAGGACTGCTGGATCAGATCTTCTGCTATAACATAGTAGGACTGCTGGATCAGAAGTTCTGCTATAACACAGTAGGACTGCTGGAATCCGGCTTAGTATGAATCCATGTCCTCATTTAGGTCTATTGTTATTTATTGAGGTAATTGTGCATGACAATTGGAATTAAAAGACATGAATGCGATGATTGATCAATTATCTACAAAGCGTTTGGCTGTCATTAAGAGTCATTTTATTCCAAAAACCTTTTATAATTGACATTTAAAAAAAAAAGCTATATCACAAGGTTGGAATCGATCCAAAATGCGGTTTCTGCAACGCTGACATCTCCGTCTCAGCTTCCTCTTTGTACCATGCTGGGGCTGTTACCTGTGATGCTGCTGTTGCCCCCCCCCCCCCCCCCCCCCCCCGCCAGGGTAGTCTGGCGGTAATGAGTCCCTACTGAACGCTGACATTTTCAGTCCTGGATCTCAGTGCTCATTAGTCAGGTGTGCTCCCCCACTAGAAACGACCCCCCCCCCCCCCCCCGCCTCGCCCCTCCCTCTCCCATCTTACCTGTGCCTACCGCAGGTGAACTTACCTGGGGGTCGTCCTTGATTGGTGCTACGCTCCGCCTCCTCTCGTCGTGCTATAATTACATCTCGCAGCGTCAGCTCGTCTTGTTCACGCTGGCCGAGCGTACAAAAGCCCTGAAGACATCACACAGAAACAAAAATCACTCTGCGACAGTTTATTGGAATTAGAATGTGGTCCCTTTTTAAAATAAGCTGATGTAAAATTATACTTGGTGTCTCTGTTACGATCACTTTTTAGGAGATGGCAGATACATTACAGATGGTGTCAGATCGATTATCGATTTCTGCCGTTGCATAAGGTCACATACATTAATAATAATGTTCAATAACGTTTTGCTGCGTTCTAAAGCTTCTGTGCAGGCCATGGCATATTACAGCGATAAATGAATGTAACTTGATCCAGTTGTTTGTTTGTTTGCAGATGACACTCGCAAATTCTGGGATAAGCTATCCCTGCCATCACCTCAGTGTGTGTCGAAGATCTTCACCAGCCAATGCCCAGGAGCCTACAGAAGAGGTACACACACTACACACACACACACACACACACACACACACACACACACACACACACACACTTGACTTGACTTCAGCCACCTTATGCAATATTAATATTAATTTCCCTGTGAGTCATCCATGTTGCAGTGCTGACGTGTGTGTGTGTGTGTGTGTGTGTGTCTAGTGCGCAGATGTCCACATGATGAGCGACAGTGAGGGGGATGACTTTGAGGATGCGTCAGAGTTTGGCGTGGACGATTCTGAGATGTTTGGAATGGGCTCCTCAAGCAGTCGGAAATCACCTTTGAGTATGTGCAAACAAGTTCCATCTCAACGGTTTTCTCATTCATTCTCTTTCTATCTTGCCTTTTTTACCAGCAAGGGGTTAATCAAGCAATTATGAATGCTTGAAACTTGTTCTATTAACCTAGCAGTCATGAAGTGCTTGAAATGTGTTCTTTTCAATCATTACTGTACTGATATATTGTTGTTTCACTCTCTTTGGACAAATGTACTATTGTGAGTCACATTAAACATGAAAGAGCATCTGCTAAATACCCTAAATGTAAATGTAAATATTGACCTGTTAAATCCAACTATTCCTCATGATAATTGTACAGTTAGTGTAACCATATAGCAGGGCAGTAACTACACACAAGTCACAGGAGAATACACACGTTTGTCAATGCTCGCAGGGTTTGTTGTACACTGTGCAAATGAAAGGACCTAAAATACATGCCAATTTCTGCCAAATACCATTTAGTTATCAAGAACACATTTGCGTATAATCCCATAAAAAATCCGAGCCGTTGCGTTTTCCGTAGCTTAGAATCATTTGTTTGCAGTCTGCAACCTCACTGCTAGGCTCCACTAAATCCTACACACTTGCACCCTTAAATATTGTTCATTGACATAATCAAACGAACGAATCAGTCTGATTTGACGAATTGAACCCAAACTAATTGATTTTCCGTGTGTCTCTCTGCAGTGCCAGAGAACAGTGAGAACGAGGGTGATGCCTTATTGCACTTTACTGCCGAATTTTCTACCAGGTGGGGAAAAAACGTCCAATTCTCTCTGACCATCTACGGCTTTGATATCTTAAGAAAAGCCTTTCCTAAGTGTGTGCTGTGTGTGTGTGTGTGTGCGTGTGCGTGCTGTCGTTTTGTAGATATGGAGAAGTACATCCCATGTTCTTCATCGACTCATTGGAAGCAGCATCTCAAGAGGCCTTCTACGGCAAAGCCAGAGAAGTAAGTGGCCTGCTCCGTCTGACGGTACTGTCTGTGTGTGTGAGTACATCTGCAGAGGAATAGTTAGCGTCGGTGTTTGCCATCACTATGTATTAAAGAAAAAAAACCTCATCAAATCTTGACGGTGACAGCTGAGGCTTTATATTTAGCCCCCTGCTTCCCCCCTGTACTTCCCCGCTTTTGTCCTCCTAAGGAGCCTTGTATCAACTGACAGCTTGTGTGGATTATTGACTCATTAGACAGCGAGGAGCGCAGCAAGATGCTGTGGGGGTTCAGATCCCCAGCCGGAGGGACCAGAGGAAGAGAGGAAGAGGAAGAGGAAGAGGAGGGGAGGGGGGGGGCACGGAAAGCGGCCACCGATGTCGAAGGGAGGAAGTAGCGGGAATGCCAGTGACCTTGAGAGGAAGAGGAAGGACGTGGAGGAAAAAAAAACCAAGTTTAGCGGCGAGTGGTGTGGAACGCTGAGGGATGAATGGATTAGATGAGGGAGAGAGAGGGACAGAGGGGGAGAGAGGCATAGATGAAGACAGCGAGCGAGCGAGAGAGAGACATCGATGAAGAAATCAAACAAGGGAAGGAGGAAGAGAGAGGGAGAGACGGAGAAGGAAGGAGGGAGAGAGACATTGAAGGAGGGAGGGCGAGAGATAGGAGGGAGAGGGAGAGAGATGTAGAAGGAGAGAGAGAGAGATTGGCATCTCGCCCGCTCCCCAGCCCATGGCGGCTCCCTAAGCCAGAGCAATATGGCCCTCATCACACACATGCTCTCCACTGACACGTCCGCCCCCAGAAACAACACAGGCTGTCAAAAATAGTGTTCATGTTCACTGTGTTTAACTTGGTTTCTTCAAGGGGGGGCGCTCGATGAATTAGTCTGCCAACTGTGCTTTGGCGGTAACAGGTTTAAATAAAGCTTGGGAGGGTCTTTGAATGGTGATGTGTGGGGGGGGGGGTGGAGCGGGAGTGGGTGTGTGCAGGGGGGGGGGGGGGGTAAAGGAAACAGTTTGATCTGTCGTGTCTGTCCCTGCTGTGTTGAGGCTAGCCATCATGACATCGACACGTTCTGTCATTGACTGTTTCAATGCATTGCTGTGTGTGTTTGCGTGGGGCAACGACAATTGTCTGCTGCTTCTGTCTCTGTTGCTTCCCGTCCCGTCCCTCCGTCTCCCCGTGTCTCTATTGCCCCTGTCCTCGTTTGAGGGAGGAGGACGAGGATGGGACCGCGTTGATCCCCGGCTCATTAAGTGGATATTGGAATGGGGCAGCTTTCCACTGCAGTAGGCGGACACACACACACACACACACACACACTTGGGTTTATATACAGGCGAATCAGTGCTGCTCTTTCAATAGGCCTGCAGAGGCTAATCACTAAGCAAAACACTACATTTGATGAAGTGTTTCTCAAAGTGTTTGTGTGTGTGTGTGTGTGTGTGTGTGCATGCGCGCACATGTGTCTGTATGTGTGTGCGCGTGCGTGTGTGTGTGTTGTGAGTGTTGAGACTCAATCCGTCCTTAATGAAAATGCCCTGGTGCTGCTGAGCGGTGCTCCCCCCTCGGGGATCAGCCGGCCAGTCAGAGCGCACCGACAGATAGGCCACCCATCACTAGTGGCCGTCTCCCTAAATCCCCATCAACGCTGCGGTTAATCGCGCTAACCCCCACGCTCCTCTCTCCTCCTCCTCCTCCTCCTCCTCCCCCCCCTCCCCCTCCCCCTGCCCGCCACACTCACACACACACACACACACACACACACACGCACAAAGACGCATCAAAATTCATAGGCTTGTCAGAGAGGCGAGTTCAAGGATTTATCGCTTGCCAAGTAGCCTCTTCAAGGCCCGGGGGTCTCGAGGGGGTCTCGAGATGGTGCTGAAGTGGGAGACTTGAAGGACGGTAGGAGATCCGTCTGGAGATGATGTGCGGGCCGTTTACTGCCCGTCCAGCCTGCTGGGCGACCACCCGGAGGAATGTGGACCTCTGGGGTAGTCGGCTAATTCAGGAATTAGAAGAAGCACCTGAACATTTATATTACAAATGACAAGCGACTCAAATTGATTTGTCATAACAAACAAGGTCCTTACTTCGCTGTGTCTAAACATTGTTATTTCCTCCTAAGCAGATAACGATGGACCATTTACACATCTCAGTATATTATTCCACTCCACAGGCATGTTTAGAAGTGGAGTCCCATTCATGTAAAGTGAATTGTGCCAATGATGTAATTAACACTAATAATATAGTGATATTTGCCATGACCATTTAATGGAAATTGTGTAGATGGCAAACAATGAAAGCAGTTGAAAGAAAGTCCAATTTGAGTTTTATTGGCGGTTTTATAGTGTTGCTTCTTCAGCTATATCGCACACCTAATCCGACCATCATGTACCAAAGCATATGACTATATGGAAACACAATGCAAAGTGTGCTTCTACTTCTACTTCTACTTCTGCTTCTTATGGCTCTAATGGCCACACTGGCGTCTGCAGGTTGTAGAAAGTGTCCAAATAGAGTGTGTAACGTGTCAATAACGAGGGCTCCTCGCGGGGACCTGGAGCGTCTGGCTGGGGGGTCACTGAGCCTGGTCTCATCTTGTCATAAAGAGGTTGAGTGTTTTCAGTTGGGGGGGGCTTACTGTGGACCTTAATGTGTTTTCCGTGTGTGTGCGTGAGTGCGTGCGTGCGTGTGTGTGTGTGTGTGTGTGTGTGTGTGTGTTACACTGGATCAGTCATCTGAGCTCTTCATTTTGAAGTGTTTGCTTTTCCAATGTGAGCTTACCATCCGTAGAACGATGACTTTCTTGCTCCCTCCCCCCCTCCCTTGCTCCGTCTCCCTGTCCCCCTCTGCCTCACCCCAAGCCCTGTTCAACATAGTTATAATTAAAAACTCCCGACCAACACACCGACAACATCTGCCAAGTAGGGCATGCAGGGGGGCCTACAGGGGCCCTAATGAAAAAACACATCCGTGTTTAGAAAAGGGTTTTCAGCAGTGGTGGTATAATCTGCAGCGGTCAGAGTCTGTAGCTTGAATGGGTGTGTTGGGTCGGCGCTATACATAGACATGTCTGAATTCACTGAATATTATACACTAATTATTTAGATGTCACCTCTGTCCATCTGTTCTGACTGCACACATGCGTTAGGGCAGTATTTCTCTTTCGGAAAGAATTGTCAATCAATTGTGTCAGTTTCAGGAATATTCAATGTTTCTTTGCACCGACATGAAGCTTTCTGGATAACTAAATTGAATCAAAAAACAATTCATGGGAAAGGCGGCTAAATACTGTCTCGCCAAATGTAATTCTTGAAGATAAAAACAACATCCTATTTGGCATTGCAGTATTGCAATTTTTTTCATCATATCATCCTAAGAAACCAAAAGCAGATACTTAAATTATACTTGCGCCCTCAAACG
>PIJE02000833.1:185000-198123 GCA_002895965.2 Coryphaenoides rupestris
CCCCCTCTCCCTCTCCTCCAGCGTTATGAGTGCCCCCTGGTAGGAAGCGTTTAAGAAAAGCCCCTCGCACTCTGACCTCACCCCTTCATTATTCCCTTTTGGAGATATTCACCGCTTGCTTCGCTCCAAACTCTTTCTCTCCTTCTCCTCCGCTCCCTCCCTTCTCCCTAGTTTTCTTTCTCCTTTTGCTTTTTGCCCCAGCGGAGTCTTTTTTTATTGGCCAGCAAAAAAAAAAAACGCCGGGCAACATCTGGAGCTTTTCAGCGCGCACAGCGAGTCACAGCTTCGCCGCTAACGCATGCATGCACACACGCACAGGTGCTGGGGCGCGCTCGGGCCGCATACACACACACACACACACACACACACACACACACACACACACACACACACCACACACACACACACACACACACACACACACACACATACACACACACACGCGCGCTCTCTGCTCGCCGGTGAATTCTCACGCTCCGTGCTTGTGATTGGCGGTAGTCACAGGGGCTGTTATGAAGGTATCTGAGCTACGGTGGGGGTTTTGTGTGTGTGTGGGTGTGTGTGTGGTGTGCGCGCGTTGTGTTAAATGAACCTGCTGCCATTGGAATGCCGGGTTGCCTCTCTCTCTCTCTCTCACTCTGTGTTCTCGCGGTCCTCGACGTTGAATGATTAATTATGCATAGCGGTGGTGCGGCTCATTGCATGCTAATGTGTAATCGTCACCCATGGGGAATGCATGCGATGTATCTCAGACACGACAGTTTCTGTCCCGCACATTCCAAATATTGAAACGTTTACCAGAGGAGTCTGAGCAACTGATGTCTGTTTTTTGTGTGTGTGTGTGGCGTTTGTACCGCGGTCACGTGTCTTGTGATGATATATGAGGCACTTTCATGGCCATCAGGTCGTTAATTCATTAATTATCACTTATACATATGTGTGTGTGTGTGTATTTATTACTAATGAAATTATTATTTGCTAATTAGAACTCTGTTGTTACTAATCCACTTTATTTGATTTGAAACCTAATAATTATACCCTGACATTTTGTTTCTGTCTCCCTCAAAGCCTTGGAGCTGTACAGAAACAAAAGAAGTAATTACTACAAAATACAGAATTTCAGCAAAGTACATAATTATATAATAATGTACGCACTTAATGCATACTCTATTTTTGTACGCATTACAATGCAAACACTTAAGTGGACACATTGTAATGTATAAAAAATCTAACTTAAATGTTTTCATTTTATTAGTTCAGCATTCCACCCCTTAATCCGAGTCACTTCACAACACATCCACACAAAGAACAAATTAAAAAGATGTGTCCTGCACACTCCACTTGCTCCGCTGTCTTCCAGCGAGAAGACAGCATCGCGGAACGGGACGGTCCCGCTCGCTGCGACTGCACCGAGGCCCAAGTAACACGGTGAACGCGCCGCACCGTGCGTCCGGTTCCCATACAGGTGGCGGTGGGGTGGGGCGCAGAAATATTTCCCGCAGCGCTACTGTACCTGCCTCCGCTCCGCAGCTTCCAATCACGGTCAGGCGGGTGTGGGCCCTCGTTAACCTGTCGTCTCTCGTGCGCAGCCACCGTGATGACGAGGAGAAATTCAACCTGACATGCCGGCCGGGGAAACATTATCCATTTTAGCTAACACGCTTCGAGAGACGTTTTAGGGTGGAGCTGGGTGACAAATTTGAACATGTCCATCAAATTAGCCACCCGACCGAGAGCTGGAAAAAGGTTATGAATGTTGAGGCTTTTTTTTTGTGTTGGTGTGTTGTTTGTGGTTTAGCGACTTCAGGCTAATGAAGGTGGTTTGTCTGAGTTTGACGTGTCTGGTGGTGATAGCGTGTCGGGGGCCCGTGGGCGGCCCCTGAGTCCTCTCCCCCGGGCTGCATTCTTCACCGCGATGCTTTTAACGGCTGCATTAGGAGGAACCACTGAACTGGTGTTCACCTCGGCTCCTCCGGCGTTGGTCTCGCTTCCTCCTTCACGCGCTGCTGTTGTCGGTACATGTTCCGTACAACACGTATCCACGTGTGCATGTTCCTTTGCCCTTCCTGTATCTCTTCTGCGTTCAAGGAGTCAATCCACCATATATTGCCAATTGACAATTCAGTTAAATAAGTCGTAAAGTAACGAATATCTAATTACTGTTGGTAACTTTGGTACAAGCATACATATTGTATATTAAATAAAGATGGATCGCTTATCTTGAAGACAAGAAAACCTTTTGTCATGACAATTATAAATCCTCCCATGAAAATTGTTACGATGGTGAATTGACTCAGCACAGACGGAGAAAAAAAGTCTTGAGTTGACCCCTGAGAAGAAGGCAGGACTGTGTTTGATGAGGGGAGTGAGATTAGGTTACCCTTCAAGGTAGTGCCCATTGTCACCCCAGACTTTCATTGCAGGTTAGAGTTTCCCTCTGGGCTATTGTTAGGGTTTGGCCTCGGATGAGGGCTTTAAGAGAACCAGTGTCGAGAGCAAAACTCACTCCAGGGGTCGGGGTACCTTGACGCCCTCCATATGGGGTTGGGTACACCAGGTCACACAAAGTTCAAGGTTTATGAGTATGTTAAGGGTGCTGTAGGGAAGATTTAAAAGCGGATAGCGCAGCCATCGGTCAGAATACAATGCTGTCTATCAGAGCATCTCTTCCGTGATTGGTTCAGGGAATCCATCTTGCCTGTCAATCACTGGTGTGTTAAATGCGACGACTCTCAGTGGCGGAGAGGCTTGGTGAGGGTGGGAGCAGAGGGGACGTTTTCCTGGCTATTTAGTTTCTTTTCTCCTCTTTCTGCAACTCTCGAATCTTGCCTGCAAGTCTATCAGAAAAAAATACTTATTTAAGCTTGAGTTGTCTGTCTACCTGGCAGAGAGGTTTACAGGGCGTCTAGCAATGTATTCATCTATAGGATAAAAATCTAGAATCTTGAGGCCTTCATTCGGTCATTCTTCTCGATAAAATGAATGAATGTCCAGGACGTCCAAGTCGTCACAAAAAAGGAAGAGAGACGTCACAATCTCCAGTTTAATCGTAAACGCGCTTCCGATTTGAAAATGTTAGCGGCGGTAGATATTCAGATCCCAATTCATATTACAGGCCCGCCGAGCGCCGCCGTACACACCCAGCGGCGGGAGCCTGTTCCCCCGAGAAGCGCGAGTCTCAACTTCTGAATTCATGTTTTTAATGAGCCACACGGCTGTTCAGACCCCAACAGCACCACCACCACCACCACCACCACCGCCGCCTCCTCCTCCATCCACCTCCTCTCCCTCTGACCCTCTGCCGCTCGCCTCTCTTCCATTACCCCTCTATTTTACCAGGCCAGTTATTAAAGTAGATCTTATTAAAAGGCGGCAGCGGCGGCGGCGGCGGCAGGAGGAGGAGGAGGAGGAGGGGAGGGGAAAAAAAGCTAATCTATATTTGCATTCACTCTATAGCAATTCATTAATATTATGACATTTACGGCGGCGCTCGGCATGGGGCTCCGGCTGCCTGCTACCCTTTTCCTTCCCTGAAATGTTAATTTAAAAAGTTCTGTCTTTGTAATGGAATAAGAAATCCTCTCTTGCCCTATCAATTCCGGGAGTCTGGTGAGGAATACTAATTTATATGCGGGTTCCTATTTAGACAGCGTGTCACTCTGATGGAATGAGGGGGAAAGGCAGAATTGGTTTTAAAGTCCTTAATGCCGTGAGTTTTGGGTATTTCTCCTTTGTGCTTTGCATATGGAATGCTGGACCAACGTGCACCTTCCTTCATATTCATAAGGGGGGGGGTGTGTGTGTGTGTGTGTGTGTGTGTGTGTGTGTGTGTGTGTGTGTGTGTGTGTGTGTGTGTGTGTGTGTGTGTGTGTGTGTGTGTGTGTGTGTGTGTGTGTGTGTGTGTGTGTGTGAGATACACATATACACACTGTGCCTATAATGGACTCAAATGTAAGTGCTTTGGCCTATCCATTTGCTTTTGTTATCTTATGTGTAACGTCTTGTGTGTGTTGAGGCCCACAGCGGAGACGAGGCTCATATTGAGGCGAATCTAAACCCGTCTGCGTGCCGCTTGCCTCTGTGTTGCAGACTACTCACCATGTGCACGCGGCACTTTGGCAGCGTGGTGACCCAGACCATACGGACCTACAAGACCGACCAGTTCCCCCTGCTCCTCATCGTCATGGGCAAGCGCACGTCCAACGAAGTGCTAAACGTCATTCAAGGTCATTACGATCAACCGTTATTAGGATTTTTCTTTTTTGAGGGGACTGTGTTGTACAATACAGTCTTCTCAGTCAGAGCCACTCACTACTGGAATAGTCTTCCCATGGATTTATGAGAGAGCCATAATTTCCCCACTTTTAAACATAAACTTAAGAGATGGCTTAAAGCAAACCAAACTTGCAGTCATCTCTGGCACTGCCTTTACTGTATATCTGTCATTTTAGTAATGTATTCATATATTGTACTGTCTTACCTCTGGCACTGTTTTCTCATATATTCGTTTTAGTAATGTAAGCTTTGTATTTTAGGGCAGTAATTTGTTATAACCTGCCCGTGGACTACACATGAAAATGAACTACTAACCCTAACTCTGGCACATTTACATTGATGTGGGAACTGAAATGTTGATTGATGTGCACTGTCCCTGGTAAATATATATATATAAAATAGAAAACATATCCCCACATTTGAATGTAATGCTCGCTAATTAATACTGTTATTCCTGCGGGGTGGTCCTCGGTGTCTGTCCTCTCTCTCTCTCTCTCCGGTTGTTTGGCGTTCCTGCGCAGGCAACACGACGGTGGATGAGCTGATGATGAGGCTAATGGGAGCCGTGGAGATCTTCACAGCGCAACAGCAGGAGGACATCAAGGACGAGGTATGCAGCGAGGGGCAGCTCCTCTTCTCCTCCGGGCTCCGTCTTGAGGCTCGGAGGCCATGTGACTTACGTGTCAAATCAATATCAGCGATTATTTATTTGATTTTAGACTCCCCTTTTTTTTTTTAGACTGCCCTCGTAGTTCTCTGATGAGGTCTGTACTGTAAATATGCTTTTCTAATGGAGTTCATATCTTATGCTTTGTGATTTTTAACGGAAATGCACACAGATCAACGATTCATGGCTATTCATTTAATATTTTGAACAGTTTAAACTAACCGACATGAGCAAGATTAAGTCGTGAGAGGTTCTAAATATCTGTTTCTCGATACATTCTCAGTTTATTGCCCAGCGATAGTCTGGGCTTTTCCAATCAAAGCCACGACATCCACATCCACCCAAAAATTGCAGCTAAATTCAGATACTGGACCTAATGTTAGGTCCTCTCATAAGAATACAGTAACACGTAGACACAGCGTTTCCACAATCAGGACAACAACAACGTGCTTGTGAAGACGGGGCCGCTTGAGTGTGTGTGTGTGTGTGTGTGTGTGTGTGTGTGTGTGTGTGTGCACGCGATGTCTGGCGACGTTGCAGAGTGCAGTGACAACATGCTGGGACCCATCACAAAGCGTCCTCAGAGAATGGCCAGCTCTTGCGCGGAATGCAAACAGCACACATGCCATTGAACTCAAGAGTACCGAAGGGAGGGGGGGGGCGGGGTACAGAACCCCCCCCCCCCCCCCCCCCCGATCTCTTTTCTAGTGTGAGTTGACAGTGGCCTTTTGGTCTCTGAATAGGCACACAAGATACAGATTTGTCCCCTCTCCCCTACCCCACCCCACCGCACCCCGAGTCAACCTACTGTGTCTGGCGTGGGTGCGCTCGGCGGCCCTCCGTCGACGGGCCCTCCACATTTAATCCAATAGACCCTCTGAGGACAAACACCATGGAGGACCCCGGCGGTCCGATGGAGAAAGGAAGCCCAGACACGGAGCCACTCGCCTGTCTTTCATGTCGGGGGTGGGGGGAGGGGGGGGGGGGGGAGACGGCTGGAACTGTAGAGAGAGAGAGAGACAGAGAGAGAGACTTCCACCTGACCATTACCTCCCCATCCCACCACCACCCCCCCCCCGAACCAACCTTTCCTTTGTGTCTGTCAAAGAGTTAGCGAGCTAGCTTTTTTGCATGGGTGTTTGTTCAGTGACATCAATCAAGGGACACAACACAGCTCTATGAGAGCCCCTTTGTCTCGTCAGTCCGTTGGATATTGTAGTGCCGGTGATGCTTTTTCTTTTTTCCTTTTTTTTTTTTTAAAGAAAGAAAATCATATGTTTTCAGCACGGGTCGATTGTGATCCGATTTGAACCGTTGTGATGAGTCACTTGGGGCGCGGTTGTCTAGTTGCAAAATGTATTTCTACTGTAGAGAGTACAGGTACATTTAACATTTTCTCTGAAGCGAACGCTACTTTCCGAGAAATCTGGTTTTATTATTAGTATTCATAATATAATATTAGCATTAGTACTTGTAATGTACTGTATAAGCATTAGTATTCATGGATTAGTAGATGGATAGATGGATATAGTCTTTATGGTCCCATAGGGAAATTCATTTTCACAGCGTACATAGAAACATGACAATAGATGACAATGACAAGCAGATTAATAACCACATGCCATCCATTCCTCATCAATCAGCCAGTACACACATTGTACTTGTGGTATATTGTTATCATTAGTATTGATAACATAGTATTAGCATTAGTACTTGTAATATATCATTAGTATTCTATTGTGTTGTATATCCAATATAGGACGTGTTGTATCGCTTCGGTCTACATGAGATTAAACCCCATCCCCCCCCCACCCGCCCCCCCACAAGTCTATGAAGTGACTCACAGACATCTGCCTTGCCTGTGGTGTTTGACTACTGTAGCTAATGTAGTCCAATGTCACACCATAATAGGTATTTAGCAGTCAGCCATGCGGTGAGTGAGTCGACTGCGCAATCCCAACAATGCTGCTGCCGTGTCTCAGCCATGGGAACCCAAGGGCAAGCCAGGAGGAGGAGGAGGAGGAGGAGGAGGTGAAACGGTGTCTTCACCAACACCTCGGGGCCAAGACCTCTCCTCTCCTGCGGCCCTGTAACGGGTGATTCCTGAGTGAGATGTATCTGACTTCAGATTAACCCAAGAATGTCCCCTTGTCACGCCAGCTAAGCATGTTCCGCAGTGACGCGACACGCAACACACAACAACAGTTATTCTGGCGATGTACCTGTCGTGATTCACAGGGTCGGTGGTTTAGGTGTGTTCTCTGGGATGTTCTCTGTTAGTGTAGTCTTGTTGTTGGGTACACGCTAGTGTGCTCATACCGTGTGTGCATCCTTTTGCATTGGCTCCTTTATGCTTGTGTAGGTAAGGTAAAAAGACACCTGGGTGTAATTATCCTTTATCTTTACTGCCGTAATACAGAGTGAGTCAATACAGTGGCATGGGTTCCACTAGGTGTGACTTAGTTGGAACTGTCACAATAGATATTATTTTGATCATGATTAAACTCCACACAATAATACATTTTCTGTTGATTTTTTAAAAGGGGAGCTTATGAAAATCAACATGAAAGGAATCATACTTTCTTTTTAATTATACTTGGAAGAACCTCTTCCTTTTCATGTCACGTTCAAATCATGACGTGAGCTGTGCTTTTCCGCTTATCTTTCAGTTTTGTCAACCCTTTGTCTTTTATTATACCTCTCACCATATTGCTCCTCACTCAAACGCTCTGCAAGGGCGAGCGGTGCAGCAGATGATGATGATGAGGATGATGATGTAATCGTCAGATTGTATTACGCCAGTGTAAATGAGAGCTGTGTCAGAGCTGCTGGGGACGGACGCGGAGGCCCGTCTCCATAATTACCAGCGAAGTGTGATAATTACACAGGCATCGGGCCTCGTGGTGCTGCTGGTGGTGGTGGTGGTGGTGGTGGGCGGGGGGAGTGGCTCGTGGTAATGCCGTCGATGAGAGTTGAGTTCAAGCGGTGATGATGAGGGTGTGATGCACGGGCAGGATTGTTCTTCTTCGGGCAAACGGTACGAAACAGGAATTTCTACTCCGTGTATCCTCCCGGCTGACGAGAACGGTTTCCGTCTCTGGGGTGAAGTCAACCTTGATTTGGCTTCCCCCGGCTCTGGAGCGTATGGCTGAGTCCTGTCTCTTTTCACTTGACTTTCTTCTGTCTCACCCTCTGTGTCTGTCTGTCTGTCTCTCTCTCTCTCTTTGCTCTTCAACGTGGCCAGGGTCACGACACGGCCGCAGACTGTCTGGCCTGCTTCTAGACATTCCAGACTGAAAGTGACTGTTGTGTCTGTGGGGAAGTGGCAGCAGCTGGACGACTTGCGCTCTAGGAGAAGACGGACCGAGCTGAACGGACAGACTCTCTGCTGTTGCTCAGCCCGTGGTTGACTTTGTGTTTGTTTGGTTAGGAGTGGTTGTGTGTGTGTGTGTGGTGTGTGTGGTGTTGTGGTGCGTGTGCGCGTGCGTGTGTGTGTGTGTTCTTCCCTTTCTTACGAGTGGTTAATCACTACAGGTTGCACACGGGTTCATCTCCTGTGTGTCACTATCAAAGGGTTAGGCCAATGTCAGGTCGCTTTACTCTCATTTCAGGTCACAGCAACAATACCCACATCTATAGCCATCTACGAGTGGCTTTAGTTGTATACACAACAGCAGGGCGTTTCCTTTGATAAACTGTTTCCTATAGATAATAGTGCAGCACAAAAAAAGCAGAACTGTTTCTCTTTAGCCTGTGTGTGTGTGTGTGTGTGTGTGTGTGTGTGTGTGTGTGTCTGGGTGTGTTTGTATTTTTGTTATTGTTTGCGCGACTTTCAATTCATACGTTGATGGCCTTTTTCCCCCCCGATTTTCTTTGAGGCTGCCATTCAACTACAGTTTCTTTTAACCCGTCCGCGCATTATGTGCCCTCAAAGCGCCAATGTATCCTTTGCAATTCCAGACTCAATGCAACAATATCCCTAACCCCGACCTCGCCGCGCATTATGCCCCCCTCGTCGTCACAATGGACACGTACCTTGCCACATCCTGGCCCGGGCCCAGTGTGCGGGGCCCCCGCGGAGCGGCGGGGACAAATGGCTGCGCGTTCGTCCGCACAATGGGCCCAATTATTTAGTCTCTGCTCTTCACAAAACACCTTGTCCCCACAGCAGGTAGAGGGACTCCCCTTCCCTCTGTGCAAACAGCCAAAGAAAGTGAATGAAAGAGGAAAAACAGATGGGGGGGGGTGGGTGGTGGGTGGGTTGGTTGGTTGGTGGTGGGGAGGGGAGGGGTACAGGGGGGTGGGCGGCGGTCTAAAAGAGGCCCCCTGCCAAAGGACGAGCCTACTAGAATGAAGAGCTCTCCGCTTGCTGCTGGCTCTGTTACTATTATTGTAGTTTATTATTATACCTGGTGTCAGTGTGGCGCCATGCACAAGGTCTTGTCCAGCTCCCGTGCGCCGAGATGGTCATTATTGTTTGTGGTACAACAACACATGTCCTTATAGCGCCTGGTTGACTGAAACACTGTCTCCTTTGTTTTGCTCTGTTTCTCTCTCTCTCTCTCTCTCTCTCTCTCTCTCTCTCTCTCTCTCTTTCTCTTCTGACTCCAGGACGAGCGCGAGGCGAGGGAGATGGTGAAGAGGGAACAGGACGAGGCCTACCGCTTGTCCTTAGAGGCTGACCGCAAGAAGGTAAAAAGGACCACACTTTACATTTCAAGGGCATTTGGCGTTCGACGCTTTCAAGGGCTCATAATGGGCTCGGTTAAGCCCCCTTGCTTGTGAATGCAAAGATAATACAGTAGCTTGGGATAAGATGCTAGGATAAGGTGACGGGTACTACGAACATCCAAGAACATGCAAGATGCGACACAATGCTAAGTGCCGGGACGTACGAAACATACAAGTACAGTAAGTGCTTCAAGGGGATGAGATTCCAAGAGGGGGGATGGGGTTCAAACCCTGTCCTCTACCGCGGGGAAGACGACGTGCCTTTCAACGATCCGGGCCGTCGCAACATTGGAGCAAGCGCTGAACCGTTCTTTAAATTGGACTGTCATCTCGTCAGTCAGGATTCCTGGTCAACAGCTGCGTGCCCCCCGGTCCTCGAGTCACTGACTGCGTGAGACTGCGTGAGACTGCGGTCGTACCGGCTGTTGCTGACCTCGAACTTGAACGTGAACATAGCGGCGAAAAATAGCAATCTACTAATAATATACGTTTGTGTTGCAGAGGGAAGCGCAGGAGAAGGAGGAGGCGGAGCAGGTGCGCCAGGAGCAAATGAGGAAGGAGCAGGAGGACGAGAAGGAGGTGAGTGGTGGACTAGCACCTCCCTCGGCACCAAAGTTACTTTCACAGAACCACACATTTGTTATAATAATAATAAGAAAAATAATTATAATAATAATGTATGGATTGATGGTGATAGATAGATAGATACTTTATTTATCCCCTTGGGGAAATTCAAGGTATCCCGTAGCTCAAGTCAAACAACAACAATACAGTTGACAATAAATAAAAGGACAGACAATAGACGTACATTCTATCAGGTCAAGTTAAATTAATTATAATAAATAATGAAGCAATAGTCCCTTGTTTTTTTCTTCATTTCTCCTTGGTGATCAAATAAATATGGTGTCCCATTTGTTTACTAAAGTGTCCTATTGACAGTTGTCGGAGTTTAACGAGCCCTTCTTGTTTCATAATCACCCCCAAATCAAATGAGCCATTTTCTAACGTGTGACATGTTGCTAATTGTGCCGGTGGTCGCCTCCTCTGTTTTCTGTACGTTAGCATAGCTAGCTCACATCAACCTGAGGTTTGATTAGTAGTGTCTGTGCATGCCGCTTCACGGAGCGATACAGAGCGGGCTGTTTGTGTTTGAACGCGACAAGCCAGCAGTTGTTTATCCAGCGTATTCTTCTCCGTCGCCGCTGCCAGGAGAGCAGAGTGAGACAAATACATTGCAGTATGGCTCAAAACCTTTCAGCCGTTGTTGGTGTGTGTGTGTGTGGTGTGTAGGTGCACACGCATTCAATTAAGTTATTGTTCCATTTGAACACCGCGTATTGGTACAGCGTTCATATTGAAACGCAGGCGGACAAAAGACTATGTACAATTTGGACATACAGACTTTACGCACAAACACACACAGACAGACACAGACACACACACGTGCACACATGCACACACACGCGCATGCACTGGCTTACACATACATGGCCTCACACACGCGCACATGCATAGACGGTCTTAAGTAAACACACATTCACTCAAAACAATAATTGCATTTGAACAGGGCGCAAACACACACACACACACACACACACACACACACACACACACACACACACACACACACACACACACACATGTCCATACAGAAAAGAAAAACAATATTGTCTGTGAGCATGGTGGTGTGGTGTAATAATGGTGCTCTGGCTGGTACAGTGCAGAGCAGGCTGGGGGCTGTTTGCTCAGCAGCAGCAGCAGCAGCAGCAGCAGCAGCAGGGAACCTCGGGCCCCTGAAAGGGTGTCAGGTGACCCAGAGCTGCCGCGCGCTCCGGTGATTTGTCTCCAAAGTTAAAGAGACGGCAACAAAAGGCCGCCTCCTTAATTATATCACTGTAGTCCACTAGGCAAACTCCTGTTGTGTATGCATGCGTGTGTGTGTATTTTGCATATGCGTGTCTTTTTCTGATTTTCTAAACGACAAAGGACACTCTAACCATGTCATTCTTATTTATGCCGCTGCTCCCGCTCCAAACTCAAATGGTTTCCATGGCTGCCCCGCCCCTCCCCCCTGGACGGACGCGGTGGGGGTGGCGGGGGCCGTGCTACAGTGTAGATATTCACGCAGATTTCCATGCAACGCACCACGCCAGCTGTCTCTGGGTGACCGGGAAGACTGGGCGACTGGGAGACGGTGGTGGTCTGTGTGGGTCGTCATCGCTGTGGGTGACATGACCTGGAGGGCGAGTTGGCTATTGGCCTGTACTGTTCCACCTGCAGGAACGACGAATGCAGTAGGGTGCTGCAGAAGATTTGACGAGTGCCCAAAGTGATGAAAAAGTGGATAGCTAGCTTACAGTTGTCGTAAGAACATACTAGATGGTTTTTTTTCCTGCAAGCAACACAAACCCTCAACATAAAATACGCACACAGTTTTCAACACTTAAACTTAGATTTGAATCATGATATTTCCATTTCCTTTCTGAAAGCGGTTGAGGCAGGACAAAACACATTAGCTTTAAATACATTTCTCATGTACAAAAATAGAAACGTGTCCTATATTGTTTTCAGTTTTTCAGAAAAAGAACCCCGACAAAATTCACGCTAGGACTCTGAGATAAATAACGTGTTTGTGACTGTTTTGAACGGTGCAAAAACAGAAGCGGTCGCAGGAGAGACTAAAGTGCATCTGGGAATTGTAGTTTGCCGCTTGTGTACCTTTGTGCAAGCCGCAAAGGAAGATGGAAAGTAAGAGTGGAGATGAATTGGGAGGGTGCGTGTGGTGTTTGCGTGTGCGTGCGTGCGGTTGCGTGTGTGTTGCGCCGCCGCGACTTACCCGCGATGTGTGTTTTACTAGTGCACAATCACGACGAACATGCAAATGGGTTTTGTGTTTTTAGCCATGTGCCCCGTTGTGGGTTGGCCTCACTTCTTTTTTCCATGTTAAGTGGGGTCATTCTGGTTGTGTGTGTGTGTGTTGTGTGTGTGTGTGTGGTGTGTGTGTGTGTGTGTGTGTGTGTGTGTGTGTGTGTGTGTGTGTGTGTGTGTGTGTGTGTGTGTGTGTGTGTGTGTGTGGGTGTGTTGTGTGGTGTGCGCGCACGCTGTCTTGTTGTTCAGATTCCTCCCCCCTGTCTGTGGTTAGCCTGGCAGCGCTTGCAAGGTGAATAAAGCCAGGAGGGACGGCGAGATGCACGTCTCTTTGTGCCCAGCGAGCCTTGGTCTCTACCAGGCACGTGTGTGTGTGTGTGTGTGTGTGTGTGGTGGGTTGTCTTTGTCTCAATGTGGTTTTGTGTTAACCTGCCGAAAAGCACACTCCTCAGACACAGGACAAACACAGTCACACTGTGTGTATGTGTGTGTGTGTGTGTGTGTGTGCGTGTGTAAAAAAAGTAGAGAGCGAGAGAGAGAGAGAGAGAGAGAGAGGAAGAGATAGAATGGGGTTCACACACA
>PIJE02000833.1:200886-205886 GCA_002895965.2 Coryphaenoides rupestris
GATCTTTAGCAAGTGCACATATAAAGACTCCAGCCGCAGAGTATGTAGTTTTAAACGTCTCCCTATTATGGACTCTCATTTTCCCAACAAGGTGTTTCGCAACAGGCTGTTTGATGTTGACCTTTTCCCACTGCCCTTCACTTAATCCTCATTTCTGTTCCTTCCGCTCCTCATCCTCCTCATCCTCCTCAGGCCATCCGCCTGTCACTGGAGCAGGCCCTGCCCCCGGAGCCCGCCCTGGGACAAGGGAGAGCCAATCAGCAAGCTGCGCATCCGCACGCCCAACGGCGAGTTCCTCGAGAGGCGTTCCTCTGCAGCTGTAAGCTCCAGGTGCTCTTCGACTTCGTGGCGTCCAAGGGAATACCCTTCGAGGAGTTCAAGCTGCTCACCACCTTCCCTCGTAAAAATGTACGTACGACGACACTTTTCCAAATAACGACACTCAAAAGGTGCCATGTGTGAGTAAAGTGCAATCTACTTTTCGACGCCATTAAGATGATAATGCTGCCGAGTGAGTGAATGTGATTGACAGGAAGATGGGATTCTCCAACCGAATTAGGTAAGAGAGGCCCTGATTGGCCAGAAATTAGCAGGAAGTGGTCTAAAATCGAAATCGGCGCAGTCAACTGGACAACAATTCAATATTGTCAACGCATGATGGCTTTAAATCTTGCCGGACGGCACATTTGAGCTATCGGTCGGTAACATCACAGAGCACTGCAGGCTTTTTTTGTTGGAAGTTGGAGCGCCTATTCCACTCGTCTCCTGATCTGTGTTATCTTTCACCACAACGCCGGCCCTCCCCCTCCTCTCCTCTCCCCCCCCCCCTCCCCCTCCTCCCCTCCATGACCACACAGCCCCCAAATTACTGCCGAGTGTTTGTCCTCCTCGTGGTGTGACCTAGTGGCTAGCGTCTCTGCTGGAGACATCGCCGGCTGTAATTGGCCCCTGTGTCGTCGTCGTCCCACAGCCTGAGAGCCGCAAGCTGAGCTCTGCCAGGGTGTGAGGCACGGGGCCCGGACTCCTGGGCCCGGACTTGTGAGGGGAGGGGAGGGGGAGGGTCACCGTGGGCCACAGCACCCAGGGAGTAGCTCTGTATCTGTACCTACTGCCACCGCCGGGCCCCATCGCTGTGCGTCTCACCTTTTTATTTATTTTTGTGCGTTTATTTTTATTAGTATTTTTATTTAGTCAATCCTGTCCGGGCTCCGTGTGTGTGTGTGTGTGTGTGTGGGGGGCGGGGGGGTGTCGTCTGCCTCGGTGTGTGCGCGCGTTTGTTTACCCGTACCTGTGAAAGGGATCGGTTAAGCCAACCGCTAAATCCGTCCACCTGCCCGGGTGTGTATTATTGGGTGAATATTAATTAGTATCAGCCCATTGTGTGTACAATACACTCTGTCAGTGTTGGGATACAGTTGTCAGCACTAACGGCAGTATTCTCCATGGCTCCGGCTGCAGCCAGTCGACTGCAGCCTCTCATTAGAGGCCCGGGCTACGGCGCGCGCTGCTAGCCGGCTAATGAGCACTGCTTTAACTACACGCTTAATTAGCCCTGCTGCTGGAAACAAAAATGAGATTTCCATTAATCAAGCGGGGAGTTTGCGCGCGCATGCAAGCAATTGTGAGTAAGTGTGTGTATGTGTGTACATAAGTGTGTGTGTGTGTGTGTAGGCCTGCCCAGGCAGTGTTCCACGGCGGTCTGCAGGGAACGCTAGGCATATAAACACCTCCAACTAACAAGCGCGCGCACACACACACACACATCGCCACCACCGCCGCCGCCACCACACTTGATGGTGCCACAATCAAGCACTTCAACACATCCACAAATATTTTCAAGCGACAACATGCCTCGCTCACAACTTTGTCACTTAAAGGATTCACAGTTGTCTCTTTATAATCAAGAGTAAACATGTGTTTGAGACAGAGATAAAGATGTGTCTGCGTCGCAGATGAAATTCCGGCAGAAACAGGATGGGGGGATTAGAGGAGAGGGAGAGAAAGCGAGGGGGGGGATGGTGACAGTGCGTGATGAGGAGAGACCGAGAGGGAAAGGCGGAAAAAATCCTAAACAAAGAAAACATTTAATTTAGAGATACATTCTGTGAGTATAGAAAAACAAACAAAAACAACAAGCAGAGGAGGCTAAGAGAAGTGAGTTGCTTCCAGGAAACAAAAGGCAGGAGATTTTGGGGGTGGAGGCGGAGGAGGAGGAGGAGGGAGGGAGGGATGGAGGGAGGAGGCTGGTGGTGGTGATGGTGGAGGAGGAGGAGGAACACAGGCCTCTGTTCTAATCCTGCAGCTCTGTAATGTAATTAAATGAGAGGGGTGCGCAGGGGAGCCTTCATCCACTCCAGACGCTCCCCCATGCCGCGCTGCCAGCATCCCAGGATGGAGGATCGACCACTATTGCATTTCTCCCACGCCACAACTGTTGAAACCTTCCCTCTTTTTCTCGGCTGCTTCTCTCTCTCTCTCTCTCTCTCTCTCTCGTCTTTGTTTGCTTCCTTGCTTGGGGTTTTTTTTTTGTTGGTCTTTTTCCTCCACTGTGTTGCTTTCTTCCTCACGCCTTGCGTCTCTGAAACCGCCATTACTGTCGTGAAGGCGGGAAACACGGCGGTCGAGCCACGATTTGTTTTGACAAATGTCCGTTCCCCGAAGTAATGATTGTCAAGGAGGACCGTGGGCCGTGCCACACGCAGACCGTGGATTTGTGTTTTGTAAAAAGGAAAAAGAAAGAAAAAAAACGGAATGGAAATCAATCGAGGCGTTTGTCACTCGCGTGCCAAAGCGCATTATTTCCCTGCTAGATTTGCCCGTGGCAACTTCCTGCGTGTTGCCCAGCGGGGACTATAATTACCCAGAATTTGGACGCCGTCTCTCTCTGCCTCTCAACATTTGGTGCGAGTGGCTTATCTCCTCTCGGCACTACAGCAGCCTGTACACTGGCAGCATGTGTAGCCCGGCTTTGTTGTGCCCCCGCTAACTTAGCCTCTCTTAGTTGCCCGCGCCTGCCGCTCCGAGGGGGGGGGGGGGGGGCGGTGACGGTACTGTACAGGGGAGAGTCTCGTTTAACCCCTCTTCCTCGACCCACCACCCCCCCAGACGAGCCCCCGCCGCCAATAGTCGATGCTCGGCAAAGCATTTCTTTGCCCATTTATGAATGGGCATGAAGAAATGGGTATGCGATTGTGCGATTGGCCACAAAATGGAGTGTGGCACACACATGGGGCTGGGGAGTGGAGGGACTAAGGTGTGATTTTGTTTAATTCAGAAGCGGCCTCGTCTGTGATTATAAATAAATACTGGCCTAGTGCTAATCTTATTGCAGGAGGCCTATTAGCCTTTCCTCCTTTTTAGGCTAGCGAGCGGGCATGGTTAGACGCCATGAATAAGACCCCAGCTCAATGCCCGCCCCCCCAACCCCCCCACCCCCCACCCCCAGAACAGTATTTCTCTCCCCGCCGAGCAGCTTCTGTGACAACCCAAACACGGTCTGAGCAGCATATTATTCTTGGTACTCTGTTACTGTACCCTCTTCCTGGTTTCCCACTCTCCTAATCTCTCCTCCAGCTCCGTCTCAAACAAATGTTTGAACTGCGCACATTCAGCCAAATGCTTCTCAGACAAAACTTAAGATGCAGAGAAAATAAACGGAGCTCTCCGCCGCTCTCTCAAGACGAAGACGCGTGGTCTGTGGATGGATGACTGCGAGATGGCTTTAGCGTCTGCCCTGGACTGCTGGTTGTTGGGGGGTGGGGGGGGTCGCAGAGGAACTATTGCACGTCTTATTGGTCCGTCCCCATAATATCGTGCTTGAGGTGGCTACAAACCCACACGGCCACGCTGTGCCATGACGACTCGCATGTAGGCGTTCCCTGGCCGAGACATCAGCGGTTTGTCTGTGTGGCCTTGTGTACAGGTGCGCTCACCTCTTAGAGAGAGAGAGAGGGGGAGAAATTGAAATTGAGAGAGAGAGAGAGGGATGCCTGCCTATTCCTTCCCATAACTCTGGGCCTCCCCCCCCCCCCCTTTTGGTCCTGCCAGCTCCACTCTCCTAGTCTCCAAACCCCCCCTCCACCCCCATCTCCCCTTTTCTCAATTTGTGGTCTGCACGATTTTTTTCTTTCTACACTTCTGTCCCCCCTCCAAGACTTGCTGGCTGATGCCGCTTTTTCTTCTCTCCACTCGCTTGCCTGGTCTCTCTGTGCGTCTCTCTCTCTCTCTCTCTCGCTTCTCTCTCTCTCCCTCTCTCCCCTCCCTCTGCCCAGAGCCTCCACCCGCGGGCGGAGGTGGGGTCGTCTCTTTGATGTGTCGCGTCCTGCTCCGTCCCCGTTGGGTGGTGGTGTGTTTCGCGCCCCGCCCCTCGGCGCTGTCACCGCCGCCGGCAGCCCATAATGAGCCCCCACTGCTTCTGTAATTGGCCAAATAAACACTTGACAACACTGGTTTTAAAAAAAAAGACAAGTTATTTGGTTTTAATTAACGTAGTCGGGGCCTTGTAATGGCTTCGTAAAAAAATGCGTTATTTCAGCTGCGCGTTTGATTGCGTTGGAAACGGGACATGTTCAAGGGCTCCGTGTTTATTTTCTCGTTCTCTCTCTCTTCTGCGTGTTATCAATGTGTTTTAGTCATTTGTAATATGCGCCGCTCTGCGTTTCTGACGCTCACTTTAAACTTCCCCGTGAGTGTTAATGATGTGATGGGAGCGCTATGGCTATTACACCGAGGTGACATTATTCGCGTATTATTATTATTATTATTATTATTATATTGTGAAATGTGATGACGACTTCCATCCCAGGATTGACGGGGTGTCTTTCTCCATTTCCAGATTTTAAAGTTGGATTTTCTTTTATGGGTAGAGTCTTTTAGTGACTGTAATTGTATTGTTGTTTCGTTGTCTGTTATTCAGGCTGCACACACACACACATTTACCACACACCACACACACCACACAACACACACCACACACATTTACACACACACAACACAACACA
>PIJE02000833.1:210886-223690 GCA_002895965.2 Coryphaenoides rupestris
CTCCTCATCTCCCGCTCTCTCTCTCTCTCTCTCTCTCTCTCTCTCACGCTCTCTCTCTCGTGTTCTCTCACGCTCTCGATCTCTTGCGCTCGATCTCTCTCGCTCTCTCTCTCTCTCCTGTCTCACTCTCACACACACACACACACACACACACACACACACACACACACACACACACACACACACACACACACACACACACACACACACACACACACACACACACACACACACTATTCTTCTCCTATGCCTCCTTCCCCTTACAAAGTGTGCAGAGTCACAGTTTCTGTCACAACACCAACACAACGCAGTATGAAAAGAAAAGAAACAAGAGACTTGAGTAGACGTTGTCCCATTTAAAAAAAAATATAAAAAAAATAAAAAAGAAGAAGAAAAAAAAGAAGAAAGAAGAAAACAATCATGATAATAAAAATAAACACACACAAAAAAACAAAAAAACGGACCTTGGACCTCCTCTCCTACATCCAAAACAACAAGGCTGCTTTTTTAGAACATGGTTTTTTTTTTTGTGTTTGAATAAAGAAATGCTACAAAAAAGAAAAGAAATAAAACAACAGCAAGAGACCGCTACCTGGACAAGGCTGGCCTCTCATTTCCACCTGTCCAAAGTCCAGCATCCTTTAGCTCCCAGTCAATCATATTGACCCCGTCCCCTGCCCCACCCCTCTCCCCCACTCCCCCCCTCTCCTCTCATTCCATCCAATCACCTGCATCTGCTCTCTCTCCTCTCTGTAGCCTCTGGTTTAGCAACCATTCCATTAG
The DNA here is from genome assembly GCA_002895965.2 of Coryphaenoides rupestris. Taxonomy (NCBI): domain Eukaryota; kingdom Metazoa; phylum Chordata; class Actinopteri; order Gadiformes; family Macrouridae; genus Coryphaenoides; species Coryphaenoides rupestris. Next base: position 211,670 of record PIJE02000833.1, read on the forward strand.
CCAATCAACTGCTCTGCTGTTCAACTCCTCTCCTTTTTTTTTTTTTTTCCTTTTTAAGTTTGATGCTGTATTAGTTTTAGTTTGATACACATTATATAAAATCTATATGAACATGGATGGGTCTCCGCCGATAATCTTTTGGAACAAGAAGACACAGATACACACGCACATGTGCGCACACACACACACACACACACACGTGTATTTGAAGGATTTTGCTTGTTTTGTCTTCTCCTTGGGTTCATCTCATAATTATTAAAGTTTCCTCTGCATTTATGAAGGCCACGGTGCTATCCCTATTGCGAAGAGCCCATCTCCAAACGAACCACGGTTCAATATTGTGATGTCTCATTGCTAGTGCTGTGCCTCTCCTTTGAAAGCCTTATTAATTTCAGTCGGCCTTCTCTTGGTGGTTTCTGAATCTGATCATAAACCAAATAAGGTTTCGTGGTTGGCAGAAAAAAAACACCATTTCATTTCTCTGTCCAAACACTGCTGTTTGCTCAACAGAAAAAAAAACTTCAAATTCGTCAGGACAAAGCTGCCAGCAAGCAGTAGATGCATAGTATTTACAAAGTATTTAATATTTAGTCAAATAATAACTTCTGTTGGTTTAATAATAACAGCGACGACAACGTGCGTGCATGTATGGCGGTGGATTCATCTTCATTATCCAGCTCACAGTTTTAGGCTTCTGGCGAACGGATCGGGGACCACAAGATGTAGGACACATTTTGCCGCCTTTTGATTTTTAATTACATTTCCCATTACTAACTATCCACAACAAAGCTCCCTTTTTTTTCTCCAAGACAACTCTGCCAACTATTTACCTGTGTACTTTTTTTTAACCCTCCCTCCCTCGTCCACCACCCACATCACCACCACAATGTCTCTGGGTGGTGTGATTGTGTGGGTGATGGAGGAGGTGGCGATCACGCCAGCTTAACCCTCCATCTGCAGAGTTGAAGAACCCCAGCGACCCCAGAAGAGAGGAGGCTTCTGCCTCATTAATAAGCAGACAGGCAGGCAGATGACATGGGAGGGGGAGGGGAGGGGGGGGGGCTGGATTACACTGAGCCCTGCCTTTTGCGACGGGACCAGAATAGCGTCGCGTACACCTCCTCGGGTTCAAGTCAGACGCTCAACCCAATGTGCTGTTCTCACACCTAATGAGTCTGGGAGTCATCTGGGGGGGAGGGGTGGGGGGGGGGGGGGGGGGAGGAAGAGGCGCAAAATGATGCCTTGATTTATTTTTGTATTTACTGGAGCTGTGGGGTGCTTTTCTTCTTTCTTTTCTTTTTTTTCTTCCTCCTCCACTGGGTTTATGAGCATCTAACACAGTTTGGTGTTGAGAACCAGCCAAAGGAATGTACCAGCCAGCCCCATACACAATGATATTTAACACAGCATCATGTGTCTTAATGACTCTGCTCTAACCACTGATTCACTTTAAATTCGACCTGAGACATGAAGGTGATGATACTGGAGCTGAGGGGGGATTTCAGAATTACCTTTGAAACCAGATAGTTGAGATATAGGCTATTCACTGTGAATACTGTGGATAACTATTGCTATTGTAGGGATTGTTATTCTTATTATTCCGGAATGGCAACGACTAGCACAGCCCCTGATTGCTCATACGTTTTTTCAAAAGGTTTGGTATCACTTTTCCCATAGGGGGCGCTATAGTTCACAATCAAGTTCAATTGCTCAGGCCTGATGGACGAACATTTCTGAAACTTGGTATCCAAGCCTTGTCTGACATGCTGAACATGTTTGTCTCTTGAGCCCATAAAGTCCATCTTGGTCTGGAAAATAAGTATCCGGATAGAGACCATTCACCTCAAGAAGTTTGCTGTCAAGAGGGGTTGGCTGTGAATACCACCTGTTGAGACTTTATATTATTAATATATAATCATTTACATTGACATTCGTTTCTGTTGTATTATAAGGTTGTGTAAAATCAATTAATAGTGGTGTCATAATTAAGGATCTGTTCATTTTTGTTTTTTTAATTTGTTTTCCATTTTCGGGGAACTTAACTTTAAACTCGCGTCTTACCACGTGGATGGTCTAAAAATCCGCTAAATCATCACCATCCACCATTAATCTCACCATAAAACGATGGATTAACGCGGTTGGCTTTATTCCTCTCCTGATTGTTTCATTTCCAGTTGCTATACATTTTAATGGCTGGCCCCTGGATGTCCACATACACACACATAAGTCTCTTAATCACATTATCTGTGTTGACGATGCCAACATGCTGAGCTACAAAAACCACCCATTTGGAAAGAAAAAATTTTAAATAGGCTTACGCCTTATATATAATCTCAGTAGTGGCATTTCTAATATTTATAGTAGGTTATATTAACTTTATATATATGTATATATATATAATTCTATTTTTTTGCATTTGTTGGAATGAAATGGGTCCTAAATAGTTTCATATTTGTGTCAAATGGAGGCTACAGTTAGGCCTAACCTAATGGTAGGCTAATTGTGAAATGCAGGTATAGTCTACATCAAATATTTGGCACTTTTCCAGCAAAGAGCATGCTTTAAGGATAACATTCTCCCAGTTAGGTAAATAGCGTACCTGCCAATTTGTCTGCTGAACAGTTGAAGTCGATTGATGGATGACAATGACGTTAGTGTCAGAGAAACAGCCCCTGGGTGTGGTAGGCCCTGCACATCCCCTGGGTGTAGTAGGCCTGCACATCCCCTGGGTGGTAGTAGGCCTGCACATCCCCTGGTGTGGTAGCCCTGCACATCCCTGGGTGTGGGTAGCCCTGCAACATCCCCTGGGTGTGGTTGGCCTGCCAAATCCCCTGGGTGTGGTAGGCCCCTGCACATCCCCTGGGTGTAGTAGGCCTGCACAGACCCTGGGTGTGGTAGGCCTGCACATCCCCTGGGTGTGGTAGAATCTGCACATCCCCTGGGTGTATAGTAGGCCTGCACATCCCCTGGGTGTAGTAGCCCTGCACATCTCCTGGGTGTAGTAGCCCTGCACATCTCCTGGGTGTAGTAGGCCCTGCACATCCCCTGGGTGTAGTAGGCCCTGCACATCCCCTGGGTGTAGTAGGCCTGCACATCCCCTGGGTGTAGTAGGCCCTGGGCACATCCCCTGGGTGTAGTAGACCTGCACATCCCCTGGGTGTAGTAGGCCTGCACAGCCAGCCTGAGCAGCATGCAGCAGCAGGACACAGGTGAGACAGGTGCATCGGTCCAACATGTCTGTCAAACTTGCTGCATGTTTTTTTTTTTTTTGGTCAGGGAGGAACTTGGAGATAGCACACACACGTCCTCCTCCTCCTCCTCCTCCTCCTCCTCCTCCTCCCGTGTGAGAATACAGTTTCAACCACGCACACAGCTTTCCCTCCTGCATACGTTGAGGCACGTTTTCTCCGTCTGACGGGAACACAGTCGGAAGGGCCTTTGGGTTCTAATGATATTTTTTCCCTTTACCTGACCAAACATGTCATCAGCACTTTGTTGCTCCGTTTCACTGCTGACGCCCTGCAGGTGTTAACTCTTTAGATAGCATATGACAGCGTGTAATAAACAATTAATCATCCTGTTAGTTCAGGAAAGTGTGCATATTGTCAGCAATCTGAAACGTCGACAACATGTCTAAATAATAGCGACATGCTTTTAAATCCCAAATCGGCCGTACGACCTTTATGTACCTCACTGTTGGCTCTTGTCACCCACCCTCCTGATGGAGTTAACACGAAATCCTTATCATGTGTATAAAGGATGACAGGATTAAACCACTGTTCTAATCATCTCACACTTGTAGATGTAGAAATCACCCAGCCGTTTTGACAGGCCTCCTCAATTTGGACGTCTCAATCTCGTGCTTTCACGCAAGTCTTGGGCGCCCCCGCTTCAAATGTGACTCATGGGGAAGCAGAGGAGGCCTTTATGTGTAATAATGAGCTTATTCCCCCCCCCCCCCGACACTTATTATTCAGCGATAGCAACATCAGGTTGCTGTCTTGTTTCTCCGCATGACAATGGAGAGAGGAGCTTCCTCGGTGTTTAACCAGCTCCGCCACCAGGGTCAAGAATGCAACCCTTTGGCGGAGGAGCTGGTAGGGAACTCAGTTCTTGACACCAAGTGATCGAGCTTTGAAGTGAGCCAATGTAGGGCTATACAGGGGGGGGGGCGGGGGCGGTGGGGGGGGGGCGCTGTGTTTGGGATCCCAGACTATAGCCTAACCTGGAGGGTCACTTCAAGTTTACTTTCTCAGAGACCCGCGGGCCCGCATCATGACACTCAATGGCGGAGCCTCAAGAACCAGAAATCGAAGCGAGACTCCATGGAGGCCTCACAGGCACACAGCGTGTTTATAATCAGACGAAGATGAGATCAAATCAGAAAGACAGTAAGTCGATCAGGATCGATCATCCTGGACCAATCTAGCAAACCTTTTTATATAAAAATGTAGCCATTTAATTTTAATGGTAATGTTAAATTGTCCATCAGCATTTTAGATGTTTTATTATCATTATTATTATTATTATTATTATTATTATTATTATTGTTATTATTATGTATGGGTATACAATAGGGTATGTGGAATAGGGGTAGGATTAAATAAGCTTATGCTTCTTCCTGCTCCTTTTTGGACATGTTTTCTTTTACTGTATTTTTTTATTGTATTGTTCTAACATGGTTCAAAATAAGCCTGTCATCAATCAATCAATTATTATTATTATTATTACATCATCACCTTCATCATCATCATCATCATCACGATCATCATCATCATCATCATTCTTCTTCTTCGGTCTTCTTCTTATGTTGTTGTTGTTGTTGTTGTTGTAGTATATTTTGTATTAACAATAAACATTAAATGCTATTAAATTAAATCATCATAATAAATCAATTAGCCTCACACAGGCTACATTTGAATTCCAAATGAGTTTGCTTTCAAAGACATTGGACACCCGGTGGAGTTAAATAAACTTTGCGCGTACATTTCCCCCCCCCCCCCCAACTCATTTATTTCGTCCCCCCCTCAAAGAGTCCCATTAAAACACGGTTAAGGGCCTACATATACTACAACTGGTGGTGTTGGGATTATCAGGCGAAGGGGAACAAAAACGCTGGAATGAACGTGAACGGGACTAATTATTGCGCCATAATTGTGTTCTTTTTCCCCTTTTTGGAGAGCCGGCCCTCGCCACCGCTGTGGGGCTGACATGCGGGCCTTTATAGGACCGACGCCGCCTCTCTTATTGTGGGGAACACTTGAAGTTTCTAAAAACACGGGCGGCGCTCAGAGTCGGCCTTCCATTGTAGGCCAACACATTGAGTTTTGATTGGGGACAATAGTTGGTGTTTCTCAAATTTCTTGCACCAAAAAAAAAAAACCCCGCATATACTCCATCTGTGATCTCAATGAGCGCCTATTCAGGGCTTACTCTTTCTTCTTCCTCTGCCCCGTTCGTTTGCAAAGGAGAAGGCAGATGCAGGCGTGAAGAGGAGGGGAGTTGCAGGAGTGGAGAAGGAGTTGCAGAGAGTTTTTAATTGGCTGTCGCTGCCACGTGTGGTTGGGCCATGGCGTTCTAACAGCGTTATCCTTCTTATTATGGCGGGGAAAGAGGCATCAAGTGCATGGAAGCTCGACGCGTAGACGAGGCTCATCCCTGGAGAGCAGCATAAAACGCAGACTAAAGGGGGGACTGTTTTGGGATTTTGTGGTGCGTGTGCGTGTGTGTGTGTGTGCGTGTGTGTGTGTGTGTGTGTGTGTGTGTGTATGTGTATGAATATTTGTAGCTCACTCTTGTAACCCATTCAATAAAGCAAAGATAAGCCCTGGCAACCTACCTTGGAAGCATGAGGAACAGGTTTTACGCACACACCCACACGTGTGTGTGTGTGTGTGTGTGTGTGTGTGTGTGTGTGTGTGTGTGTGATGAGAGAGAGAGAGAGAGAGAGAGAGAGAGAGAGAGGGAGAGACGACAGAAGGGTCCCTTATTTAAAATATTCATATGCCATCAGGGTTTATCCTCCCTCTTTCGGGAGGAGAAGGCTCTCCGTGTTGCATGCCTAGTGGGTGGAGAGGCCTCCGACTGCTGCTGAAGACTCCGTGAAGAGTTTGAGGAAAGATAAAGCAACCAGGGCCACTTGAGCCCCGCTCAGTGGAACGGAGAGGGCCGTGGAAGAGGGTTCAAGTCAAGTGCTTTCCTCAACATCCAGTGGGAGGACACAAGTACTCTTAAAATAAAAAATTAAATAGGCCTACATTCTTTAAAAAAAATAATAATGAAATAATTAACTAAAGTTCATGATAAATAAATGTAATTTATGAAGGAATGTCCACGNGGGGGGGATCTGTAAGATTTCTGAGCGCTTTTTGTTATTGTTTGTACTCCGGACAATCGTTTAAAAAAACAACTTCAACTTCGTCCTCTCTGGTGATGAAGAGTAGCCGTTCTGTGTTGTTTTTGCTCCATTCACAGTGGAAGAGGTGTGTTGCTTTGTTGCTCATATTATTATTAGTCGGACTAATAGAAGACCTACAAAACACCGCGCAACATAGGCCTTGCAAACCTACTCCGATGCATTTATTGCAAAATAGGCATTAGACATAGACATTTTAAATGTAGTAATCACTGACCTCGTCTTGTTCCTGATTTAGGATTTGTAATAAAAAAATATGTATGTAGGCCTACGCTAAGCTATTTAGATTGGCCTATTATATTTACATTTAAACAATTTTAAATGTATTTCCTGTTAATTAAAATGTATGAACAAAAGTTCCTCTGACACTTTGTTTGTGAACACATATCACAAACAGACTTGGTCTGAAATATTTTGTCTTGCTGTGAGGGAAGAACTATTTTACCCAACTCTCAAAAATACATAATTGATATGCATATGACAATAATAACCTCTAGTCAATCATATAATTATTCCTAATACAATTAATAATATACTATAATACCATATAATAATAATAAGACACAAGGTTGACCATGAACAATTTATTTACAATGTGTTTTTTTACGTGGTTTACCTATTACGCTTTAAACAAATAGCCCATCTATTAGGCCGATAATTATTAATCAAATATAATCAGATCAATAACAGCATTCCGTGTGAAATGGAACATATTTCCCCCCAAACAACGACAGGCCGATAGGTTAGTGGCATATTGAAAGATTAACAACAAAGTCATAATTAATAATTGTATTAATTTTATTTGAGATATTTCTTAGTTCTGAACTCTAGGACAAGTGCTCAGATAATAGAAGAAAAATATTTTAATAATCACATCCAAAACAGAAAATAATTCTAATTTGTTTTTACTTTTGATTAAAATAATTTAAAGACATCAACTTTATTTGCTGACGCGACTTTATCCTCAAAATGGGCTATTAAATATATTATAAAATCAAAACATAAATCATGTCCCATTCAAATAATAAGAGTCACAATAAGATTTAAAAACAATGGTAAAGTTCAAAATAAAGTATCCTAACTAATGTTGGCCACTATAGGGCCACACGAACAGAAATAAAAAAATATAATTTAAAATACAAATCTTAAAGACTATATACAAAAAATACCAATTGTCCTAAAACGGTTTAGATGTCCCGATTATTTTTCCTTCACAAGTCTAAGCAAGTAAGAAATGAAGATTAATCGATACCTGCCATTGACTGACTTTTGGTCATCAATAAAGTAAATCTTTACACACATCTGGATGGGATTAAACGGCGTATTTCTTTCTTTCCCTACAAATATCGTTGGCGAATTAAAACATTATCTAAACGCATAATGCTTTAACTTGTTTCATGTAAAAATAATAACAATACATGCTTTTTATGAAGTTATTTGAAGAAGATGGGTCAATGCATGGCAATACATATCTTACCAATATAAATGGCTTTGTATCATGTCCCACATGGATAGGTCTGGAAAGTTTTCTCAAATATTAGAAAAATCATCTTTTATAAAAAATATTGTTATCGATTGAAGCTTCCCATGCACAGGACCATTCAGATTCAGATTCAGATCATCTAAACTTGATATTTTAAAAAAAAAGAAAAAAAAAAGATCTAAGGTGGTGGACACAGTTGAAAAACCCAGCCAGCCAATCAGATCGCTCCTTTCTCCCCTCGGCCAATGACAGACGCCACATTGTTGTCAAATTGGTCTAATGAAAACGTATAGGCGCAACAATAGAGCGACGGGGGGAGAGAGAGAGAAGAGGATCTGTATCCACTGGAGATCTCCTCCTGGAGGAAGTTAGTGTCTCACCACGCTGCGTCTGAGTAGCCGCCACCTCTCTCTCTCTCTCTCTCTCTCTCTGTCTGTCTGTCTCTCTGTCTGTCTGTCTCGGAGAAAACTTCCACTTTAGACATCTGTAGCAGGCATGCATTCTCATCTCGGTGTGCACGACTTTTGGATTTTAATTATTTGACTTGACTGTAACTGCCTTCAAAGTTTTCCTTCATCCTCCGCGCTCTGAACTTCCGAACCGTCCGATACATAACGAACGCTGCGGTCCTCCTGTGCGTAAACACTTTCTCCGGACAGCCTCGGTTAGTATTTGACCACATATTGTCCTCAGTAGACAGACCATAGGCTCTTTTTTTGGCACCTTTATTGCCAAGAGATGTTGACAACGGTTCAGCCTGTGCAACATTAGGTAAATAAAACAAGGCTATATTTTGTAAAGGCCACGAATACATCGCGCAACTTTTGATCGTTAGGCTCAAGTCAAGCAAGTCGTGTTGCCATCCAGAATAAAAAAAAAAAAGGCGGCCATGGATCTTAGACCGGATCTTCCAGTGGTTTCCTCGGCATCATCTCAGGTGCTCCATCACCACGGCACCGTGACCACGGCGGCCGGCATCTCCATCCCGGTGTCGATGGCCAGCGGCCTCCTCCGCGGGCCTCCGCTGCTGCTGCGCGCCACCGAGAAGTACCCGCGCACCCCCAAGTGCGCCCGCTGCCGGAACCACGGCGTGGTGTCCGCGCTCAAGGGCCACAAGCGCTACTGCCGCTGGAAGGACTGCATGTGCGCCAAGTGCACCCTGATCGCCGAGCGCCAGCGCGTCATGGCCGCCCAGGTGGCGCTGAGGCGGCAGCAGGCGCAGGAGGAGAACGAGGCGCGGGAGCTGCAGCTGCTCTACGGCACCGCGGAGGGGCTCGCACTGGCCGCGGCCAACGGCATCATCCCGCCGCGCCAGAACTACGAGGTGTTCGGCTCGGTCAGCAACGACAGCAAATCCGGTGAGTGCGACGCACGCCAGTTGCCACTGAAGTATAAAGCTGAGCTGAACTCCGAGCGAGTAATTGATTGTGTCATTATACGGTAATGGGTTCGATTCATTGATTTGTGTGTTGATATGCATGCCGAGAACTGCTGTTATTGGCACATGCATGCGTGGAGTGTAGTGCGTAATTCTGCGCGTAATATCTGCTCTTGTTTTATAAGGCTTTGATTCATTCAGCACATTAGGTTTACATTATTATTGATTGTCGTGTCTGCATGGAAAAACACTCACGATGACTATGAGCAGTGTGCTCATAGTCATCATGAGTGTTTTCCTTATAGCGGCCTCTAGTGAGCCGCTCCCCTCCCACACTCAGACCCGTTCTGATATCATCTCGTTTGTTTGACAGATTCGAGCATCCATAAGTACGATCTGTTCACCAAGAGCCAGCTGTCCGGCTCCGCCACTCCGCCCCAGCACGCGGGGAAAGCCGTCTCCACCGACAGCGACTCCGCGCCCGGCGTCTCCTCTCCAGATGTTCGGCACGGCGGCGGCGGCGGCTCGGGCTCGGAAAACGGGGACGGCGAGTCGTTCAGTCGCATCGGCTCGCCGCTGCCCAAACCCGCGAAGGACGGCGAGGACACCCCGGGCTCCGTCAGTCCCCTGGGCTCCGATTCGGGCTCCGAGACGGACAAGGACGAGCCAGAGCCGTCCCCGTCCTCGGCGGCGTCCAGACACATGAACGCCATCGACATCCTGACCCGCGTGTTCCCCAGCCACAAGAGGAGCGTCCTGGAGCTGGTGCTGCAGGGCTGCGGTAAGGACGTGGTGCAGGCCATCGAGCAGATCCTCAACCACGGCGGCGGCGCGCACACCGCCGTCACCGCCGCCGCCAACAACAACAACAACATCAACATCATCAACAAGGTCGCCGGGGGTCCCGACGGCGGGGGAGACGTGACGTGGACGGCGGAGCGGATGATGCTGCTGCAAAGCGCGCACCAGCCCACCGCCTTGTCGTCGTCGTCGTCCTCCGGCGGCGGCGCGGCCCCGCGGCCCCTGCTGCCCGGCGCCATGACGCTCGGCAGCCGCTCCGCGTTCTCCCCGCTGCAGCCCAACGCCCCGCACTTCGGCGCCGACCCCAGCAGCGTCTACCCTGCGCTGGGCACGCACCTGGGCCTCAACCCGCTGAGGCTCGCCTACTCCGCGCACAGCCGAGGACTGGCCTTCATGACCCCGTACTCCACCACGGGCTTGATGCCCACCCTGGGCTTCAGGCCCCCGATGGACTACGCGTTCAGCGACCTGATCCGGGACCGGACGCTGTTGCACAAGGAGCAGGGCTACACCAGCGGCCTGTACGGGCCCCTGGTGAACAACACGCCGGACAAACAGTGACCCTGTAGTGAACTTCATGACCATGATAAAATAATGGAGATGTATAGCCGCAAGTGTTGAGAAATGTGTTGGAAAAATCTTGTGATCTTGACTTGTGGGGTTTGTTTTTTTTGTTGGCTACGAGCAGCTTGTAAATAATATTTTCTCACTTGGGGTCATTTTGTTTCTTTCGGGGGCCAAGTTAAAGTCACTTTTGTGTCATGTTTGTAATGTAATGTACATTTCCCATGTGTACAAAGTGTTACTACACCATGTTATTGCCGCTGGAAATGTGTAAACTTATAATATAACGTGTGCCCTTGATAAGATCGTTTTAAATATGAAAGTTGTTTCGTTGATTCATTGCTCAGCCAATTTCTGTACAGAGAAGTGAAAAAAAACTGCAAAATCGTCCTGTTTTAGACGGTTGTGGACATATACCTATTTTTTGTCATTTAAAAAAAAGATACAATTCCATAATTCCGTCGTAAAATATATTAAATAAAAAATAATGTACACCTTCGTTGCGGAAAACACAGTAGAAAAGGACTTTAAAAGCACACAGCCTATTTTCATATTCATAACCATCACGACACATGCATCAAGACACGTGTTCTCCTCTGCAGAGCTCCCAATATTTCATTGATCGATTCATTTGATTGGCTAAATTATAACCTGTATTTTGCTGATGTTAACCCTATGAATTACATATATTGTAAAAGTTTAACTAATGACGTGTGATTGATTGCCACATCCACCTTTCCATGCTCTACGTTTGTTTTCTGGTTATTTTTCACCTGGCTGTATACTGTATATTGCATTCTTGTAATATTAGTAATATTACTGAAGACTATAACTGATCTTTCGTTTATAAATGCAATTATGTGGCATTTTTAAAGTGCGAAGTGAAGTCGGTCGATGATTTCCCAACGTGGCAAACTGTAGGCTGATATGTCTCATTCATGCATTTGCTGGAAATAAATGTTATTTTAAAGAAAGACTAAATATAGTATTTATTAGGTATATTTCATTTTTTTAAAACAAATAATTACTATGGTTATTATTATTATTATTATTATTATTGGAAATTGTAGTATTAGTAGTAGGCCTACCACAATATTGTTCTGTTTTTATTTATTAGTATTGCTATTGTTCAGATGACTTTTGCTCATTGGGAAGCTCACTCATAGGAACAGGGTTCACGGCTCAAGCCTGACAGCCATACACCTGAGTATGAGTATTATTATTAGTGCGATTATTATGATTATTACCATTATTGTTATCGTTTTATTATTATTATTATTATTATTATTATTATTATTAGTAGTAGTAGTAGTAGTAGTAGTAGTAGTAGTAGTATTAGTAGTCGTAGTAGTAGTAGTAGCAGTAGTAGTAGTAGTATAA
>PIJE02000834.1:0-25526 GCA_002895965.2 Coryphaenoides rupestris
CAAGCGGCAAAGTCATGCCCCCCCCTAATGTTACTGTTGCTAATGTCCCACAAGCTTTCCCACACACTCTCAGCATGTTAGTAATGTCCACTGAACAACGCCCCCCTGCTGATGATTCTCTCTCAATATCGCTGGATGTTATTTACCAAATGCCGCTACTTTATCTAATAGAGTTGTACAGAAAGACCTGAACTATTTGACACAAGGATATATTCATGACATTCGGATTTCGGACGGAGCAGATGACAACATAAAACTTGATGCTAAGTGTTGGCGATCTACGCGGAAGACACAAACACCTCACAAACTCCACATTCAAATTCGTCGGGACAAAATCGTGGAGTCCTACTGCACATGTAAAGCAGGGTGAGTACGTTAGTGATGTGTTTACAATGAAAATAAGCCTAAGATCTGCTAACTACTAGCTACAATGGGCTAATCACCTAGCTATGCTAATCACACGATGGCGCGGTAACAATCTGGTCCTAACGGAAAAAACATTTCACTGCTCAATGTACCTGTACACTGAAATAGGTGACAAATAAACCTTTGAATTTTAACTAGCGAGCTTTGTAGCTTTTTGTGTCGGCGCTGCTGTAAATTGATGTGTGGAGTCGCTATCAACCATTTGATTGTTGCACTTGTGAACTTTCAGTGTTTTAAGTACATCATAAAAATTGCCTCATCAGATACAGCACCTGTAAATAACTCGGACACAAAAGTGACAGAACCACTTGGATCACATCCAGTCAATACTTTGAGGGTTGTGCTTGACTTATAGTCACTATAAAGCTGACTCTGTAAAGCCAGTGCAGATGGCACCTGGGTCTTACATTCAGTACCATCAATAATGACTAAAGTAGAAGGAAATTAAACAGGCATGTTTTTAATAATAATGTCTCTATGAGGCCATATGTAGTTGTCCAAATGTAAAATACATAAGCTCTATCCATGTATTAAAAACAAGTCCTGCAGACTGCATGGATACTCCAAATCTGGATGAAACGCGCTCCCTGTAATCTCTCTGGATATCTGTGGTCATTATTGCACGTTCCCCAAGCGTATCTAAGAACCATGTTGTTCTAACTAAATGTAGGTGTAGTCTAATCTATGAACACAACAACACGGGACAAGCTTTGTTTGTGGGACATCATGGCAGCTCTGTTGCAAGGGGCGTGGTCTTAATTACACAAAATCATGCGATTAATCGCGATTAATAATTTTAATCGTTTGACAGCCCTAATAAAAATGTTAAAGAAAATAATTCTAAATTAAAAGATACAATTTTATTTAAATTTAGATAAAATAATCTTTATTTGCATGCGTCTGGGCAATAGAAAGGCAGCGAACCTATCTGTGGGGAAATCACTTTGTGCTCCGTACAGACCACCAAGTGCTTACGAGATGGTCAGCATGACTACTTTGCTTCACATATGATGATACCTCCCATCCAGGAAAGCAAAAGCCTGTCCAGGCATCCACTGCCTGCCACAAGGGATGTGGAATAGGAACCGGACTTAGTGGCTACTGTCTTCATGGATTCCTTACCTGCCATATCCATGCCAGAGTTCACAGCTGCCTGTAAGACCTGTCCAGAGCTGACACAACTGCGACATCAGCTGCAGACAGGCTGGCCAAAATGCACATAGAATGTCACAAATGAACTTGCTCTGTCCTTTAATGCGCAAGATGAACTGGCTGTGGAAAATAAGATCAAGATTCAAGAGCACAATGGATTGCTTACTCCCCATTCACTCCTGCAGTATTCTATAAACATAAATTCCAAAACAACTCTCAACAACCTAATAAGTACAGTAAACAGTATTCTTATAAACATCAATTCTAAAACAACTCTTAACAATTAGAAGATAATACCTAATTATCATTGTAGTAGTGCCTAATAGTACCTAATTATATTTGCTATATTACCATGCTACATTATCTTTCATCATGATGTGCAGTATTCTTAATATTCTTAATATCATGTGCAATATTACTTCTCACTATTATTATTACCCTTCAATATTACCTTGTAATATTACCTTTCATCATGTGCAATTTTCTTACTATCATGTGCAATGCTATGTCTCAATATTACCTTGCAATATTACCTCTCATCATCATGACAGTCCAATAGTCAATTAACCTCTAGTGTAAACAATCCCACGTGTAGCGAATCCAGCCACACGGGATCTGCATTGTAATCTGGAAATGTCATCACCATGGTGTTCAGTCAACATCTTTCAGCTGCAGTGAGGGCAAGGGCAAGATCCGCCAGAAGGCGCAGACAGATAAGGCGCATTTTAGCGTTGATGTACCAGCGGCAGGGAAGCGTGCCTATTCAGTTATTGCATTCTGGTGTTTATAAAATATAAATTTTCCAAAACGCTCCTGTTTTTATTCTTATCCAATTTCTTCTTCTTTATTATTAACTTTTATAAGAATACATTTGTGAGGATTCGCTTCACACTGCTTCACGTCACTTCCAACGTCACCTGTGATCCCGCTCCAGCGTCACCTGTGTTCTCGCTCTAACGTCACATTTATGTGGCGTTTGTTCCATCCCGGACACAAAAGTGACGCTGCCTTTGTTTGGAGTGTATCTTGTAAGCCTGCATCGATGCAGACTCTGTGTTGGAGGACTTTATAACCCACTCCCACTTGAGGGTAATTGGTGTGGAATGACACTTCATGTGGTGGATCCTCCACGCAAAGGTGCAAACGGAGTGATAGTGGGCAGGGGGAGCGTGTAGGGCCCTGATTGAAATTGGCCCTTCGTCTCAAAATCATTCATGGCTTCCCAGTTGTGCCGAGGTGTGCAGAATTCTTCTATTTTTACAGAATCTTGATTGTGCAAATGCTTTTTTGGCAAAATTTTAAATGAGATTTAAAGAATGTTGAATGTGCAACTCTTTCAGAAGGTTGCTGGTGTTTACACCCAACTACCTTTTTACATATGTTGCATTTTGCTGCATTACCATGCAATTTAACCATGCAATTTAGCCTATACTTTCGAACATTATGCCCTGTCAGCCATGATGAGTGGAGAGCACTGAATGTAAACATGCAATGTCACACGTAATCACCTGACGCCGGCAGCTTCATACATAAGATTGACGGTTATGTTCGAACGAATTAACGTTACATGAATACTGATAGCAGCACCGTTTGTCCAGGAGCTTAGTGGTATTTCGGTACCGACCAATCAGGAACTGGTACCAATTAAGTACTGGTCCCCGATACCCATCCCTACTGTTCAGGTTGTTCCGCTTGCCCTCTTGCCCATGCAGCCTGTGCAGCGATGTCTGCTCAGCCTGGGCCTGAACCCCCATTCTCCCTTTTCAACCATTTTCTCCACTGGTGGAAGTGCCCTGGGAATTTGGAGAATGGAGGCTTCACCAGAGGTGGTTGCACAGATTTGGCACCATGTTGGGACAGGAGTCGCCAATCCGTCCAGGGAGACAACACATTGTCCAATGTTTTTCTCTCTGGGGAATAGATGCCATGGCTCATCAGTGCCCTCTGGGCCTACTGTATGCTTTCCCTCACTTCAGCCTTCTCCATTCCCTCCTCCAGAGTATCCAGGTGAGGAATGTGTCCATAATTCTGGTGGCCCCGAATTGGCCCCACATGGTATGATTCTCAGCGATCCCACCACTCCTGAACGGGACTCCCTGGAAACTCCCAGTACAGAGAGGCTCCCTATTTCACCCGTTCCCACATGGCCTGAGCATGGCATGGCGCCTGAGAGGGCCCAGTTCAGGGCACTAGGCCTTTCATTTTCACACTGGAGTGTGCATGGGCACCCTCTACTCGAGCAGCTTATTCCTTTCGATGGAGCATGTTTAATTCCTGGTGTGAGACTCGCCAGGTGAACCCCCTCACGGCGTCGCGGAAGACAGGCCAATAGTTTGTCTGTTTCAAAGCAGAATGTCTAGGGGAACTACTATCAAAGGCAAGGCTGTCTCTGTGTTTTGTGGAAGCGATCCAGCGGGCTTACAACACAGTGTAGAGCCGCTGCTCCTCCGTGTCGAAAGGAGTCAGCTGAGGTGGTTCGGGCATCTAATTAGGATGCCTCCTGGGTGCCTCCCCTTAGAGGTTTTCTGGGCATGTTCGACTGGGAGGAGACCCCGGGGCAGACCCAGAACCCGCTGGAGTTAAAAACTCGGAATTAAAACTGGATTAAAAACTATCTGGAAATAATGTAACATTTTCACCTGATTGGGTTTTGCTGAATAAATTGAATATAGTATATTCACCAAAACAACATTTAACAACACAAATAAATGTGAATAACTAAAATGGGGATACATTACGTTTTTTGTCTTCAGTTATCCCTTTCTTTTCCTTACACGCCCAAACGCACTGATGCTGGCCTCTAATAGGTTGACAGACAGACCACCCAAATACATCTGTCCACCAAGTTATACCGAACATAGAAAATAGAAGTATAGAATCACAATCATTCCATGCATCCTCTACAATTGCAATTCTATGAAGCTTCCTGGTCATGCTTTTGGGCTCATACCTGCCAGTAACAGTGAACTTCACAGATACAGAAAAACATTGCAACATTGCACTGCCTGATTGCATTTGTTAAACTGTGATGGTTTACAGCAAATACATTCATACATGTTGTTGAGGTTTTCTATTCATGTTTGTTTGCTGCTGTCAGCACCCTGAATTCGTACAGCACTTTGAAAACACAGGATTATACTGTCCATTAGTATGTACAGAAGTACATTTTTCGATAGAGGAGACATCAATATATCGCTGTGGCACATAAAGATAAGAGTAGAACAGATTTCAAGCATTCATAATTGCTAGGTTAATAGAACCAGTGCCATTCTGAGTGCTTTACCAAAATCAAAAGAGAGTCCTAGATGACAGGGCTGAAGCAATGTTTACTGATATCATGAGATAATTTGAGCCAAACAGTAATAACTGTTCTTTAAATGGCATGGTTGAAATTTTAAATAATACCATGTCTGCTTGAAATACTGTTGCTCCACTAAAGGTTAAAAAGAAGTCGACTGACAGGATTTCCCCATGGTTAAACAATACAACTGGAAACAAGATCAAGAGAATCTGTCGGGCAGCTGAAAGAAAATGGAGGAAAACTAAGCTCATAGTTCACTGTGATATATACAAAGAAGCCATGACTGCCTATAACAAAGTAATCCATCAGGCAAGAAAGGATTACTTCTCTAAGATTATGGAATGGAAAATTACATACATAAGTATAGTCACGTATTATACATGCATATATGTTTCTCTTCAGTACAAACCATCTCCTCTCAATGGTTAATGTCTCGTGTATGGTTTATGGTTGCCATAAACCCTCAAGTGAACTAATGCTCCAAAGTGTTGCACATCTGTAGGAGGGATGTGTACGTGCAAAAGAGTCGTATGTCACCGTGCCCTGATAGTAGAAGGCAAACGTTGTGGTCTGCCTGCGGAAGGATCATTTAATTAACGAAGGAGAAGTCTCTATGCCCCCTTGCATGATAAGATAACACCGGATTTATGTTGTGGACTGGAACGGTCTGACAAGGGGTGAGAGAGCTTTCCCTTTGAGCCCTATAGATCAGTGATTTTCAACCACTGTGCCGTGAGAGATCATCAGGTGTGCCGTGGGAAATTATCCAATTTCACTTAATTGGTCAAAAAAGTATTATTTAGTTACTGCAAATAATTTGCCATGGTTGAGCGTCTGTGACCCGAAAAGTGGTATTTTCATCAGTTCGGTTCTGGGGAAACAAAGAAGATGCGTGTCGGATCGTGCGTTTTATATCATAGTTATTATAGGATATGCGGGTTCGGGTCGGGCTGCGGGTCTTGTGCCGTCGGGTCGGGTTATATGTGCGGATGGCGGGTTCTGCACGTTGCGGGCGTGGGGTGGGAGCGGGTCTTGAAAATCAGACCCGTGCAGGAATGAATTTTCAGTTAAATTAAAGTTACAATAAAAAATCTCCACCGAATGAGACATTTTGAATGTTGAATTCTTTTATATTTACATAATACCATAAGCCGTTACTTTATTTTTCGGACACCTTCTGTCTGCGTGTTGTGTGTTGTGTGTGTGTGTGGGGGGGGGGGGGTGTGTGTGTGTGTGTGTGGGGGGGGGGGGGGGGGGGGGGGGGGTGTTGTGTGTGTGTGTGTGTGTGTGGGGGGGTGTTGAGTGTGTGTGTGTGTGGGGGTGTGTGTGTGTGTGTGTGGGGGGGGGGGGGGGGGGGTGTTGTGCGTGTGTGGGGGGTGTGTGTGTGTGTGTGTGTGCGTGTGTGTGTGCACGCGTGTGTGATGACGTCATCGTCGACTCGTCAACTTTTTTCTGACTTCACTGATAGAAAGGTCGACTTGAAAAAATCAGCAGTAGTCATGCAGCCCTAGTAGGTAGAGGAACAATGACCTTGTTAATGTAAGACAGTAGGTAGAGCAATAATGACCTTGTTAATGTAAGACAGTAGGTAGAGCAATAATGACCTTGTTAATGTAAGACAGTAGGTAGAGCAATAATGACCTTGTTAATGTAAGACAGTAGGTAGAGCAATTATGACCTTGTTAATGTAAGACAGTAGGTAGAGCAATAATGACCTTGTTAATGTAAGACAGTAGGTAGAGCAATAATGACCTTGTTAATGTAAGACAGTAGGTAGAGCAATAATGACCTTGTTAATGTAAGACAGTAGGTAGAGCAATTATGACCTTGTTAATGTAAGACAGTAGGTAGAGCAATAATGACCTTGTTAATGTAAGACAGTAGGTAGAGCAATAATGACCTTGTTAATGTAAGACAGTAGGTAGAGCAATAATGACCTTGTTAATGTAAGACAGTAGGTAGAGCAATAATGACCTTGTTAATGTAAGACAGTAGGTAGAGCAATAATTACCTTGTTAATGTAAGACAGTAGGTAGAGCAATTATGACCTTGTTAATGTAAGACAGTAGGTAGAGCAATAATGACCTTGTTAATGTAAGACAGTAGGTAGAGCAATAATTACCTTGTTAATGTAAGACAGTAGGTAGAGCAATTATGACCTTGTTAATGTAAGACAGTAGGTAGAGCAATAATGACCTTGTTAATGTAAGACAGTAGGTAGAGCAATTATGACCTTGTTAATGTAAGACAGTAGGTAGAGCAATAATGACCTTGTTAATGTAAGACAGTAGGTAGAGCAATAATGACCTTGTTAATTAAAGACTACATAATTAGTGATGCGTGCTGAGGTGTCGCTATTAGGCTCCAATGTGTCATTTTTTTACATTTTTGGTTGCCGGTGTGCCGCGGGATTTCTTTAATGTAAAACATGTGCCTTGGCTCAAAAAAGGTTGAAAAACACTGCTATAGATCATCTATCGCAGCCTGCCATGTCTGGGCGGGAAAATGACTATAAAACGTACGAACTCCTTTGTCTCTTTGGCTCCTTCGCTCTCAGACCCCATTGTTAGTGTTTCTGACTGAGAACGACCCATCAGCGCTGATTATATGTATCGATACTTAATAAATGTTGTCTACTATACTGGTCTAAAATCCACTGGTGACGGAGTTGTTTCTTATTAGTTAACAGATTTCCACCACAGAACGCTGGGAATTCTAGAATATTATTCTCCACTATCGACCAGCTAAACACAACCCCAACCCCCCAGTGTCCACTCCATCAAAATGTGAAGAACTTGCATTGTTTTTCAATAAAATAACAAATTAGAGCTAGTATTACTGCTGATGTAAACAGATGTTCTCAGCAAATCTCGTGAAAATCATGTAACTATGGGAAAATTCACCTATATTGTATTTGAAAAATTGTTTGGTCTTTCTGACTATGTGTAGCCTGGAAATCCAGACCTACATCTAGAAAGCTGTAGGTCTGGTAATGAGCAATGAAAATGGCCCAACTCGAGGGGCGGCACCAAGCATGCGTTTGAAAATATCACTGCACGCAATTGGATAACACTACGACCAATCAGAAGAATACACGGGGTGACGTATCCAGAGAGACGGAAACGAGTTTGTTTTGGAGAATAGTTTGACAGAGAGACTAAATGTAGCCTAATGGAAATACCACGGAGATACCACTTTGGCAACGCAACGTTAACCTTGTAATATTCTTAGCCAAGGAATATTGAAATAAAGAGATGTAACCGAGTTGTCGTTTATGGATGTTTAATAGCAACTGCGCATGGTACCGAGCATGGGCGTAGAATTTAGTGGGGACGCTGGGGACATGTCCCCACCAATTAACGGAGCACCCCCCCCTCCCCCCCATCAGAACCGCAAATTAACGGAGCACCCCCCCCCCCCATCAGAACCGCAAATTAACGGAGCACCCCCCCCATCAGAACCGCAAATTAACAGAGCACCCCCCCATCAGAACCGCGAATTAATGGAGCACCCCCCCCATCAAAACCGCAAATTAACAGAGCACCCCCCCCCATCAGAACCGCAAATTAACAGAGCACCCCCCCCCCATCAGAACCGCAAATTAACAGAGCACCCCCCCCAGACAAAAAATAACTAAATGTTTTCAAAGTCATTAGAACTGTAATGGTTTTATTAAGTAAAAAAAAGTGGTATCGGTGTCACAATCGCTCGTGTCTCCAGGCTCCCGGGCGCCAGTGCCGCCCCTGGAGGATTAGCGGGGCTCCCGTGCGCCAGTGCCGCCCCTGGGTGGTTAGCGGCACCTGCGTTACTTTCGCGGCTGCCCGCAATTAACAATTACGCACGGCGTAAAAGCCTCTGTTTTCCACCCACGTGTGTCGGACCATTGCTAAATGTCATTGTTGTTTCTTGTTACTGGATTCAACCTTGGACTACCTTTATGAACACCTACCTGCCTGTCTCTCACCTGCCTGCCTGCCTGTCTGTCCCTCACCTGTCTGCCAGCCTGCATCACGGTAAATAAATAACATTATTGTAATGCATAACCCCGAGTCCTGAGTCATGCGTTTGGGTCCCCCTGCCCCACATTGTGACAGAATGGTCCGACCAGCAATGTACCCAGCAGACTCAGGCTTGGGGTTAATCCGTCATTGGCAGGACATTATCACCCAGATCCGATCGCGCCCTACGGTCGAGACCCCGCCGGCGCCGAGCTACGAGGGGACCCGCCTGGCCCTGGGGGGTCCTCGGAGCGTCCAGCGGGCTCACCGGCGGCGGGGCAGGCAACCCCCGTCTCCCCGGGTCCCGGTCCTGGCGTGGCCGCAGCAGTTCTGTTATCCCGCTGCTGGGTCACAGCCAGCCCGGGTTCCGGTCCCGGCGGCACCGCCGCATCCCCAGCTGGCCCCTGTGGCCAGGTCGCAGCCACCCCGGGTTCCGGTCCCGGCTGAACCGCAGCAGTTTTGTTTTCCTGCTGCTGGGTCACAGCCATCCCGGGTCTCGGTCCTGGTTGCACCGCCGCAGCCCCTGCCAGTCCCTGCAGCCAGGTGCCAGCCGTCCCAAGTCCTGGTCCCGGCTGGACCACAGCAGCTCCCACCAGTCCCTGCGGCCAGGTCGCAGCCACCCCGGGTTCCGGTCCCGGCTGAACCGCAGCAGTTTTGTTTTCCCGCTGCTGGGTCACAGCCATCCCGGGTCCCAGTCCTGGTTGCACCGCCGCAGCCCCTGCCAGTCCCTGCTGCCAGGTGCCAGCCGTTCCGAGTCCCGGTCCCGGCTGGACCGCAGCAGCTCCCACCAGTCCCTGCTGCCAGGTGCCAGCCACCCCGAGTCCCGGTCCCGGCTGGACCACAGCAGCTCCCACCAGTCCCTGCGGCCAGGTCGCAGCCACCCCGGGTCCCGCTCCTGGCTGAACCACAGCAGCGCCCGCCAGTCCCCGCTCCCAGGTCCCAGCCACCCCGAGTCCCGGTCCAGGCTGGACCACAGCAGCGCCCGCCAGTCCCTACTCCCAGGTCCCAGCCACCCCTAGTCCCGGTCCCGGCTGGTCCACCGCAGCTCTTGCCAGTCCCTGCTGCCGGGTGCCAGCCGTCCCGGGTCCCGTTCCCGGCTGGACCGCCGCAGCTCCTGCCAGTCCCTGCTGCCGGGTGCCAGCCGTCCCGAGTCCCGGTCCCGGCTGAATCGCCGCAGCTCCTGCCAGTCTCTGCTGCCGGGTGCCAGCCGTCCCGAGTCCCGGTCCTGGCTGAATCGCCGCAGCTCCTGCCAGTCCCTGCTGCCGGGTGCCAGCCGTCCCGAGTCCCGGTCCCCGCTGGACCGCCGCAGTTCCTGCCAGTCCCTGCGGCCGGGTGCCAGCCGTCCCGAGTCCCGGTCCCGGCTGAATCGCCGCAGCTCTTGCCAGCCCCTGCTGCCGGGTGCCAGCCGTCCCGGGTCCTGTTCCCGGCTGGACCGCCGCAGCTCCTGCCAGTCCCTACTGCCGGGTGCCAGCCGTCCCGAGTCCCGGTCCCGGCTGGTCCACCGCAGCTCTTGCCAGTCCCTGCTGCCGGGTGCCAGCCGTCCCAAGTCCCGGTCCCGGCTAAATCGCCGCAGCTCCTGCTAGTCCCTGCTGCCGGGTGCCAGCCGTCCCGAGTCCCGGTCCCGGCTGAATCGCCGCAGCTCCTGCCAGTCCCTGCTGCCGGGTGCCAGCCGTCCCGAGTCCCGGTCCCGGCTGGACCGCCGCAGTTCCTGCCAGTCCCTGCTGCCGGGTGCCAGCCGTCCCGAGTTCCGGTCCCGGCTGAATCGCCGCAGCTCCTGCCAGTCCCTGCTGCCAGGTCGCAGCCTCTTCCGGTCCCGGCTGCAACGCCGCAGCCTCTCCCGGTCCCGGCTGCACCACCGCAGCTCCTACTGGTCCCTGCTGCCAGACGGCAGTCATCCCCGGTCCCGGTCCCCGCTCCGACGGCACCGGTGTCCCCTGCCTTGCCTCCAGGTTGTCCACCGGAGGGTCCCGGCTCAGCCTCTGTCCTGCCTCCAGGTCGTCCACCGGAGGGTCCCGGCTCGGCCTCTGTCCTGCCTCCAGGTCGTCCACCGGAGGGTCCCGGCTCGGCCTCTGTCCTGCCTCCAGGTCGTCCACCGGAGGGTCCCGGCTCGGCCTCTGTCCTGCCTCCAGGTCGTCCACCGGAAGGTCCCGGCTCGGCCTCTGTCCTGCCTCCAGGTCGTCCACCGGAGGGTCCCGGCTCGGCCTCTGTCCTGCCTCCAGGTCGTCCACCGGAGGGTCCCGGCTCGGCCTCTGCCTTGCCGCCAGGTCGTCCGCCCGACGGTGCCAGCCCGGTCATCGTGGGTCGCCAGGAGGCTCCCGTTGAGGGGGGGTACTGTCACGATCGCTCGTGTCTCCGGGCTCCCGGGCGCCAGTGCCGCCCCTGGAGGATTAGCGGGGCTCCCATGCGCCAGTGCCGCCCCTGGGTGGTTAGCGGCACCTGCGCTACTTTCGCGGCTGCCCGCAATTAACAATTACGCACGGCGTAAAAGCCTCTGTTTTCCACCCACGTGTGTCGGACCATTGCTAAATGTCATTGTTGTTTCTTGTTACTGGATTCAACCTTGGACTACCTTTATGAACATCTACCTGCCTGTCTCTCGCCTGCCTGCCTGTCTGTCCCTCACCTGTCTGCCAGCCTGCATCACGGTAAATAAATAACATTATTGTATTGCATAACCCCGAGTCCTGAGTCATGCGTTTGGGTCCCCCTGCCCCACATTGTGACAATTGGTGCATCCCTAGTTTGTACAGATACTCAGTCAACATTTTCGATGGCCATCTTGCAATGTTTACTGACTGATTCCGGACTGATTCCATCGCAGCGCTGACATCATCTGTTTAGCCCGCGTCTGGCCCGCC
Source organism: Coryphaenoides rupestris (assembly GCA_002895965.2). NCBI lineage: Eukaryota > Metazoa > Chordata > Actinopteri > Gadiformes > Macrouridae > Coryphaenoides > Coryphaenoides rupestris. The sequence continues at coordinate 11,736 of PIJE02000834.1, forward strand.
TATATCAGATACACCGATGTGATTGGTTGATGTTCGAAACAACGGGCATAGCTAATGAGCATGTTACTCGTTACCAGAGTACTCGCTGAGCAAATTCTAATTGTGCTCTCGTGAGAACTCTGGATTTCCAGGGTAGACTATGTGCTTAACTGGGTCAAAACATACATCAAAGGGAGAGTCTTGGAGATCATGTGTTCGAGAAGCACGACTCACAACTGCTTTGGGGTTGCACAAGGGAGCTGCCTTGGTCCATTATTTTTCTCACTATACATTGCCACTTGGGGATATCATCAGAGAGCACAATGTATGTTTCCTTAGCTATGCAGATGATACACAATTGTATATCTCTGCTGAACTGAATGAATGCTGCAGCTGTAAACGCCATCACTAACAGACTTTTGTCAATAAATATATGGTTGAGCAATAATTTCCTAAAGTTACATGAGGACAAAACTGAAATCCTTCTAGTCAGCCCCAAAACAAAGAGAAATACTGTTTAATAATCTGGGGAATCTAACTCCCTGTATTAAATCTGAGGTTACAAGTCTTGGCGTTATCTTAGATTAAGATTTAAGCTTCAAGTCCTACATGAACAAGGTGACAAATATAATTATTTCACCTTAGAAACACAGCTAAAGTGCAGCCATTTATAAATCAAAAGGATACTGAAAAACTTGTTCATGGCTTTATCTCAAGCTGACTTGACTATTGTAATGCACTTTTTACTGTCCTCCCGAAAAAAACCACAGAGAAACTTCAACTCATCCAAAGCTCTGCAGCTCGGCTCTTAAGTAGAACCAAGAGGAGAGAGCACATTAGTGCAGTTCTAGCTGCCTTATGTAACCCTGGTTATGCTGTTAATACGTTTACAAAATATTTAATATGGACCGGTATCAGATTTTATGAACGAGAGATGAATAACAATATTGAGTCACACACACAGGGATGCATTTGCATAAACACTTGTATTGTCATACAGCAATAAACAAAAATGTGGCTATTAGCCTATAATACAGTAACAAATTAAATCATACCATCAATGAAAATAATAAAGTGCGCACGTCAGAAAAAAACACTTTTGGTCCCTTAGTCCAGGGATGTGCACAGGTACGGGCTATTGTTGCCCGGGCAACAGCCGTTTACCCTGATTAGCTGAGTTGCCCCTCTGGAGACTTTATTCTTTTTTGTTGAACATTAAAAAATTAACAAGCAGAAACACACTGGACTCGGAGGGCGACTGCCACCCCCTTTTGCCACCTCAGGGGGGCAGGGGGGGGGCGAATAACGTGTCTTAATGAGTGCTCTGTTAGTGGATACAATGTGATACAGTGCCCTATTGGTGCCCTTCCAATGGTCTACACTTGACATTCCCTATGGGTGACCTTCCAAAGGTAAATGGTGCCGTGATAAAGTGCCCTCTATGCTGCCACTACATGACAGTGTCCCAAAGGGTGCCCTTTCCAGTAGAGGAAATGGGATGCAGTGCTATAAAGGGTCTTCCTACATGTGTGAGAATGTTGGAGGGTTTCCTAATAGATGCCCCTCCAGTGGAGAAAATGTGATGTGATGTGACAAACAGTAGGTGCCCTTACAATGGGACAAACTTGAGGTTCCCTACAGGTGCCTTTCTGATGAAAACTCATGAAGTACCCTCTTAGATGCCCTTCCAAGTGAGAGGCGGAAAAAATGGGGAAAAAAGTATTGAGTGCCCCCTGTGCCCCTTCAGGTAATAAATGATGATGATATGCCCTCTAGAGCAAGACAATGCGATACCATGTCTTAATGATTGCTCTTCTGGAGAAAACGTGATGCAGCGCCCTATAAGGTGCATTTACAATGGTGTAAAGTTTTACAATGGTGTAAAGTTTTACAATGGTGTAAAGTTTTACAATGGTGTAAAACTTCCCTATGGGTGCCCTTCCAATGGAAAGGGGTGCTGTTATGAAGAGCCCTCTTAGATGCCCTTCCAAGAGAGAAAACACTATGAAGTGCCCGTGAAATGAAGAGAAAACAATTCCAGTGAAGTAAATGAGATGCAGTGCCTGCAGTCTCCCTAAACTTACTAGGGCAGGCTTTTCCAACGTGGGTGCCATGACGACAGTCTACCTAAAACCTAACAATGAAAATAACCAACATATCTATCCCTGTTTTTTTCTCTAGAGGTGTTTTTGAAATAAACATTTTAAAGGTGTTTTGTTCCCTGCTGTGTGTTTTTATCATAGAGGTGTGGTTATACTTTCAATCTGGATTGCCTAGCCGACATAATGTTAATCTTAATCAAGGATGAAAACTATTTCACCATACATGACGCATCATAGCTTTCCGCTCGCTGATGGGGCCCCAGGTCGTGCAGTAGGTGCCCTTTTTGTCTCTTCGCCCCTGCCCTGAGTCCGCCACTGCAGAAACTTGCAATATCTCGTAGAGCAGCGGTTCCCAACCTTTTTCAACTCAAGGCCCACACAAATCTGCGGCCCACATCCGACCATAAATAATAAGGACGCCAAATAATGTTTTAGCAAATTAGATAAGGACACCGCACTCATGTCTTCCTAAAGCGAGGGAAAGCCCTTCCGGCGTCAGGTGAGTTTTTGAAGTTATGGAGATAATAACAAATGCCCTGTGAATTAAAAAAATAAATAAATCCACGAATAATGTGCAGCTTGTAACATTTGCATGACGTCGCGCAACATTGCCTTATATTAACTTTATGCTATCATGCTAACGTTACATGAACCAAGGCTAATAACAACCTTGCAGCAGCAGCATGCTAACGTAGCTCCGTTATGTCCATTTACTCCATGACATTAGTGTGCGTTCTGCAGAAAAGAGATACTGGGACGTGATGGTTTTGACTGTTGAATCATGCTAGATTATACATTGTTTACAGTCAATATGCTACGTGAATTTTCAACCAACTAATGTTAGTGAAAGCTGATAGAAGTCGCCTTGGCCTATGTTGTAATGAGATGCTAACTTGAATTAATGTCCCAATTGGGTAATGTAATAAACGTTTTTTATGGAGCCTAATGTTATTTTTGGGTGCTTACAGTATGCCTTCAAAAGAGAGGAGATCACAGCAGAGAGAGAAAGACCTCAAGGAGGCAGAAAAAGGGACTGCAGCTTTGCACAGCTGGATAAGAAGGCCAGCTACAGGTGAAGCATTGTGATAATGTCAAGCAACCATCCTACAGAATTCAATTAATGTGAAGTAGGCCTATTTATCAGAAGCAGTAGGCTACTAACTAATTAAAAACAAATATTTCAATCAATGATAAATGCACAGTAGGCTATATTGTATCTGTGCTGTGAATAGTATTGTGAATGAGTTAATATTTTCTGTAGTGGTCACTGGTCTAACCCCAAAAGCTCCAGTTCAGAGAACGTTTGAAGACCACCGCAGCTCCTACTGGTCCCTGCTGCCAGACGGCAGTCATCCCCGGTCCCGGTCCCCGCTCCGACGGCACCGGTGTCCCCTGCCTTGCCTCCAGGTTGTCCACCGGAGGGTCCCGGCTCAGCCTCTGTCCTGCCTCCAGGTCGTCCACCGGAGGGTCCCGGCTCGGCCTCTGTCCTGCCTCCAGGTCGTCCACCGGAGGGTCCCGGCTCGGCCTCTGTCCTGCCTCCAGGTCGTCCACCGGAGGGTCCCGGCTCGGCCTCTGTCCTGCCTCCAGGTCGTCCACCGGAAGGTCCCGGCTCGGCCTCTGTCCTGCCTCCAGGTCGTCCACCGGAGGGTCCCGGCTCGGCCTCTGTCCTGCCTCCAGGTCGTCCACCGGAGGGTCCCGGCTCGGCCTCTGCCTTGCCGCCAGGTCGTCCGCCCGACGGTGCCAGCCCGGTCATCGTGGGTCGCCAGGAGGCCCCCGTTGAGGGGGGGGTACTGTCACGATCGCTCGTGTCTCCGGGCTCCCGGGCGCCAGTGCCGCCCCTGGAGGATTAGCGGGGCTCCCATGCGCCAGTGCCGCCCCTGGGTGGTTAGCGGCACCTGCGCTACTTTCGCGGCTGCCCGCAATTAACAATTACGCACGGCGTAAAAGCCTCTGTTTTCCACCCACGTGTGTCGGACCATTGCTAAATGTCATTGTTGTTTCTTGTTACTGGATTCAACCTTGGACTACCTTTATGAACACCTACCTGCCTGTCTCTCACCTGCCTGCCTGTCTGTCCCTCACCTGTCTGCCAGCCTGCATCACGGTAAATAAATAACATTATTGTATTGCATAACCCCGAGTCCTGAGTCATGCGTTTGGGTCCCCCTGCCCCACATTGTGACAATTGGTGCATCCCTAGTTTGTACAGATACTCAGTCAACATTTTCGATGGCCATCTTGCAATGTTTACTGACTGATTCCGGACTGATTCCATCGCAGCGCTGACATCATCTGTTTAGCCCGCGTCTGGCCCGCCTATATCAGATACACCGATGTGATTGGTTGATGTTCGAAACAACGGGCATAGCTAATGAGCATGTTACTCGTTACCAGAGTACTCGCTGAGCAAATTCTAATTGTGCTCTCGTGAGAACTCTGGATTTCCAGGGTAGACTATGTGCTTAACTGGGTCAAAACATACATCAAAGGGAGAGTCTTGGAGATCATGTGTTCGAGAAGCACGACTCACAACTGCTTTGGGGTTGCACAAGGGAGCTGCCTTGGTCCATTATTTTTCTCACTATACATTGCCACTTGGGGATATCATCAGAGAGCACAATGTATGTTTCCTTAGCTATGCAGATGATACACAATTGTATATCTCTGCTGAACTGAATGAATGCTGCAGCTGTAAACGCCATCACTAACAGACTTTTGTCAATAAATATATGGTTGAGCAATAATTTCCTAAAGTTACATGAGGACAAAACTGAAATCCTTCTAGTCAGCCCCAAAACAAAGAGAAATACTGTTTAATAATCTGGGGAATCTAACTCCCTGTATTAAATCTGAGGTTACAAGTCTTGGCGTTATCTTAGATTAAGATTTAAGCTTCAAGTCCTACATGAACAAGGTGACAAATATAATTATTTCACCTTAGAAACACAGCTAAAGTGCAGCCATTTATAAATCAAAAGGATACTGAAAAACTTGTTCATGGCTTTATCTCAAGCTGACTTGACTATTGTAATGCACTTTTTACTGTCCTCCCGAAAAAAACCACAGAGAAACTTCAACTCATCCAAAGCTCTGCAGCTCGGCTCTTAAGTAGAACCAAGAGGAGAGAGCACATTAGTGCAGTTCTAGCTGCCTTATGTAACCCTGGTTATGCTGTTAATACGTTTACAAAATATTTAATATGGACCGGTATCAGATTTTATGAACGAGAGATGAATAACAATATTGAGTCACACACACAGGGATGCATTTGCATAAACACTTGTATTGTCATACAGCAATAACAAAAATGTGGCTATTAGCCTATAATACAGTAACAAATTAAATCATACCATCAATGAAAATAATAAAGTGCGCACGTCAGAAAAAAACACTTTTGGTCCCTTAGTCCAGGGATGTGCACAGGTACGGGCTATTGTTGCCCGGGCAACAGCCGTTTACCCTGATTAGCTGAGTTGCCCCTCTGGAGACTTTATTCTTTTTTGTTGAACATTAAAAATTAACAAGCAGAAACACACTGGACTCGGAGGGCGACTGCCACCCCCTTTTGCCACCACAGTTGAAAATGTTGCGCTAAAGTGCCCTCTTGAGTGGCGAAATCGTGGGAAAACAGCAAGAAAATTCAATAACGTGTCTTAATGAGTGCTCTGTTAGTGGATAAAATGTGATACAGTGCCCTATTGGTGCCCTTCCAATGGTCTACACTTGACATTCCCTATGGGTGCCCTTCCAAAGGTAAATGGTGCTGTGATAAAGTGCCCTCTATGCTGCCACTACATGACAGTGTCCCAAAGGGTGCCCTTTCCAGTAGAGGAAATGGGATGCAGTGGTATAAAGGGTCTTCCTACATGTGTGAATGTTGGAGGGTTTCCTAATAGATGCCCCTCCAGTGGAGAAAATGTGATGTGACAAACAGTAGGTTCCCTTACAATGACAAACTTGAGCTTCCCTACAGGTGCCTTTCTGATGAAAACTCATGAAGTACCCTCTTAGATGCCCTTCCAAGTGAGAGGCAGAAAAAATGGGGGGAAAAGTATTGAGTGCCCCCTGTGCCCCTTCATGCAATAAATGATGATAATATGCCCTCTAGAGCAAGACAATTCGATACCATGTCTTAATGAGTGCTCTTCTGGAGAAAACGTGATGCAGTGCCCTATAAGGTGCATTTACAATGGTGTAAACTTGACCTTCCCTATGGGTGCCCTTCCAATGGAAAGGGGTGCTGTTATGAAGTGCCCTCTTAAATGCCCTTCCAAGAGAGAAAACACTATGAAGTGCCCGTGCAATGAAGAGAAAACAATTCCAGTGAAGAAAATGAGATGCAGTGCCTGCAGTCTCCCTAAACTTACTAGGGCAGGCTTTTCCAAAGTGGGTGCCATGACGACAGTCTACCTAAAACATATAGAATGAAAATAACCAACATATCTATCCCTGTTTTTTTTTCTTGAGGTGTTTTTTAAATAAACATTTTAAATGTGTATTGTTCCCTGTGTGTTTTTATCATAGAGGTGTGGTTATACTTTTAATCTGGATTGCCTAGCCTACACAATGTTAATCGTAATCAAGGATGAAAACTATTTCACCATACATGACGCATCATAGCTTTTCCCTCGCTGATGGGGCCCCAGGTCGTGCAGTAGGTGCCCTTTTTTTTTTTTTCTTTCGCCCCTGTCCTGAGTCCGCCACTGCAGAAACTTGTAGAGCAGCGGTTCCCAACCTTTTTCAGCTCAAGGCCCACTTGAAACTCTAAAAAAAATGTGCGGCCCACATCCGACCATAAATAATAAGGACGCCAAATAATGTGCTCTCAGGGCAATTTGATTTATTATTTTAGCAAATTGGATAAGGACACCGCAATCATGTCTTCCTAAAGCGAGGGAAAGCCCTTCCTGAGTTTTTGAAGTTATGGAGATAATACTAATAAAATGCCCTGTGAATTAAAAAAATAAATAAATCCACTTGCACTTCGAATAATGTGCAGCTTGTAACATTTGCATCACGTCGCGCAACATTGCCTTATATTAACTTTATGCTATCATGCTAACGTTACATGAACCAAGGCTAATAATAACCTTGCAGCAGCAGCATGCTAACGTAGCTATGTTATGTCCATTTACTCCATTACATTAGTGTGCGTTCTGCAGAGAAGAGATACAGGGACATGATGGTTTTGACTGTTGAATCATGCTAGATTATACATTGTTTACAGTCAATATGCTACGTGAATTTTCAACCAACTAATGTCAGTGAAAGCTGATAGAAGTCGCCTTGGCCTATGTTGTAATGAGATGCTAACTTGAATTAATGTCCCAATTGGGAAAAGTAATAAACGTTTTTTATGTAGCCTAATGTTATTTTTGGGTGCTTACAGTATGCCTTCAAAAGAGAGGAGATCAAAGCAGAGAGAGAAAAACCTCAAGGAGGCAGCAAAAGGGACTGCAACTTTGCAGAGCTGGATAAGAAGGCCAGCTACAGGTGAAGCATTGTGATAATGTCAAGCAACCATCCTACATAATTAAATTAATGTGAAGTAGGCCTATTTTATCGGAAGCATTTTCTTTAAGGGTGAGTAGGCTACTAACTAATTAAAAACAAATATTTCAATCAATGATAAATGCACAGTATATTGTATCTGTGCTGTGAATAGTATTGTGAATGAGTTAATATTTTCTGTAGTGGTCACTGGTCTAACCCCAAAAGTTCCAGTTCAGAGAGCGTTTGAGAGCCTCGTGATCAAGTAAAATATTTCTAATAGCTGTAGTGAAATAGGGGATGGGAAGGCCAGATAAATGATTCACAAAGGCTTTATAACATGTTGTAATTGTTCTGTATACAAGTAGGTCATTTTTCTTTTTTTACGTAAATGACTAGATATAACCTTCTCTCGTCTAATTCCTGAACCAGAATCATTGCGTGAAGCCACAGTCCATGAAAATTCAACTGGCTGCACTAGAGCATGTAGTTGTCTCAGTGCATTTTTGCATTTAGCAGTGAAAGGTACAGTATAAGTTACTTAATTCTGATTCTAATAATTCTATTTAAGATGAGGCCCAACCACAAGGCTCCAGACCAGAGAGTGAGGGAGAGCATGCAGAGCATCACAGAACACATCAGACAGGTACATAATGAGGGTGGTAAGCAGAGTGTTAGAGAGTTACTATAAAAGGGCCATGTCAGTAAGAGTGCGATAAGGAGAAAGATAGATGCTGTGGACAATAGTATTTTTAATTTAACATTTAATTAATTGTATTTGATAGATGGCCTGCCCAGAACAGGGCAGACTCAGAGAATGAAGAATCAGAGGACAAGGATGCAAGAATTGAGGACAAAGACAGGAAATGAGGAGAAAGACAGCAAGGGAGGATATGTAGATTGAGAGGGAAGAGATGGAGAACGAGGCAGCAACAGCAGAGTCCACTAGGGCAAAAGCACCTACAGAATTAGATTTTTTGCTCCAGTTACCAAACCCCACTGATCCAGCCCATGTTCAGAAGAACAATATCAAGTACAATGAGGCCTTTGTCAAATTCTCAAATTCAGTTGGACCCTGTCATCCTCTTGTCCAGTTCCCCAAAAAATCGCGATGGACGGTCTTTTCAGGGCCACTGGTATGATGAAAACCCCTGGTTGGAGTATTGTCCACAGAATGATGCCATGTACTGCTTCAGCTGCCGCGTTTTTCTTAACGACGAAAAGTACAAGAGTAGGTCTGCATCATGGAAGTCTGGTGGGGGTAAACATGTGGAGGCAGGCCAAAGTCAGAATGAAGGAGCACCGCTGCAGTGAATCACACATGATTGGCATGACCAGGTGGAATTAATTGAAAAGAAAGCTGTTGGACAAGTTCTCAAATGCAAGCAGCGAAAGAAAGGGAGAGGCAGAAGAACAGAGAGATCATCTTTCGATTTATCGAGATCACAGTGTACCTAGCAAGACAAGGCTTGGCGTTCAGGGGTAGAGATGAAAACTTGCTAAGTTCAAACAGGAAATTTCCTGCATCTGGTGGATTTGCTAGCCCAATGTGATAGTGTCCTTAAGCTTCATCTTGATGTAATCAAGGAAAAGCAAGCATCAAATCAAAAACCCCAAGTGTCTCTCCTTTCCAATAGAACACAGAATGACCTAATTAGAGCACTCAGTATTTATGTGAAAAGAGCCATCCAGAAGGAAGTGAGGGAAGCATCAATATTCTCCATCATGCTGGACGAAACCACTGATGTGTCGCACATTGAGCAGGCATCATTTGTTGTTCGTTATGTGCATGACATGACCATTAAGGAGCGCTTTCTTCAGCTCTGTGATGTCCAGTCAACCAGTGAAGCGCTTGAAACCTTGATAATGAAGCTACTCGAAGAGAATCAGCTCAAAGGAGAAGACATCCGTGGACAGGGATATGACGGGGCAGCTAACATGAGCGGGCCTTACAAAGAGCTACAGTCCAGAATACAAAGGCAGAATGGAAAGGCACTGTATGTACATTGCCATGCACATTGCTTGAACTTGGTCTTAGTGGAGAGTGCAAAGTCAAGCATACATATTGTGGATTTTTTTACTTTACACCTTCATTGCCAACTCCACAAAGCGCTATGGGACGTGATGGTTTTGACTGTTGAATCATGCTAGATTATACATTGTTTACAGTCAATATGCTACGTGAATTTTCAACCAACTAATGTTAGTGAAAGCTGATAGAAGTCGCCTTGGCCTATGTTGTAATGAGATGCTAACTTGAATTAATGTCCCAATTGGGTAAAGTAATAAACGTTTTTTATGTAGCCTAATGTTATTTTTGGGTGCTTACAGTATGCCTTCAAAAGAGAGGAGATCAAAGCAGAGAGAGAAAAACCTCAAGGAGGCAGCAAAAGGGACTGCAACTTTGCAGAGCTGGATAAGAAGGCCAGCTACAGGTGAAGCATTGTGATAATGTCAAGCAACCATCCTACATAATTAAATTAATGTGAAGTAGGCCTATTTTATCAGAAGCATTTTCTTTAAGGGTGAGTAGGCTACTAACTAATTAAAAACAAATATTTCAATCAATGATAAATGCACAGTAGGCTATATTGTATCTGTGCTGTGAATAGTATTGTGAATGAGTTAATATTTTCTGTAGTGGTCACTGGTCTAACCCCAAAAGCTCCAGTTCAGAGAACGTTTGAGAGCCTGGTGATCAAGTAAAATACTTCTAATAGCTGTAGTGAAATATGGGATGGTAAGGCCAGATAACTGATTCACAAAGGCTTTATAACATGTTGTAATTGTTCTGTATACAAGTAGGCCATTTTTCTTTTTTTACATAAATGACTAGATATAACCTTCTCTCGTCTAATTCCTGAACCAGAATCATTGCGTGAAGCCACAGTCCATGAAAATTCAACTGGCTGCACTAGAGCGTGCAGTTGTCTTAGTGCATTTTTTAGCAGTGAAAAGTACAGTATAAGTTACTTAATTCTGATTCTAATAATTCTATTTAAGATGAGGCCCAACCACAAGGCTCCAGACCAGAGAGTGAGGGAGAGCATGCAGAGCATCACAGAACGCATCAGACAGGTACATAATGAGGGTGGTAAGCAGAGTGTTAGAGAGTTACTATAAAAGGGCCATGTCAGTAAGAGTGCGATAAGGAGAAAGATAGATGCTGTGGACAATAGTATTCTTAATTTAACATTTAATTAATTGTATTTGATAGATGGTGAGCCTGCCCAGAACAGGGCAGACTCAGAGAATGAAGAATCAGAATTTGAGGACAAGGATGCAAGAATTGAGGACAAAGAGACAGGAAATGAGGAGAAAGACAGCAAGGGAGGATATGTAGATTGAGAGGGAAGAGATGGAGAACGAGGCAGCAACATCAGAGTCCACTAGGGCAAAAGCACCTACAGAATTAGATTTTTTGCTACAGTTACCAAACCCCACTGATCCAGCCCATGTTCAGAAGAACAATATCAAGTACAATGAGGCCTTTGTCAAATTCTCAAATTCAGTTGGACCCTGTCGTCCTCTTGTCCAGTTCCCCAAAAAATCAAGATGGACGGTCTTTTCAGGGCCACTGGTATGATGAAAACTCCTGGTTGGAGTATTCTCCACAGAATGATGCCATGTACTGCTTCAGCTGCCGCATTTTTCTTAATGACGAAAAGTACAAGAGTAGGTCTGCATCATGGAAGTCTGGGGGGGTAAACATGTGGAGGCAGGCCAGAGTCAGAATGAAGGAGCACTGCTGCAGTGAATCACACATGATTGGCATGACCAGGTGGAATTAATTGAAAAGAAAGCTGTTGGACAAGTTCTCAAATGCAAGCAGCGAAAGAAAGGGAGAGGCAGAAGAACAGAGAGATCATCTTTCGATTAATCGAGATCACAGTGTACCTAGCAAGACAAGGCTTGGCGTTCAGGGGTAGAGATGAAAGCTTGCTAAGTTCAAACAGAGGAAATTTCCTGCATCTGGTGGATTTGCTAGCCCAATATGATAGTGTCCTTAAGCTTCATCTTGATAAATCTTGGTAATCAAGGAAAAGCAAGCATCAAATCAAAAACCCCAATGTGCATGACATGACCATTAAGGAGCGCTTTCTTCAGCTCTGTGATGTCCAGTCAACAACCGGTGAAGCGCTTGAAACCTTGGTAATGAAGCTACTGGAGGAGAATCAGCTCAAAGTAGAAGACATCCGTGGACAGGGATATGACGGGGCAGCTAACATGAGCGGGCCTTACAAAGGGCTACAGTCCAGAATACAAAGGCAGAATGGAAAGGCACTGTATGTACATTGCCATGCACATTGCTTGAACTTGGTCTTAGTGGAGAGTGCAAAGTCAAGCATACATATTGTGGATTTTTTTACTTTACACCTTCATTGCCAACTCCACAAAGCGCTATGCAGCATTCATGGAGACACAGAAAGCTGTCAATCCAGGTCAGCGCCCCCTTGAGCTACAGAAGCTCTCAGACACCCGCTGGACCTGCAGGGAAAATGCCTTGAAGACAATCAAAAAGGTCCTCCCTGCTGCCATGCAATACCTGGAGGATCTGAGGAAGTGTGAGCCAACTGATCTGTGCTGCAGTTTTCTTAACTATTCACAATTTATTCAACACATTCACACTCACCAATGAGTGGACCGATTTAGCCTTGTCGAACCCCGCACAGCCACTTTCCAAGAATTTCACACACTTTTAACAACCTCTCACGTAGTCTGGATCAGCGCAGCTTCCTCAGTGTACGATTCCCAGCATTTTATAAGGACTGTTCTACAAAACTGCCGCTGATTGGTTGCTCCGCTTTGGAACATGCGATCTGATTGGCTCTGATTTCAGCTTCAGGGACACAGAATGGACGCCCCACATGCCACACACACACAGACACACAAAAGCATGACTTCTTAAAAGCTTTAGGAAGCCTGGGCTACACTTTCCCCCCTTGAGCTCATGCACGTCCCGTCGCATGGCAAAGGTTGAGCGGTTACTGCCTGGGAGGATAGGAGAGGGGAATATAAATAACTCTCACTCTCAGCTAAAGCATCAGTAAAACCCATGGTTAACCCATGAAAGAGAGACTGCTCTACAGCTATCAATGGGTTGCCTAGCTTTACATATTGGAGTCTGTTAGGCTTTTCTCTAATTCTAGCTGACGTGTAGCAGAACTAGCCTGTTCTTGCCCACTAGCTTGGGATGTACATGACCCTCTCACCTCAACACCACACTGAAAAAAATGTGGAGTGAGATTTACTTAGAAAAACCTAGGCAACGATTTCCACACAGAAATGCCTAGTAAATTAACCAGAGGATATTTTGAGTAAAATCTACTTACCAATAAGCAGTACGTTTAACCAAGAAATACTTGCAAAGGTTACTAACAAATTAGTAGTAAATATTACTCATTCTTCATCACTATATTTTACTCAGACTATCTTTTTGCATTTACATACAAATTGCTTTAAAATAGACTTGGCTTCTCTAAGCTTTTAACTGGCTGGACCTAGTTTGTATTTTTGCATTATTTGAGTAACATTTACTTAGAAAAACCTAGGCAACGATTTCCACACAGAAATGCCTAGTAAATTTAACAGAGGATATTTTGAGTAAAGTCTACTTACCAATAAGCAGTACGTTTAACCAAGAAATACTTGCAAAGGTTACTAACAAATTAGTAGTAAATATTACTCATTCTTCATCACTATATTTTACTCAGACTATCTTTTTGCATTTACATACAAATTGCTTTAAAATAGACTTGGTTTCTCTAAGCTTTTAACTGGCTGGACCTAGTTTGTATTTTTGCATTATTTGAGTAACATTTACTTAAAAAAAGCTTGGTAACAACTTCCACACAGAAATTCTTTATAATGTTTACTCTGGAAATTCTCAAGTAAAGTTTACTTACAGTAAGAAATACAAAACATGACATGCTTTTAAACAATAGCACTTTTATTTTTTTTAAATAGGACATTTGACCTCTGATGCTTTTTATCTCAGAAGGCCATAAAGAGAACATTAACAGAGATAAAATAAAGTGCAATAACTTTGCAAGAAACATTCTGTGCTATCACTAACATAGCACATGGTATTTCAAAAGGTAACATAGGTATTTTAAAAGGTAACATAGGTATTTCAAAAGGTAACATAGGTATTTTAAAAGGTAACATAGGTATTTTAAAAAACCAACGTAGTAACAATTCACAATGTGTGATGTAACTT
>PIJE02000834.1:28920-89778 GCA_002895965.2 Coryphaenoides rupestris
TCGAGAAGGTCATGTAAAACATCTGGAGGGTAACCAGATGTTACATGAAAATGATCAAGTTTTTCAGACAGTGCACACTGTTTTTTCACACCATAGCAATGAGTGTGACTAGACACAGCTGTCTGAACATGCAGTGTATGCTGCTCTTTAGTTCTCCGTTGAAAAAACTCACATCTTACTTCTTTCGACTGAAACTCAGATCGCTCGCCGAGACAAAACCGGCAGATGTACGATCCTGTGAAGTTTTCGACAATCCTGCCACAGAATGGGCCCCCAAATTATCAGCCACCACACTGACCACAGTCCCTTTGATGACTTTTCCTAAACCTGGAACAAAAAGACCATCTTTCTCCAAGCTTGAAGGTCTGTTAGTAGTGGCTCTAAAATTCTCTGGAATCCAAACTGCTTAGTGTCTTCTGCCTTACACAGAATAGCTAGATAAATAGATGCCAATGTTGATCGTAACTGTGCTGGAATGTTTCCCAACACCCAATACACAGCCGTGACATTGTGCTTTTTTCGGGATGTCCCGAGAGGATTACACACCTCAAAGTCATCAATGTACAGAATGAGACTAAGTCTGTCCTCCTCTACAGAGAAAAAAAACATTTTTCTGATAGTGAGATCCGTCATGAAATGTCTGGTATTGTGACGCATTTTCAGAATTTCTTTCACATCCAAGTGTCTTTTCTTGAATACTCTTATTTAAGACCTGGATCAAGGACTTTAATATTGGGACATATTGGAATGTTTTACCCTCTTTTTTATCAAGTATGTGCTCTTCTGGTTCAACAACTGAGAAATGTTTCTTCATAAATTGTCTTCTCTTGTATGAAGTTGTGAAAGGCCCATCTGTCCCCAAAGCTGTACTTATAGGGTGTGACTCAGAAAGATTTTTCACCAAATCTGAGATAACAGCTGAATCCAGATCACAGTTATGGCTTTTCAAGGTGGACTCAATCACATCTCTTAAAACCGGACCAGAAGCACAGCAGGATATGAACTGAAGCTCATCGACAATTTCGTCAATACACTTGTTAGGCACATTGAAAGTGCTTTCCAACTTTAAAAAGAGGTGGCCAAACATCTCCTTTATGTCTTGAGACAACACTGTGGTTCCTCATCAAAGGCTCAGGGTCATCCTCCACAAAGGTCTCATGCGGAGCAACAGTGGGCTCAGGGTGTTTTTTTAAGACTTCAGATTTAAAGTCTTCAGGGGAATGTGAAGTGTGTTTCCTGTGTCTATGAGTAGCAAAGGTGGAATAAATGTTTGTACTGAAGTTGCAGTTTTTGAAGACACATGCAACTACTTCGAAACTCCTGAGGTGGCTGCCAAGATGCTTAAAATATTGCCTCTCTGAATTAAAAAAACGAGAAGAGCATAGTTGACAACTAAATGAAAGAACTTCTCTTTGCGTCACCAACTCCACATGTTGTCGGGCCAAATGGGTCTGAAGGGCATTAAATGTTTTGAATGAACAAGGGCAATCAGTGTGAAGACAAGGGACTGACTGGCTGCGGCCACCACTTCCATGTTTTAGCCTGTAGTGTTTTAACAATCCAATCCTTTTTTCTGATTCAAAGCTACATATTTTACACATCCATCCCATGTTGTGGTACCTGGAAAAGAAATCATCATCTCATCTAAACATCTCAAAACTAAACCATGTTACTATCATGTATGGAATTTGAGATTTGACCCCTTTGAGTGTCTATAGAGGTATGGTAAGTTAAATCTATAATAGACTTTTCACACTTGAATAAGTTAACCCAGGGTTAACTTTAACCCTGGGTTATAATAGCCCTGGGTTAATTTATCTCACGTTTCACACTAGTTTTCTTTAACCCTGGGCTAACAATTGACCCCGGGTATTAGTGTTCAGCGTTTCACACTGTAAGCTTGTAGACCCCGGGTTAACGTTCTCATTTGCATATTTACTGGGTTATCAAAAATGATTGGCCCGGCCCAGCACGTGACCTTTGTTTACATTTTAGCCGGCTTAGCTGTCAAAATGACGCCATCACGCCGCTGTGATGGCGATAGTAATTAAACACACACAAAAGAGCGAGAGAGCGAGTATATGAGGAGGTTTTTGTATGAGTTATACTGTGAATTGTGTTATTTGAACAGTTTGACGGTGTATTTGAGTACAAAGACAATTAAATTCACATAAACAAGTCTACATAACTTCAAATAAATCCTAAAATCAAGGACAATACAATGTTTACGGGATCAAATGCCCCAATAAGAGTGTGCTTGTTGCTGCTCAGCTAAATCTCTCGACACTTTTTCTCATATTACATAGACAGGAGTAGCAGTAGCAGTTTTAAACTATGAAGTTGTAATAACAAAACATTTAAAATCCTGAATTTCATTTGTAACATTCAACAATAGATATTTTTTATTTGAATCAGACAACATTAATTCTATGGACCGCGTATTGTTTAAATAATGGCGCTTATTGCGTTTTGGAACACCGCCAGTGTGTAGGTTTGCTCGCACGACAATAGCAGGCTACACTGATTAGCTGACGAATTAAGAATATAACATACCACCCGTCGATCCACATGCATGAATTTTGGCATCAAATGAGCGACTACACCATCTTCCCGCCTCTGCCGTCCTTCCCGCTTTTCGGCGTGTCTTCTCCTCTGACGTCACTCGCTTTTGCCAGGTTCACTCGAATACCCAAGTACATTTTACTTGCGTTTGTCAGGTTGCACAATCACTGCAGTAGTTTAGTTAATATTACTTGGTGTGATGGATACAATTTACATGTTGAAATGAGGATACATAATTACAAACAAACACCAAGTAACACATTGAATAAAAGGTGACATTTTAAAGTAAAAGCACTGAAATGATAATTTCTAGTAGAATTTAAACAAATAACCGAGGTTATAATTACAGGGCCAAAAAATCATTTTTTTCAGTGCACTAGACTCATCTAGAGTGTCTCGGAAGTTATCACTTTGTGTCAGGGCAGTCATTCTCAGTGAAGGCTATACTGTCTACCTGTTCAGCTGGTGTGACTATGTCAGTAAGTGGGTGCTCGGTGTCACTTTGATGACTATCAGGCTGATTAGATATCAGAGGTACCCTGGAAATCCAGAGCTCTCGCGAGAGCACAATTTGAATTTGCTCAGCGAGTACTCTGGTAATGAGTAACATGCTCATTAGCTATTCCTGTTGTTCCGAACATAAACCAATCACATCGGTGTATCTGATATAGGCGGGCCAGAGGCGGGCTAAACAGATGACGTCAGCGCTGCGACGGAATCAGTCCGGAATCAGTCAGTAAACATTGCAAGATGGCTATCGAAAATGTTGACTGAGTATCTGTACAAACTAGGGATGCACCGATACCACTTTTTTTCAGACCGAGTACAAGTACAAGTACTTACATTTGGGTACTTGCCGATGTTATTTTTTGTCTGGGGGGGGGGGTGCTCCGTTAATTTGCGGTTCTGATGGGGGTGGGGGCTCCGTTAATTTGCGGTTCTGATGGGGGGGGTGCTCCGTTAATTTGCGGTTCTGATGGGGGGGGGTGCTCCGTTAATTTGCGGTTCTGATGGGGGGTGCTCCGTTAATTTGCGGTTCTGATGGGGGGGGTGCTCTGTTAACTCGCGGTTCTGATGGGGGGGGGTGCTCCGTTAATTCGCGGTTGTGATGGGGGGGGGAGTGCTCCGTTAATTCGCAGTTCTGATGGGGGGGGTGCTCCGTTAATTAGCGGTTCTGATGGGGGGGTGCTCCGTTAATTTGCGGTTCTGATGGGGGGGGGGGTGCTCTGTTAATTCGCGGTTCTGATGGGGGCGGGGGGGGGTGCTCCGTTAATTGGTGGGGACATGTCCCCAGCGTCCCCACTAAATTCTACGCCCATGCTCGGTACCATGGCAGTTGCTATTAAACATCCATAAACGACAACTCGGTTGCATCTCTTTATTTCAATATTCCTTGGCTAAGAATATTACAAGGTTAACGTTGCGTTGCCAAAGTGGTATCTCCGTGGTATTTCCATTAGGCTACATTTACATCTCTGTCAAACTATTCTCCAAAACAAACTCGTTTCCGTCACTCTGGATACGTCACCCCGTGTATTCTTCTGATTGGTCGTAGTGTTATCCAATTGCATGCAGTGATATTTTCAAACGCATGCTTGGTGCCGCCCCTCGAGTTGGGCCATTTTCATTGCTCATTACCAGACCTACAGCTTTCTAGATGTGGGTCTGGATTTCCAGGCTATATCAGAGGACTATCTGGAGTACAATCAAGCATGTCAGGTGGTTTGTCATTTCCAGGAGTGCAATCAAGACTGACCACTTGGGAGACTCAACGGGACAACCACCCGGAGGTATTGTATGCCGTGTATCCTGCATGGTGGACATAGTTGGATCAGGCTGCACTGCATTTTCATGGAATGTTGGGACCTGAGCACATGGAGATTCACTGTACCACTAGATTGGGATGATTTCATCCCCCTCCTCTTCAGAGAGGGAATCTGCATCTGCAGAAGGGTTTGCATGCGTTCCTGGCCTGCGTTTGGTAGGCTGCTGGACAGGCTCATAATTTTCCTCTGCAGTCAAGTATCCACATGGAAGTAGTAAGTCCCTGTGCAGCGTCCTTAAAGGACCATCCTTGTTTTCCGGTTTGACCATATAAACTGGAAGGGTTCTGGCCCTTTTTACCACCACATAGACAGTTGACTCCCATTTGTCAGCAATCTTATGCCTTCCCTGAATATGGACATTTCTGATGAGTACTTGGTCACCAACTTCCAGATCGGAGGCTGTTACACGCCTGTCATATCTTGTTTTATTCTTGTGTGCTATTTTTGCAGCATTATTGGAAGCTATCTTGTAGTTTTCCTCAAGACGAGACTTAAGAGTTAGCACATACTGGGAGTGTGATGTGTGCTGACCCCCTTGTACGGGTAATCCAAAGGCAAGGTCAACTGGGAAGCGAGGCTGTCGCCCGAACATAAGTTTGTATGGCGTGAACCCTGTCACTTCATTCCTGGTGCAATTGTAAGCGTGGACTAGGGGTTTCACAAACTCATGCCAACGGGACTTCTCCTGGCCTTTCAGAGTACCTAGCATGTCCAATAGGGTACAATTAAATCGCTCAACAGGATTTCCCCTTGGATGGTATGGGGTCGTCCTCACCTTATGTATGCCAGCTACCTCACAAAGCTCTCTGATCATGATCATGCGAGACTCAAAATCTGGTCCCTGATCACTATGTAGTTTCTCCGGGATCCCATAGTAAACAATACAGACACTTTGCAACCGTGCAGGCCTTCTGGGTAGGTGTTGGAATGGCAACCGCAAACTTGGTGAAGTGATCGGTGATCACAAGGATGTCTTTGGTCCCACTGTTGTCAGGTTCGAGAGAAAGGAAATCCATACAGAGCAGTTCAAGGGGTCATATGGTGTTAATGTTGACCAAAGGTGCTGCTCTCTCAGGCAGTGCTTTCCTGCGCCACAGGTTTTCACCTTCCTCTCAACATCCAAAGCCATCTTAGGCCAATAGAACCTGGTCCTTACAAGATCCAAGGTGAAATCAACCCCCATACGACCCATATGGTCATGCAGACTTGTCCAGACCGTGTCACAGAGCTCAGCTGGCAATACAGGCTGGTAGGATGTCTGAGGCCTACTTGACGTCTCCTGTACAGGACGTCATTGAGGAGCTCAAGGCGACTTAGCTCCCTCAACAGGAGTGGAAGATCAGGGAGCTTGCTCCTCAGTGTAGGGATTGGCTTGTCCCCACACTCAATCTGAGAAACGACATGGTCAGCCCTCTGTTTCTTTGCTAACTCTGCCTCAGTTAGATGTGGAATGACTAGCAATCCTCCAAATTGATCTTCCTGCCCATAGCAGTCAGGTACAGCATCAGTGGAAATAGTGTGATGGCCTCTAGAGGCCATCCTGCTTATGGCAGGTTCCTGTTCCTGCCATCTGCAGTTTCCTGTTACTGTTTGCCTGGAGCTGCTCATTAGGGGGAATGGCTTGCACCTGGCTAGGTGTGGCTACACTTAAATACTGTGGTTTGACAGCCATTCTGGCTCTGCTCTCCACTCCAGACAGACCAGTGGCATCAGGTCCTTATTGCCTGGTCTTTGGGCCATGGGCTGGTTTGTTACTTTGGTTGTATGATTTTGGTTATATTAGGTTGATACACTAACCCACCTACACATAGACACTCTCACTCACCCACTCACACATACACTACTGATTATTGACTAATGATTTACTGATTGCATTTCTTATTAAGTTTATTCAATAAATTATTTCAGGTCAAAATCCAGGTCATGCTGCGCAAACACTTCAGGCATGTTATTAAGCTGCCGAGTGATGCATTCCTTCCACTCAGGTGGGGTTGGAGACTCATCAAAGTTGAAATACAAACTTGACTTTAGAGATGGCTCGGTTTCTGGTGGATCAACTACACTGTGCTCTTGTGACATAATGCCCTGGTAAGCACTGATGTCTGCAATTTAGCATCTTGCAGGAATGACAATATTGTGGTCAGAGCCATTACTGATCACAACTGGTAGCTTATAGGATCTCTGCTTAGGCAAGTTGACCAAGCCAGCTTTTACCAGCAACCCACCAGGTAAGGAAGACGAAGATGGATGTTCGACAGACTTCTCATTCTGAAAGCCATTGACTACAGCAACTCCCTCAATTACTACAGTCTCTCCAGCTGGAATGACTTCAGAGTTCCTGCCTGGTAGCTTCATCATGCCATGATGACTGCTGCTAGCGTGCTTTCGTCTGAGTTCAAGCACCTTGACTACGGCTCTGTAGCCGTGAGGGACCAGCTGATAGTTTGTTGCTTCAGTGTCAGAGTAGATGTCATACAATACATCCATAGTATTGGTGCCTATCAGCACAAGAGACTGTGAGGTAGCTCGAACATCAGGCACAACCAAGGCGAGTGTATGCACATCCATTGACACTCTAAGAAACTGCTCTGAGAAAGTAACAGTCATTGCTACATAGCCCAAGTAGGGCACAGACTGTCCATTTGCCCCCTCCGCTTCTAGGAGATTATGCAGCGACTTAATTTCCTGGTCTGATAAGTGCTGTTCATAAAATGACCGGGGGACAGTTGTAACCTGTGAGCCCGTGTCAAGTAGACAGTTAACCTCTTCACCTTTAATAGGCACTTGAGCTGTACCTTTAAAAAAACTAAAGTGACACATTATACAACATTATAAGGGTCTTAAATGTCGACATTTAATATGTTGTTATTGCACTTTCATTTGTCAAGATTTTCCTTTAATTAAAAACAACTAGTTTGAGATTTATATCCCTTTGTCCTTTTGCACTACACAGGAGAGACCCCCCCCCCCCCCCCTCCCATTAAAAAAGTAACTACTGTAAGTAACTTTTACTTTAAGTACATTTTAAACAAGCTACTTTTTACTTTTACTTAAGTAAATTTTTAGGCTGGTCATTTTACTTGTACTTAAGTAAAATGTCATCAAAGTAATAGTACTTTTACTTGGGTAGAATATTTTAGTACTCTTTCCACCTCTAATTTTACATGCTGGTATATTTATACAAAATAAAGACGCAACTGCATTGCAAGATGCGCTAAGATCTCATTCACCAGTTTACTTAATTATCCACCGTGCTTAGTGTCTTGTATAATATATATTATATATATAATATATTTTTTTTGTGTGATAGCTGGTTTAAGCAGCCTCACAAAGCAGCCAAATCAGGCTGATTAGACCAGTCTAATCTCTGTCTGTAACCACATCCACAGGGAGCCCATGTACCCTGAAGACATGCTGCACGAGTAACTCAGCTGTCTCTTTGGCAGAGGGTAATTTGGGTAAGGGAACTAAGTGCACTGATTTAGAAAATCGGTCAACAATAGTGAGGACTGTGGTGTTACCGTGAGAAGGTGGAAAACCAGTGACAAAGTCCAGGGCGATGTGGGACCAGGGCCTCCTGGGTACAGGCAGGGGTTGCAGTAAGCCGGCAGGTGGTTGGTTTGAAGGTTTATTCTGGGCACACACGGAGCAGGCCTCCACGAACTCACGCACACTTCCCTCCATAGCAGGCCACCAGAAGCGTTGCTTGATGAGAGCAGTGGTACGTCTGACGCCCGGGTGACAAGCCAACTTGGATGAGTGACCCCACTGCAGGACCTGGGACCGGACAGATTGCGGTACAAAGAGACAGTTAGGAGGGCAAGCACTGGGGCCTGACTCACCAGACAGGGCTGTGAAGACGATTGTCTCAATATCCCACGTGGCAGCTCCTATGAGGCACTTTGGCGACAGGATGGTGCTGGGTGCAGGGGCAGGATCCGACTCCGGGAACTGACGAGACAGGGCATCCGGTTTTCCATTCTTGGACCCTGGTCGATAGAACAGACAAAAGTCAAACCGGGAGAAAAACAGAGACAAACGAGCTTGCCTGGGATTTAGACGCTTAGCCGAGCGGAGATACTCCAGATTCTTATGATCCGTCCAAACTAAAAATGGCTCTTTAGCTCTCTCCAGCCAATGACGCCACTCCTCTAGTACTAACTTTACTGCCAAGAGCTCTCTGTCGCCAATGTCATAGTTGCGCTCAGTAGGAGTGAGTTTATGTGAATAGAAGGCACAGGGATGGAGCTTCCGATCTGCCCCAGAACTCTGGGAAAGAACGGCACCCACCCTGACATCCGAGGCATCCACTTCAACTATAAACTGACGGGCGGGGTCGGGCTGGCTCAAGATCGGGACTGATGTGAAACGGCTCTTCAAATCATTGAACGCTGCTTCGGCAGCTGGTGACCAGGAGAATCTCACTCTTGAGGAGGTTAGAGCGGTTAGAGGAGCCGCCACTGAACCATAGTTGCAGATGAACCGCCGGTAAAAGTTTGCAAACCCCAGAAATCTTTGTACCTCCCGCCGAGACGTTGGGACGAGCCCAGTCTGTAACTGCTTTTACTTTAAAGCAGTCCATCTGTACCCCCCCTGCTGTGATGACATACCCTAGGAAGGCAACAGTCTCCTTGTGAAATTCAATTTAACAAACAGCTGGTTCTCCAAAAGGCGCTGCAGGACACTACGGACATGCTGGACGTGCTGTGAAATAGACTGAGAAAAAATTTAAATGTCATCCAGGTAAACAAAAACGTATTTAGCATATCCCTCAGGACATCATTAATCAGACCCTGGAACACAGCTGGACAGTTGGTGAGACCAAATGGCATTACCAAGTACTCATAGTGGCCTGAGGGAGTGTTAAATGCAGTCTTCCATTCATCTCCCTCCCTTACTCGGACAAGGTGGTAAGCACTGCGAAGGTCCAACTTGGTGAAAATCTTGGCCCCCTGCAACAACTCAAAAGCTGAGGACATCAGAGGAAGAGGGTAGCGATTCTTCACCGTGATGTTGTTTAGGCCCCTATAGTCTGTGCACGGACGCAGGGAGCCATCCTTCTTCCCTACGAAGAAAAACCCCGCACCAGCAGGAGAGGAAGAGGGTCAAATGATACTGGCAGCTAGTGATTCCCCTATGTATTTGTTCATTGTCTCCCTCTCGGGTGGAGACAAGGAGTACAGGCGGCCCTTAGGAGGTGACGTATCCGGTAGAAGATCGATGGCCAGATCATAGGGTCGGTGTGGTGGCAGAGAGGTCACTCGGGCTTTACTGAACACGGCCTTGAGGTCCAGGTACTCAGACGGTACATCAGACAGATCCAAGGAGTCCTCTGTCCTCTGTTAGTGCTCTGGCCTCCAGGGGTATCTTCAGCTTGGCTGGGGAGAGGTGTAGTTCAGAAACCAGAGAGGTGTCCATGAAGTTGCCCTCGGCTCCCGAGTCGATAAGGACGGAGACGATGTGGCGATGAGCACCTGTAACGAGCGTGGCAGAGACAAGGGTACGGACTGTAGGGGAGGGATGAAGAGGAGTAACACTCAATAGTAATCCCCCCTCTACGGGTGAGTGCTGCGTTTGCTGGGCACTGAGCGGAGTAATGGCCTGGTTTACCACAATACATGCAGGAATTGGTGTCCCTTCTTCTTTGTCTCTCGGCTGGAGACAGATGTGTACGGTCCACTTGCATGGGTTCTGGCACGCTGGGGTCTGCTGGCGCTGGCAAGGACGGGAGAGGGACCTCCGAGGGGGGTGACCTCAGAGAAGGACGGAACTCTCGTTCCGCGGCGCGCAGCTTCAGACGTTTGTCCACTCGGATAGCAAGATCCACGAGGTCATCAAAGGTAGAAGGTAGCTCCCGGGTGGCGATCTCATCCTTGATGGCCTCAGAGTCCATTGAGGAAGGCATCATACTGGGCATCCGGATTCCAGCCACTGGTGGTGGCGAGGGTGCGGAAATCTATTGCATAGTCGGAAGCAGACCTCCTCCCCTGGCGGATCTGCAACATCACTCGGGCGGCCTCTCTCCCATGCACTGAGCGATCGAAGACTCTCCTCATCTCGTCTCTGAAGGCCTGATAGTTGAGACAGACTGGGGAGCTTGAGTCCCAAACTGCAGTTCCCCACACTCTTGCACGACCAGTCAAGAGAGTTATGATGTAGGCAACCCGGGACTGATCCGACGGAAAGGTGGCGGGCTGCAGCTGGAATACCAGAGAACATTGAGAAAGGAAAGATCTGCAGGTTCCTGGTTCCCCAACATAAAGTGCAGGAGCTGGCAGTTGGGGCTCTCGGACTGGGTTACCAGACGAGCCAGGCGGGTTGGGCTGTGGCTGCGGTTGAGGCGGGGGTGGAGGCACCAGGGACAGTTGGATCTGCTGTAGCTGGGCAGCCATGTCTGTGATGTTGGTTGTGATGGCTTCCAGAGACCTTTGAACTGCCTCAAACTGGGCTTGATGTCGACCGAGGAGCGCCCCTTGCCTCTCCAGCACGGCCCTCATCTGATCCAGATCTGCTGATTCCATCTTGGGTCAGATCGTACTGTCACGACTCAGAATGGGAATCAAGCGCAGATCCGAATAACTTTGAAGTGATGGAAATGTATTCACCAAACAGTCCGGCAGGCAAAACAGAGTCCAGGTACAGGCAGGGTTCGTAGACAAGCAGACAGGTACAGGCAGATAATCCAGAACCGACAGGCAAATGCTCATATGCACACACCCACACACACACACACACACACACACACACACACACACACACACACACACACACACACACACACACACATAGCACACTCAAGAGCTGAGCTATGTCGCCTCTCCGGCAGTAGATGAGGGTACTTGGCACAAGGACACGGGGGGGGTTGGGGGTATTAATGAATGGAGAGCATTAGGCTTTGTGAGGTGAGACTGGGGACTTTTTTAGACCAGGATGAGCTATAGGGATGGGGACCAGGAGTCAGGACCAGTACACACCACCAGGCCGCAGGGGCTTGCAATTATTTTGACCTGAAGGCAAAATAGATCTTTAGCACTCAGTAGTGAATAGTGTTGAATAGGGCTGGGGGTGGATATACTGTATTTGACTTGGATTGTGTGGTGTTGTAACCCAATTTCTTAGGGTGGGTGTTCTTCAGGAAAGGACTGGGACTAATATTCGGCCCCTGCATTAAACGGATTGACTGGCCCGCTTCTAAATTCCAGACAACTGGATTTCCATCAGACCATCAGCTAGCAAGGTCTGGCCCAAATAAAATGGGTTGACATTGCAGCCAAAGCATGTACTTTTTGGTTAAAGAAAATTGTTATTCTATTTACATTTTTCGGCCCGATGGTCAGTCCAGTGATATTCTTCACGCATTTCCAGTGGCCTCTTTGTTTGTTTGTCAGGGTCAATAATCCAATGTAACAAGATCTTCTATCTTATCCTCATCCTTAATTGATTAAGGATGTGGGTTATTTATTATGATTCTTTGTGTTTCAGTGTATTAGAGGATTTGCTGTCCAAAAACAATACAACATTAGTGTATCACCTTTCACAATTATCGGAAATCT
This sequence comes from Coryphaenoides rupestris, assembly GCA_002895965.2. Classification (NCBI taxonomy): domain Eukaryota; kingdom Metazoa; phylum Chordata; class Actinopteri; order Gadiformes; family Macrouridae; genus Coryphaenoides; species Coryphaenoides rupestris. The sequence goes on from PIJE02000834.1 coordinate 40,862, forward strand.
GCAATCCATAAACAGGTGAGACTTGGGAATTGTACATTTGTACATTCCTTTTGAATGTAGGAACCCAGTATAATGTCCAGGTGTTGCAAGAAGAAAAGCTGAGTGTTTGTGTGGGTGAGCGAGTGACGAAACCTAGAAGCTACAGCTGCTGGAGATTTAGTCCTCTTTAATTGTTTTTAGGGGTGCTAACCATGTGGAAAATTGCTCCCCTGCTGGAGAGATCCTTAGGCCTTTGGCTTGGAAATGTGATTCCCCCACCACATTGAAGATAAATAAAATGGTTACTCTGACCTTTAACAAATCATAATTAACTAGAAAATAAATTTCCTGCTGAAAATGAGTGCTGTCATGTAAAATGAGCTGTCGTCGTAAAAAATAAATGCGTAAAAGCGTAAAAAAATAAATGTTTAGTGAAACGACATATAGTTTAAGACTTATAGAAATGTTGAATTGCTGAACTCAAGTGAAAATATTTGAGCAGAGTTCAAAAGTGAGTGGAGTCAGTAGAAATAAACCATTTTAACAACGTCAAACTGTTTAATGTAAACCAGCAATAATGCATGAATTATATAATAATATCAATCTGTTACAACTTGATACAGTTCTATATTTCATATGGTACGTATTTGAAGAACACATTTATATAGCCCTGTCGCTTCCCCATTAATGGAATAGCCTAGGCACGTGACACGTGACATAAACACAAAGTATGTGGGAGAACTCTGGTAAGCATTCCAAATGAAAAGAATGCTTACGGTCTTGATTACTAGACCGTTGATTATTACTCCAAATAACCGTTATTGCTTGATATTGTAGTAACGGGCTATACAGTGCCTTCTAGGTTCCCAGCATGCTATTCTGTTCATGTTATTCTGTTGTTTAGTCCTATATAAATGTTATGCATGTTTGTTCATTGTTATAAATCATTTCTGTATGTATTTTCGGGGAAAGTAAGCACCAAACCATAGCCGACATTGCTGTTATGTTTGATGACCCCAGCATCGTCTTCTGCTGTTTTCAATAAACAAACAGAGCAAAACCTGTCTTTCTTCACAAATCGCCACAATATATATATATATTTATATATATATACAGTGTATATATATATATATATATATATATGTATATATATACATACTGTATATGTGTAATGAATATGTACAAATAAGATCACAGAAGAAATCCTAGTGATTTAATGATTCAACATGCGCAAATGTCCATGCGGGACGGTAAACCTCTCTGACAGCAACATAAACCTATGTCTTACAAGTTTATAAGCTAAGTAATATTGTTAAAGCAACAGTCTGTATCACTCTGTTCACCAGCAGAGTAGATAAGATCAAAATTGTATTATTTGTTAAATGTTTGAACAAAGGTTGTGATGTCTGAAGACTAATAACGGAATTATAAATTATAAATGTTAAATATAAAAAAAATGTGAATTATGAGCATGTATGCACATGTTAAACCCTGAATGAATTATCTATCTAATAAAGAATAAAAATGAAACCGAAGAACACAAGAACAAAGAAGAACAATAGCTGTGCACTGCCTTGCAGCACTCACCTAATCATACTTTATCTACCCTTTACGATGGTTTGTTGGCATTTGTTACACCGCTAAACCTTACCATCTGCACTCAGGCAATTGGCTTTGAGATATCCCATTCAATTCTCTGGATGTGTTGTTGAATTCCATATAGAACCATTCCATGGAATTCTCATTGATTCCCATTCCAGTTTCTGTTAACCCATTGTGTAGTTCTGGGTCCTGTCAGCCAGGATGCCAAATAGGCCAGGTTTTCAAGTCTAGCTACACGTTTCCACACCTGATGCTGATGACGTAGGACACCGGCACGTTGCCCTTTACTCATCTATAGCACATAATAAAATAAACAATTGCAAATATGTGAAAGACAATGGAACTGGAACTGATGGCATCACTGGAAAGGTAACTGAAAAATTTTTCCACATGAGAAATAAAACAAATGAGTTTTGACATGCGAAAACAAACTAAATAACAGCCTTTCAAATGTCCTTTGTCTTGCCTTGGGGCATTGGCGCTCATGCGTGTGTGTGTGTGTGTGTACGCCCATGGGCAGCATGTTTTAATAAGATTGAGCTGTACAAAATATTTTCCCCAGTGCTAGTTGAAGGGAACTGAAACTTCCCAAAGGAGTTGTTACTGTTGTACACCAAAAACTGTTTTCATATCATGATGCTGGTGAATTGGTCGCCATGGTAACCCAGTCCTCTCTGCTCTTGGGACTCTGGGGTTGAAAAGGGAAGTGTGTTTCTAGGCACCTGTGAAACACTTTGTTTTTGGGCATTGGATTTTACACTCAAGACCTAATGCAATTGTGCCATTGTTTCAGGCAAGGAAACAATGTAGCCCAGTGCTACACACATGTGAGGGTGGAAACACAGCAGAAGGGAACAAGAGACACTGTAATATTAGGTCAGTTGGTAAGTAAAAGTATATATTTTTCATTGCATTATTTCTTCTATTCTCACATTAATTCTGAAGTTTGGTACAATTATGTCTTGAATGCTTTATTGCCTTCTCATGTTTTTACATGCCACATTATATGCCCTTTTTTAACACTTTTTTTAATTGTTACATAAATATTATTCATATCATTAGTAAAACTAATAATCAACTAAACATGGACCAGAATGACTACAGGCAAAACCATAGAAGTCTTTGTTATTGAGGAATGCATTTAGTGTAAATTTTCAACTCAAACATGAATGAATCTCAACAATTATTTTCACATTTTCAGTTGGCAGCAGTAATTATACTTGAAATTTTTTTAACACACCGTGTTCATAGTGTCTTCTCTTTGGATTCTCACTGGCATTGATTAGTCTATTAACTAACTTGAGCCCAAATGGCTCAAGGGACAACAGCGTAATTAGCTGTGCAACGGGGGCTTTGTTAGCAAACACACGCATGCTAATTCCCTATTGATATTATATTAGAACAATTAGCTTAGAAACACCAGAGTCATTACATGATCAGACGCATTTTGAATTTACTTACACTCTGGAGAAAACCAAATTGCCCTCTTTAGGGTAAAATACAATTAGCATATCTCGTATGTAAAATAATTCTGTGCTTTCTAGTCCTGTTCTGCAACCTACTTATTGACAAACCCTTTCTGCTTATGACGGGAAAAAAGCTGAACTTGTTTGTGACAGTTGAAACAAAGCATAGCTAGCAGCAAACAGCCCTAGATTGTTGTTATCCATGCATGCCTTTAGCAAAGAGAAGAAAGAAAAAAAAATAATTGCTGTTGGCTTTTCAACGTTACCCCCGTCCTTATCCATTGGGCTCTGGGGTGGCTGCAACAAGCTTAGAGGGAGGGAGTGAGAGAGAGAGATCTATATATCATATCTAATAGGCTGCCCATTGTAAAATCAATATGCTCATATCGCCTTCGACACAGCCTTTACCCCGCATCCATCATCCAGAAAGGGTCAGGGTGATGCGGAAGGCATCTCCCCACAGCCACTTCATCTACAAATCCACACAAAAATGCAGATACAACGGACCCGGCTGCCTGATTTTAACCATACATGTGAGAGGAGCTTATTTTTAGTTGGGTGTGGTTTTAAAATACAATCGTGCTCAGATATATATCCCACACCCACATCAAGGGTGGGGCTGTTTAGGGCACAATGTAAGTCCTCAGTCAACAGTGTTAGATTGATGGTGTCAAAGTTAGCTGAACATTCTAGAAAGTAGTGATAACACTCCATAACAGTGTTGAACAAAGCTGGCTTTGGTTTTAGAGTTAGAAACTGCTGCTGCTGACAATGAACAGGACTTAATTGTTCTTGCATCTTTTAGGGACTGTGTAAGCGACGTGGGTATGTGTGAAGGAATAAAACAATCCACAACTCCTCCTCATAACTTTTAATAAACGTCCTGAACCCAGCCAGATCAAAGCAATCACCCTTCTTCTCCCCCTTCTTTTTTCATTCTCCAACCCACAGCTGCCTGAACATTTTACATTACATTTACATTACATTTAGGGCATTTGGCAGAGCTTTTATCCAAAGCGACTTACAAAGAGTACATTCGTTGAAGGAGAGGCAGCAATATATCACTGTGGTACCTGAAGATAGGAATAGAGCTGTTTTCGAGCATCGAGACGAATAGAACGGGTTTCATAATTGCCAAGTTGCCTGCATAAGTAGCTGGGCAGGGGTGCAACCCCAAGCACGATGAACATGAAGAGCACCCCCTAGCTGGAGTACCAAATGTAAAACAGCCAAGCACGAATACACCAAACACATGCACAAATATATTTCAACCTGCGGCTATACAACTGTAACATAACAGAATCTCACTCTTACAACGGGGGGGGGCGAGATGCGGGGGTGATCTAGGATTAGACCTTTCGGGGCTCAAGCCCTAATGAGAATGTGGCATGAAGATAACAATTGTTAAACTCCCTTGCTAAATCACTAATTTCACTGTATAACAATTAATACTTTAATACTTTTCAATAAATTATATTTTAATTTACACAATATTTCCCGATTGGCAGACCCCAGGGAGTGAGAATGGGCAGTCTCACCTCCTCTGTACTGACCCTGAGCACCAGAGCCCCACTCCTGTACGCCCTGTACACATATGACTGTGTAGCCAGAAACAGTTCCAACAATCTGCCGCATGTTTTGGACACTTTGGTGAAGAGAGGAGCAGAGCTGTCAACTGATCACCACCTGGTGGTGAGTTGGACCAGATGGTGCGGGAGGCTGCCAGACAGTGTAATGAGGGTGAACTGGGAAAGTCTGGTGGAAGCCCCTGTCGGTAAGGTCTTTAACTCCCACCTCCGGAAGAACTTCTTGCGCATCCCGGGGGAGGTTGGGAACATGGAACCTGAGTGGGCCATGTTCAGAGCCTCCATTCTAGAGGCTGCAGCTCGGAGCTGTGGTCAAAAGGCTCTTTGTGGCGGCAACCCAAGAACCCGTTGGTGGACACCAGCGGTGAAGGAAACCGTCAGGCTGAAGAAGGAGGCCTTTCGGGCCTGGTTGGCCCAGGGGTCTCCTGAAACAGCAGACGGGTACTGGGAGGCCAAAATGACCGCGGCTTCAGCGGTTGCTGAAGCAAAAAACCGGGTGTGGACTTTCAGTTCGCCTCAAGGAAGTTCTGGCAAACCGTCCGGCGACTCAGGAAGGGAAAGCAGGGCTTGGCTCAGGCTGTGCTCAGTCGGGGAGGAGAACTGCTGACCCAGACTGAGGAAATTGTCGGGCGGTGGAAACAACACTTTGAGGAACTCCTGAACCCGACCAGTGCATCCTCTGTTGAAGAGGCAGAGTCTGAAGACTCGGGGGAAGCCTCATGCATATCCTTGGTAGAGGTCACTGAAGTAGTCAAAAAGCTCTTCAGTGGCAAGGCACCAGGTGTGGATGAGATTCGCCCTGAGATGCTGAAGGCTCTGGACATTGTCGGGCTGTCGTGGCTGACATGCCTAGTCAATGTCGCGTGGAGGTCGGAGGAATTACCTGTGGAATGGCAGACCGGGGTGGTGGTCCCCATTTTCAAAAAAGGGGACCGGGGGTTGTGCTCCAATTATCGGGGTATCACACTGCTCAGCCTCTCCGGGAAAGTTTATTCCAGGGTGCTGGAAAGGAGGCTCCGGCCGATTGTCGAACCTCAGCTTCAGGAGGAACAATGCGGATTCCATCCTGACCCCTCGCAGGGTTGTTGGGGGGGGGGGGGGCATGGGAGTTTTCCCATCCAGTCTACATGTGCTTTGTGGACCTGGAGAAGGCTTATGACCGTGTCCCCCGGGGAATCCTGTGGAGGCTACTATGGGATTATGGGGTACCGGGGCCATTGGTACATGCCATTCGGTCCTTGTACGAACAAAGTGCGAGCTGTGTCCATATTCTCGGCACAAAGTCAAGCACGTTCTCAGTGCTTGGGTGTTGGACTCCGCCAAGGTTGTCCCTTGTCACCGATTCTGTTCGTGATCTTCATGGACAGAATCTCAAGGCGCAGCCGAGGTGAGGAGAGTGTCCAGTTTGGGGACCTCAGAATTGCATCTCTGCTCTTTGCAGACAATGTGATTCTGTTGGCTACATCAGACCGTGACCTCCAGCATGCACTGGGGCAGGTTGCAGCCGAGTGTGAAGCAGTCGGGATGAGAGTCAGCACCTCCAAGTCTGAGGCCATGGTTCTCTGCCGGAAAACGGTGGTGTTCCCTCCGGGTGGGGAGGGAGTTGCTGCCTCAAGCGAAGGAGTTCAAGTATCTCGGGGTCTTGTTCACAAGTGAGGGCAAAATGGAGCGGGAGATGGACAGACGGATTGGTGCAGCATCTGCAGTAATGCGGGCGCTGTACCGATCCGTTGTGGTGAAGAGGGAGCTGAGCCAGAAGGCGAAGCTCTCAATTTACAGGTCCATTTACGTTCCAAACGTCACCTATGGTCACAAGCTTTGGGTAGTGACCGAAAGAATGAGATCGCGGATACAAGCGGACGAAATTAGTTTCCTCTGCAGGGTGGCTGGGCTCAGCCTTAGAGATAAGGTGAGGAGCTCAGACATCCGGAGGGAGCTCGGAGTAGAGCCGTTGCTCCTCCGCGTCAGTTGAGGTGGTTCGGGCATCTGATTAGGATGCCCCCCGGGCGCCTCCCCTTAGAGGTTTTCCGGGCACGTCCAAATGGGAGAAGACCCCGGGGGAAACCCAGAACCCGCTGGAGTGATTATATATCTAATTTGGCCTGGGAACAAAACATGCAGGTCATTGCATGCCCAATGCACCACAAGCTTGTCGCCCCCCCCCCCTCCCCCCCCCCCCCCACCCAGATCCTAACAGGGCCAGATGAGGCTAATTAAGCTAGCCAGCCACAAACCACATGCACCACACATTCACACATCCCTTCATTCACTTAATTCAGTGGAACTCGCTGTCTCTATCTGCTGGATAGAGACATTTTGACCTTACTTTCTCACCTGAAACTGGCTGTTTTCCTTGAAAAATGGTTTATCCATCTATTGAAAAACAGACATTTCCAATTACATTTCAATTTACTCATTTAGCAGATGCTTAGATTCAAGGCGACTTACAAGTGAGTAACTAACACTTCCAACTATGAGTCCCAGAATAAGTGTGCCATGAAATTCAAACCTACTTCTTCTCTTTCTGCTTTCCCGGAGTGCGTGCTGTCAGGGGCCACCTACCAACGTAGCGGGACGTAACGGAACATCATGATGTCATTTCTAGGTGAAACCTGTTTAAAGAGAGCTATTTGAATCTGAAATTGCTTGTCCCATCTGTAACAAACAAGTTTACAAAATCGAATGTTAAGAGGGCTAAAAATGTTGTCGGAAAATAATAATAATAATAATAATAATAAGAAGAAGAAGAAGATAAAAATATAGAAATTCTGAGCACCCCTAAAAAGGGTCTAATATCGGCAATGCTGTAATGCAATGCAACATTGCTGTCGCTGTCGACAACAACCACAAATAATATATCATGTTCAACGCTCACAACAGAAATAGTGTTCAGCGAGGGTTATTTGGCGTGCCGCCCTGTGCCACCGCCAAGGAGCCATCCATCATCTGTACAGGAGAGACTGGAGCACCGTGGCCCACTGAGTTTTAATTCTACTGGGTGGAGAGGTGAGAAGGAACCCTGTTGCTTGGACACTGTTGCCATGGCACCTATAGTTTCTTCTTCTTCTTCCCCTCTTTTTTTTTGTTCCATGATTGATAGCCACACCCATTGATTTCTTGATTGTTCAAGGAACGTTTGCTTTTCGAACATTTAGAAATAAAAAATTTAAATAAAATATAAAGAGCATATGGAAATGCAGGGTGTATTAAGCCAAAAGGTCTGGCATTTGTAGCTTTGATTTGGTTTGTATATGCATTTGTGTGCATTCTTTGTTCATTTGGCACTATGTTTTCCGAATGACAAATCAGGTGTGATGTGATTTTGTCTTCCAGTCAACAGAGTGATCCACAGCGGGAGGAATGGGGCAGGAATCATCATTGGTATAATAATTATAACATAATTACATAATTAAAGGAAATATACGATAGAAGAACCATATAGTGAGACAGAAAAGCAGCCAGAGAAACCGTAGAGAACATGCCATGTCAAATTAGTCATTTCAAATAAAAATACAAATGTACAAATGTCAAATAAAATAAAAACAGATGGTAAAATAATTGTGAAATTGTGAAAAGCAATATCAGTATAAATAAAAAATAAATAAATAAAAGCTGCAATGTAACTAAATGATGTTAAATAAATGAGCAGACGTGGTGATGGGATGTCAGAGGAGGGATGGTGAGGGAAGCCAGAGCTCTCCCCTTGTGGTGGGAGGCTGAGGGGAGGGGGGGTAGCGTGTGTGTGTGACAGTTTGTACGAGCCGGTAGAGCAAAAGGGAGCAAACTCCCTCATTTGTATCTGCCATGGCTGATTAATGAGATTCCATCGTCTCTCTCTCTCTCTCTCTCTCTCTCTCTCTCTCTCTCTCTCTCTCTCTCTCTGGTGTCCCACATCCCTTCCCCAGATAATCCTCCCCTTCGCTCTGCCTTTTCCAGACCTTCATAGATGACATGGTCTGGGTCAGAACGAAATACCAGAGTGCTGATGAGCAACACACATAGGACTTAATGTCGATTCTGGATTTTCACACACACACACACACACACACACACACACACACACACACACACACACACACATTGATATTATCCTTGAAAGCAAACATGTTAAAGGGCCCCTATTTTACCACCAGGTGTGATTGTGATTAGCCCTTTCAAGCAGTCATGTGATTAAAACTGTAATTGTGACATAGTGACATCACAAGTGGGAGTGTCCAACCAGATGTATGATGGATAGATATGCCTACTAGTTGGTACAGTCCACTGGGTAGCCTGTTATTGTGGACACTCCCAGTTGTGATGTCACTGTGTCACAACGCCAGGTTTTTGAAAAGGCTTGTAATGACTTATCACACTGGTGGTAAAATAATGGGCCCTTTAACATTCTTTACTTGCATAGGGATCCCGATGAAGGACATTGCATGGTGGCTAACACTAACGGTGAAGACATGAAAGTTGTGTTTAAGTTGTGGTGTTTTTGTCTGCATTAAACCAAAACTACGCCACAGGAGCACCGGAGCACACAGTCTGCTCCGCTGTCTAGTGTATTTTTTATATACCATAGACACCATCATGCAATACACAGAAGCCAACAGTATCCGTTCCATTACTCTCTGATGTATACGTACAGTACATGTGATACATATTGTTACTTTAAACAGGGAATTTCACTTCTGGGGTCACTTTCACATCTAAGCGGGTTTTGTGTCCACCCCAGACTGTTTTTAGATGGCTTGCTTCAATATTTAGTTATTTGATAACCATGAGAGCAAACCTCCTCACACCCCGCTGAAGCCAATTCAACATCAAACTCCATGTTTGACTCAGTGTAAACACACTGTTTGTCTTGGCTGATGTTGTGCTTCTAATGAATGTGCTGCCCTTCATTTTTTGGATTAATTACAAAGGAGGAGGAAGTAGAAGTGTAGGAGGCAGTTTAGTGTCAAACTTGAGGATTGGTCTTTGATCATGGGATTGTCGTGCCCTATTGATTTAAGATGGAATAGAGCTGCTTAATTTGCAGGCTGGTCATGTGAGAGCGAGTCAGGAGGGGACAGTGATCGAGGAAAAAGTATAGGTCTTTGTTTATGAAGTTAGACATTTAAAATGAAATGGCTAATCGAAAAATGAGAGGTGACATTAATTAGAGGGGCAATATCATGTCAATGTCATGAGAAGTTGTTTACATTGTGTTTACAGTGAGTCTAACGTGGAGTTTGATGTTGAATGGTTCTTCTATTGGAAGGTGTGTGTGTGTGTGTGGATGGGGGGGGGGGGGGGGTTACTCAAGTTTTGCAAATATTCCCTTTTAAGCTCAAAAAACTAAAATCCCCATGATCCATCCATGCTGACCTTAATCACATTAAACAGGAATTGGATTGGATTTGTGATTTCTATCATCTCAAACAAAAGCCAGCATGTGCCACAAACAATAAAATTAAATCAAACACTGGAGTGCTTGAGTGGTGCCCAAAGCCCAGACAGCGTGGCCAGAGCAGCTGTATGGGGCTGAAATGTGTTTGGCCGCAGCCTCTGTGCTTAAGGGTTCTCCTGGGAGGGGAGGGCGAGGACACACACACACAGGAGGAAGAAGAAAGCATCCTTGTGTAACACAACCCAATGAACTCTCTATGTCCAGCTGTGTCTTGGCTGAAGCTCACAGTAGGTCCACAAAAAAATAAACATCTGGTGGGATTCAACGTTCAGAGGCATGAGGCAGTGTGGCATCAGCCCAGGAAGTAGGTGTGAAAAGCACTGTGTCCGTACTTTGGCTAATGACAAGGGGCTCTGCTTACACGTGTGCCCATTATGCATACATTTCATATATTAAAAACAGCAGGGGGCAGGGGAAGAATGTTTTCCTCGTGGGTACTGTGGCTATTTAGCACAGAAGCTAACTTTGGCTTCATTGTATTTGCTCTTCTTGTGTGTCATTAGAATGTGCGGCTATGTTTGACGGGACATATGAGGTAGGTTTGAAGGCACATTTCTTTGATTAGCTACATCTTTAATGTCACCATTAGTTAAGGATAACCATTGTATGATCCAGGTGCTGGAATTAGAATTTGGCCACCAATGTAGAACGCAGCAGCTCCATTCATTCAGAATTGTTCTTCATTTACAAATTTAGACAGTTGAGATTAACAAAAATAGAAGACTTTCTGAGCACGGAAGTCCCTCCTCTTGGCTAGAGGAGGGACTTGTTTTTTGTATTCTTGTATTCTTTCTGGTGTTATAAGACTTCTCAATTCGTCAACTAGAATTTGATTCTAAGACAAAATATTGCAATAAATAAATAGGAATAAAGCGGTTGTGTGCACGATTTATATGAAAAGAACATATATATATTTATTTGCTTATATTTTGTATAGCCTAGTTCTGTATGCAAGGCCATACATTAAATGGGATAATGTGGTCATAAATATGTGAGTGCACCAAGTGACTTTGTGAGTGCAGACAGACCTGCTGATCGCAGCCTCAGAGTTCAAGCTGTTCCCAGAAAATGTATGGTCTAGCCAGGCAATTGGTGGACAGAAACATCTCTTAGTTCTACACTTTCATAATTACTTGTTTTCTATGCATGTCATTAGCCTATTGGGGCCAATAAAAAGCAAGCAACATGAATTTATGCTGGCCAACTTCTTCAGAGACAGAGGCCGCACCTGTGACTCAGCTCATCAAGCAAGAAGAAACAGAACCTCAGATATATGGATATCAGCGTGCATGCATGCTAGAGAGAGAATTTCTATTGTGGATGGCTTTTACTAATTCCCAGTTTTGAACCCAGTTTTGATTTTTTTCATCATACTTTGATCAGTTTTTTTGTATGACCCATTTCTTACTTCACTGTCTTCAAACCTCACATACATCATTTGTGTAGTACCTTTTTTTCACATTTCAGGAATACTGTTGCTCCAAATCCTTTGCCTATTTATGACACAAGCCAGTCTACATCTTTTTGGTGCACAAGATGACCTGAGGCCAGTCAGTCGTCAAGCAGTGATGGTTTGTAGACAGGAATGTCTCCAGAGATTTTTGACAATGACTACGAGGTGGTGAAGAACCTTGGGGACCTGTCAGGACTCAGCTTGTTCACGTTACAAGGCAGGTGTCACCTGGATAAAGGACAATACTGAGTAAGAACAATGGTATCCCTCTTCCTGCAACACTGCTTCAGTGTTGCAGGAAGAGAATTACAAGAATTATCCTGCCCTGTACAACTGTCAGTGCTAGGTCAGGGGTCACGTTACAGCAGCTGATTTTAGAAACAGCGGTGATGCCAACACACACACACACACACACACACACACACACACACACACACACACACACGTGTTAGCTGTCCATCGCATCCGATGATGATGCTTGCTCCGAGGGGGTGGGGGGATTCAGTGCCGTTGGGCTGGTGCCATTTCATGTGGCTGTGGGGGCCGATGCGTGAGCCACACACTTGTCCACAAGTGGGACAAGGGAGCCCAGATGTTGAAGCAATGCCGGCAGCCCTCTGGTGACGTTGGGCACGTCTTTCAGTCCTCCTCTCAGTGCTGTTCCAATCCAGGAGCGTGCGGACATTCCACAAAGCAATATGTAAATAAATAACCCAAATTTAAGCCATGCTCCGACGGATGCCACATCCTTGGCCTGTACCTACCGCTATTCCATATTTAGGGCTTTGGGGAGGGGTGTGGGGCAAGGAGCTTGCATCGGAAAAGGATTCGGGTGAGGGTGCGCAGTCCTGACTCCCACCATCTTCACTCCGCCAGACAGACTTCCAGTGGCATGAGAAACCTCATGACCACCTTTCTCTGGCAGACTGGACTCCTGCTGGACTGCTGGACTCCACCTGTGCCTATCCCCAGCTGTATATTTGAGCTCAGGGTTTAATCCCGTAGCCATCGTAACTCCCAAGGTTTACCCACGTAGCAGTGGGTCAGTGGTTGGTGAAACACCTTTACACCAGCTCTGAGATCCCCTACTAATTCAGCCTGAGGTCACGAGTCCCCGGTTACTGTGGGCTGCCATGGGGAGGCATAGCAGGAGTCTTTGTGAGGGAGAGGCTATGTACTGGCCATAGAAGTTTTACACACTGCTTCCTGGACCCCAGGGGAGGCCAGCGGAAGAAGCTGAATGAGGGAGATTGCAGGCATCTCTACATGCAATGGCTTGCTTACCAGACTGCACTAGATGCATCACAACACTCTGCTGGCAATACAGCCGGCAACCCCCCCCCCCCCTCCCCCTCCCGCACACACACACACACACACACATACACACACACACACACACACACACACACACACAATTATGATTGATGTAATGTAATCGCTCACTTTAGTCTCTTACAGTTCGGCCAATCTTTCCTTTAATCTTTGCCTGCTTACAATTAATTGGATGGAATTTAGCAAGGAAACGAGAGAGCAGAGTTTTCTTTCTCTCATTCCACTCCCATTCCTCCCTGTCTGGGTGTATATGTAAGGCAGTAGCCTTATAGGTGTCGCTGTTGTGCTGTTATTTCCCCTGAGATTAATTATCAATTATCATCTGCTTGTCTCTCACAGGACACAATATTTCTGAAACTTGATGAAACAAAGTACACTAATGCAACATGTAGAAGAAAGTTTATAGGACATAGGCCTGTTGACTGTGACAATCAACAGGCCTATGTCCTATAAACTGTGTACAAGTAACTCTGTGCTCTGCATTTACAGTATGCATTGAAATCATTCAGAAGAAGTTCCCATAGCAGATCTCTGACAATATGGAGCTCATCTGATAGTGTACAGAGTTGTAACCACCAACAATGCTGGAGAGGTTAGGGTATCAACCTCCATGTCTACAGTGAGAGTAGACATTTACCTTTATTTTTCCTGTATGTAATTTACGTACTAGATCACGAGTAAAAGGTTCAATGGATTTTTTATGGAGACAAATATTCTACAAAGTTGCAGAATAATAGAACCACATCTCATTATGACATTATGATTGGGAATAATTAAAAAAATGTTTGGAGTTTGGACTTTTTGTGAGACAGAGCAGGTGGTACAACACTAGCATGCTAGCGCTCTCCAGAGTGTGTGTAGTGATAGTGGTAGCGGCAGTAGCTTGAGCGGTTGTCTGTCAGCCCGAAGGTTGCTGGTTTGATTCCCAGATGCATGGTTGACACCGCTGTTGGTGAATGTGAGTCAATACCATAAAGCACTACATAACTGAAATCCATTTACCATTATTTATGGTTGGTTTAACCTGTGGGCCTTGATTAGACAATGCATCTCAAGTGTGCAGCCTCACCCAACCCCTCTAAGAGCGAATTCCAATCCCTTTGGCCCTACCCTTCTGTTTCTTATGCGTATCGAGGGCTAGATGAAGCAATGCTGCAGAAAGATGGCTACCAGTGCTGGGTAAAGCCTATACATGTACCCACATCTTTTCAAATAATAATTTGCCCAGTCTCATACTTACTTACCTGATTTACTCTCAATAGTAAACCCAGCATGTCAAGTTTAAAAGATTGACATGTAAATAATTTGCCCTCATCGAACTGATCAGCTTCGCATCGTAACAGGTTTGCCCTATTGTAAATTGTCACTAGCACTTGCTACGTTTTTAGTAATTTATATCATTATTTGGTTATGGCTGATTTACTTCCATGTTGTTCTTTTTCCATATGCAAATTGTTAGTCCTAATGCTTCTCTTGAGAAGAACAAAAAAAACTAATTGGGTTTTTTAGGGCTATCCGAATCTGTCTCACTCAGCCAATGAAGTTGGCACATCTGCCAGAAATCCAAAAATTTAATCTGCAACTCCCAGGGGGAGGAAATGGGGCCGGCTGATGATGACATCATCACCACCGCACCTGAGGCCCAGCCACATTAATCAAAGCGCCCTAATGTTGTTAGTCATTTGAACAAAAATACAGAACTACACAAGACACACGCACACACACACGCACGTATACCTATAAACAGCCTTGCTTCTCGGTCAATGTCAAGCTGGAAGCTGTGCCTGAATCTCTGTGTTGACTAAGCAAGAAAGGGAGATAGAAGAGGATTCCTGTTACATCGATGTATTCTTTCTGCTTTACCACACACACACGCGCACACACACACACACACACACACTGTCAAGTTAATCTTCCCACTATCAATTATTAGCCATTTTGACACAGATTCTTTGTGGAATACAGATGTGCAGCTTCCCCACTTGAAAAGGATTGATCCATTCTACCCGAGCTTGAACTGGGTTCCACTCAATGACCAAGCAGTTGTTCCCTTTTTATCTTCATTTTGGTATTTAGCAGTGGTAGTAGTTAGCAGTAGCAATAGGAGTAGTAGGAGTAGCAGGTGAAAAACCAGCTGCCACCCGGACTTTGTAGAAGGATCAGGTTCTGCACATTCTTGTTGAAGGTCTCAGCGGCGTCTTGAAGCACAACCTTTGTTTGTTGCGTGGTTTAATAGTGCTTCTCTCCCCTCCGGTACTGAGTCCGTCCCTCTTTATGGCACAGGTAGGAACGCGGCGGGAGCAGATTAGTTCCACCCAGCTGATCCCTACTTCTTTGTTTCTTTACTTACACGTCTTCATTCCTTTGAGTTTACTTCCTCTTCTTTATGCAAAACTCCAATTTGACTCAACACACACACACACACACGTAAACACACACACACAGACACACACACACACTGGAAACACATGAGACTTGTGTGCTACCATGCAATGAACTACTTCATAGACTTTTTTAGCATGTTATACATTTTCAAATATTTCAATACCATGCAATAATAATGATTGAAGTTACTGATAATATTTGTAATAATAGTTATAATCGTGGAACAGTTTACAGTTCATATTCCATGGAAATCTGCTGCTTAATAGTAAAAAGTGTGTGATGCATGTTCTGCCGCCAAATTACATCATGGTTCTCATGTAATAGGGAGTAGTGGTTCTCCAACCTTTTCTGACCCTGAAAAGGTTTGCAAGTTCAACTTTTACTTTTGTGCATCTGTCACGGGCTGGCAGGGACTGTGTGGCAGGGACTGTGGAATGGGTCTAATAAGCTTGATGTGGTTTGTTGTGTGTGCAGTGTTGTTAATTGAGCTTTCTATTTTGCTGTGGTGAATTATTGTTTGTGCATGGACTTCAATATAGTAGTTTGTGTTAACCCAGTTGCAGTGATTTGTTTGCGGTGTTGCCAGAGTGCACGTTTGGCGTGGACTTGCATGCGGCGCCCGGGTGCTCCCTCCTCCCTAATTAATTTGTCCCCCAGTCATTGGTCCATGAATGCGAGTGATTGGAGATATAAAGGAAGAATGAGGCTCACCTGCGGAGGTCGGTCCCGGGGCGTGGCCAGAGGAGAACAAGGGACCAGCGCAACGCCTGTCATGTCCGTGGAGATGCAACGTGAGGAGAACAAAGAACCAGACAACGCGCACAACGCGGTAGGAATGGAATAGCCGTAAACAACCACGAGAACCAAGGATCGGCGCAACGCCCGGATTCCACGTCCGGGAAGAGGCACCGTGGGGAGAGCCAGACAACGCGCACGGCGCCGTAGGAATGGAATACCCAGTGACTGAACTATTCGTGAGACATTCTGTCCAGAGGATTATGGGACCATAGGATTTTAAATAGGAGAACGACATTCAGCATGAGGCAGTTGTCCAGGCACCAGACTGGCAGGTTAGCAACTTCCGCTAGGTAGGCCTTCTCATCGTTAACGGAGGTCAGGCCCACCACCACTGTGTCTTTCGCAAACTTGGCGATGGTATTGGAGCTGAACCTGGCCACACAGTCATGTGTGTACAGGGAGAACAGTAGGAGGCTGAGGACACAGCCCTGGTACTGTGTTCAGTTGAAGGGCTTTGAGGTGTGTCTGCCCACCCTGACCACCTGAGGCCTGGCGGTGAGGAAGACTGGGATCACAGGGGGGTGTTCAGTCCCAACCCAATCAGCTTGCCAGCCAGTCTGGTGGGGAGTCTGAACTATAATCAATGAACAGCAGTCTCACATAGCCCCCCTTCCGACTGTCAACATGAGAAAGGGAGCTGTGCAGTACCTGGGAGACAGCATCATCTGTCGAACTGCAGCAGGTCCATGGAGGGAGGTTGGAGGTCCTTGATCAGTCTCTCCAAACATTTCATGACCACCGAGGTGAGGGCCACCAGTCGGTAGTCATTCAGGTATGTTAACTTACACATCCGTCTAGTGACTTTATAAGGTCCCTGCCACTTTGGGAGCAACTTGCTGTGTCAGGAATTCCAGTTTCCAGAGTTGTGTCATATCCTGTTGTGTGTTTTTCCGTATGTTCTGTTGTGCTTACACATGTGGATTTGTTTTGGTTTTATCAGGCCATGCGCCTGATTACCTGATTACTGCCTCATTTCTTTCGACCTATAATGCGTCTTTAGTTAATCACCCGGCGTATTTAAACTCTGAGATTCTCTGTGTTCAGTGTGAGATTGTCACTACAGAGCTGTCAAGAAGAGCTGACCACGTTTTCGTCTGCCAGATGTTTTGAGGACTATTTGCCTGGCTGTTTTTGATCTCTACCTGGATTACTATTTTGTTTTTGTTTGCTGACTGAATCTGTTGATCCTTTAATAAAATCTTTTTTGAGCTAACTCTGCGAGTGAGTCCTTACTAGGGTTGCTCAAAATTCCCAAATCTGACCCTTTTTAAATCCCGGGATTATAGAGCCCCTTCCCGGGAAATCCCGGGTTTCCCGTAGAAACCGGAAGCGCCTTTTAATACTAATTTAATGCTAGGCCTATATAAATAAATACAACAGAACAACGCTATTTTATCGAATACAAATGTTTTATTTCTATGAAGAACATGCAATTCTGTTTAAATTCTCATGAAGAAAAAAAACAAAACTATCTTCATTACATTCTGTAGCGGCCAGGAGGGGGCGGGGCCACCACATGGCCGCGCAGATGACGTGGGGGGCCGGAGGGATTATGAGGAATGTTATGTATGGGAAATGTATTATGGGAAAGCACATGGGCGTAGAATGTAGTGGGAACGCTGGGGATGCTGGGGACATGTCCCCACCAATATCCAGCGATATCCACCCCCCCCCCCCCCCCTCCCGGATCAGAACCGCGGATTAACGGAGCACCCCCCCCTCATCAGAAACGCGAATTAACGGATTAATGTCCAAAATAACAATCCGTCTCCTTGTGAAAGCACAATAACAGGTAGACTCTGGGTGGTGTCTGGGCCACAGAGAAACAATACAACTACACTCCGTGTCTCGTCTCTTCAGCTCCTCCGTGACGTTCGCGACAATTCGTTACATTCGTTACCTGTAGACCTTCTACAGGTAGTTCGTATGCCTGTGATGATTGTTCGTATGCCTGCGATGTTAACTTTATAAAAAGTTAACAAATACACCCTCCAAAAAAAAAATAATAAAAACCGGACCCGTTGCTAATTCCCGGTACTAAAGGGACTGAAGATTTCCCGGGAATCCCGGGATTCCGGGATCCCGGCGAGCAACCCTAGTCCTTACCCCTAACCTGACATTACAATCTCACTGGACTCAGCAGATCTAACTTAAGACTGTCATGGAAAGACAGGGGACCGTGCTCGGAATTCACCAGTCTCAGACTGAGACCATTCATCATTCGCTGGACTCTATTTCGGAGAATATGTCTGGCATATGTTCCCAGTTACAAAAGCTTCATCTTGCCCAATCCAGTACTCCTCAAGGACCTGCTTCTTCACCGACACCTGCAGCGAAGGAACCCTGTTTACATGCCCCAGAGAACCTGGGACCTGCTGCACTTTCCTCTCATATTGTTGAGTTACAACCATCCACATTCCCCTCTGATCGCGTTAAGGTGGCCTACATCACCACCCTGCTCCAGTTTTGCCTTGTTTTCCCCAGAGATGCTAGGAGTGTTTGACCAGTCTATGCATGGGAGAGAGGCAGCAAGAAACAGAAGACACAGGTCAGTTTCAGATTATGCCATAGTTCCACACACTAGCGGCCAATAGTGTTTTGGAGACCAATTCACAGTTCTCAATGTCTTTCTCAATGGACTGTTGGAGGAGATTAAGGATGTGGTTGCCACCTGAGAGCTACCTTCTACGTTTTTGGAGCTAATCGATTAGGCCATTAGAATTGACAAGAGACTCATACAGCAGCATTTTGAGAGATCACATAGAGCTCCCCGGTGGTTGCCAGTTGAGGAGCAATTTGCACAGCCTAACAATGTTCAGTGGGTTTATGTTGTCCCTTCCGGTTCAGGCCCTAAACCTCATGCAGGTATATTGCATCAGGCTGTCTCCTGTAGGACGACAGAGGAGATTTAGATTTAGTCATGCCTCTACTCTGGACAGAACGGCTATTTTGCTTGTGAGAAAATGCTAATGCACTCTTGGAGCTGTTTATTATGGTGTATATTGCTGTTCAGAATGACTATGAAAAGCATGTAAAAAAGAAATATGTATATAATTGATCAATATATAATTGATTATTTCAGCTAAATATCACTGGCCATACCAGTGGCTACGTATAGTATGTTGCAACATAGCCATGTAAAGTCCAAGCTTTTTGGACAGATCTGGCCTAAAGTAGATGAAATTATGTTTCTAAATTGCAATGTGCTGTATGTGCACATCCTGACCATAGCATGTGGTTCCACAGTGCAGCTTGGGGCCCCATGAGTCATGGACCTGTCTTAATGTGTGACCTTGCAGGAACACCTGTGTATTGAATGTAGAATTTAAAACAGGACAGGATGATTATCTGGAACACACATAGACTACACTGACAAGACATCATGTAAAATTCAATAAAGGATTTATTGCAAAATCATTGACTCCACTTATTCATAAATAATCCTGTTACTCAATCAGGTTTTGTTACCTGCAGCAGGTATCTAACTAAATTCCAAACACAATAATAAAGAAAATGAATAACCATGGGCCTAGATTAAATTACTGTAAACTACGATACATACGTACACACACACACGCACACATGGATAAACTCACACCACACATACTGTACATGCACCCACACACACACACACACTTACAAGCACGTGCACACACACACACACACACACACACACACACATGAGCACAAACACACACAAACACACGTACATGTGCACACACACGTACACACACATACACACATGCAGACATACAAACACGACAATGACAAGTCGTGCACCTCAATAGTGCAACTCATGTCTTGTTTCCAAGACAACAGGCTCACAGTTAGCCATGCAGCACTCCTGCTGAAGCTCCTTGCCACCTAATCCTGTTTCAAACTGGGGCAAGACTTTTCCAGAATATTAATATTAAGCATATTATCATGGCTTCTTCTTCCACCTCAGAGACGCCACACTTATGTGTTAATTTTCTTGGAGGGCACATTAAGTAAACTGACATGTTTGAGCTTGTGCTTTGACAGACATTTGTTATTCTTTTTTTTTTATTTAATATCCAAATGAATCACAATACAATATCCACATGGTATCTGTCACATCCCGCTAACCAAGAGATGGAAGGCTGTCGGTTGCCTCGGCACACACTTGATTTAAGCTACAGTCCTACAAAGTGCATTGTTAGCGCTGCTCAGATGTTTTTCATGCCACCTGGATTCTCTATCTGTTTGGGTCGGGTCCAAACACTTAAAAAGCTATGGCTGGGGCTTACAAATGTTGATCCAAGAACTTCATCATGTTTCTGCAGTATTAACAGTAAAAAGAGCAGCATGAATGAGAAATCAAAAAAAATCTAAAAGGCAATATAAAAAATCTGAAAAAAATATAGAATAAAGTGAGTGCAGACTATGTATGTTTGCATGTATGTGTGCTGTAGGTTATGTAATTTCATGTAATGTAGCTTATTTAGTAAAATTATGTTAGTGCTTGTACTGTGCACGACCAGTATGTCCTCTGTGGAAGAAGCAGACTCTGAAGACTCGGGGGAAGCCTCACCCATATCCTTGGTATATGTCACTGAAGTAGTCAAAAAGCTCTTCAGTGGCAAGGCGCCAGGTGTGGATGAGATTCGTCCTGAGATGCTGAAGGCTCTGGACATTGTCGGTCTGTCATGGCTGACACGCCTAGTCAATGTAGCGTGGAGGTCGGGGACAGTACCTGTGGAATGGCAGACCGGGGTGGTGGTCCCCATTTTCAAAAAAGGGGACCGGAGGGTGTGCTCCAACTATCGAGGTATCACACTGCTCAGCCTCTCCGGGATTATTCCAGGGTGCTAGATAGGAGGCTCTGGCCGATTGTCGAACCTCAGCTTCAGGAGGAACAATGCGGATTCCGTCCTGGCCGTGGAACCAGCTCTTTACGCAGGGTTGTTGGGGGGGGGGCATGGGATTTTGCCCATCCAGTCTACATGTGCTTTGTGGACTTGGAGAAAGCTTATGACCGTGTCCCCCGAGAAATCCTGTGGGGGGTACTACGGGAGTATGGGGTACCAGGGCCGTTGGTACGTGCCATTCTGTCCTTGTACGAACAAAGTGCGAGCTGCGTCCGGATTCTCGGCACAAAGTCAAGCACATTCTTAGTGGGTGTTGGACTCCACCAAGGTTGTCCCTTGTCACTGATTCTGTTCGTGATCTTCATGGACAGAATCTCAAGGCGCAGCCGAGTTGGGGAGAGTGTCCAGTTTGGGGACCTCAGAATTGCATCTCTGCTCTTTGCAGATGATGTGGTTCTGTTGGCTACATCAGACCGTGGCCTCCAGCATGCACTGGGGTGGTTTGCAGCCGAGTGTGAAGTGGTCGGGATGAGAGTCAGCACCTTCAAGTCTGAGGTCATGGTTCTCTGCCGGAAAACGGTGGAGTGTTCCCTCCGGGTTGAGAATGAGTTGCTGCCTCATGCGAAGGAGTTCTAGTATCTCGGGGTCTTGTTCACGAGTGAGGGGAAAATGGAGCGGGAGATGGATAGACGGACTGGTGCAGCGTCTGCAGTAATGCGGGCGCTGTACCGGTCCATTGTGGTGAAGAGGGAGCTGAGCCGGAAGGCGAAGCTCTCGATTTACAGGTCCATCTATGTTCCAACCCTCGCCTATGGTCACAAGCTTTGGGTAGTGACCGAAAGAATGAGATCGCGGATACAAGCGGCCGAATTGAGTTTCCTCCTCAGGGTGGCTGGGTTCAGCCTTAGAGATAGTGTGAGGAGCTCAGATATCCGGAGGTGTAGAGCCGCTGCTCCTCTGTATCGAAAGGAGTCAGCTGAGGTGGTTCAGGCATCTGATTAGGATGCCCCCCGGGCGTCTCCCCTTAGAGGTTTTCCCGGCACGTCCAACTGGGAGCATTATATATCTCGTCTGGCCTGGGAACGCCTCGGGATCGGACGACAATGGATGGATGGATGGATGTTCAACACCTCCTGGAGTACAGGTCCTGCAGGGTGGGGAGTGTAGTGCCAAAGAATATTCAGCCGAACACACTACCCGCTGCAGAGCCCTCCTGTCCTGAAAGGAGCTGTTGCTTCCTGTCAGGATGCTCTCCACTTGTCTTTTATCTGGGCACACTACTTTGCTAACGTTAAGCATGCATTACTTCAGAAAATCTTCTGTGACCTTACTTTAGTGGCCTGTTGTGACACAAGGGATTTCTTTAGCCCAGGTATCTTCTGCTGCCTCTGCTGTCTATCCAGTTGCCCATATTTTTTATGTTGTTTCATCTCATAATGTCTCCTAATCTTGTATTCTTTTATCACAGCCACATCTGCTCCACAAATTAGACATATTTTTGTTGAGAGTGAACTGTCAAGGAACGGTTAAGAGGAAGATGGGGAAAATGACCCAAATGCAGGCAGCAGGATAAACTTAAATTATTTTAAACCAAAAAACAGCACAGGCAAGCAGGGACAGGTGACAGGGGTGCCACAGAGACTGACATGAAATAAGACAAGAATCCAACAGGGAAGTTTGGAGCAGGTACAAATAGGGAGACACTAACGAGGGAAGTGGAGACAGGCGCAGGCAATCAAGGGCTGGGAAACAACACAACACAGGAATATGCAACAACACACTAAAACTAAATAAATAAAAGATCAACTAAAACACAGGGTGAACCAAACACATACGGGGATACACACGAACGCAGACCAAGATAAAACAAAAAACAATGACTAAACGGAAACACACCACAACACACAGGGAACAACACACAGAGGGAGATGACTCTGACAGGTGGGGGCGAAGACAGAAACACAACAAAGACATGTGGGTGATAAAAAACCAACTATAACACCAATAATAATACCCCAGCAGGGGTTGTAAAAACCCAAAACATAAATTGCCCTTGAGGGGGACAGAGACAGACTCTAACATGAACAGGTATTCTAAAAAACCTTTCTTTTCACTGTCCACTTTTCGTTTTGCCATATTGTTTTTCATCTTGAAAGCTATGATTGCTTATACATGACTGTAGCTTAGACGCTGTGTCACATGATGCAGTGTTAAACGATGCAAATACATTTTTTGCAATGTATTTTGGGATTTGTAGAACCCGCTTCCATTATGACGACATAGTGATATTGCATAATCCATGTGGCCAGATACGAGGCCGGAGTTGTAGGAAGCAGTTGTGCGGGCATTTTTGATTAGCAACTAGCGTTGCTATGAAGTTCTTCACTACGTTCGTAAACTTGCTGCTGTCACTGGAACTGGATAGGAACATGTCCCAGTCAACGTCACTCAGAGCATCCTGAAGATCGACTGCTAATTGGTCAGACCAACGCTTTACATCACTCGTCACTACCGCCTCCCATACTATCCACAGCCGTGTCAGGATGTTGGGTCTGGTACCGACATAGCACATCATGTAAGTTTGCCATGTCGGTGTCCACTTGTGGTGAGATGTAGACGGCTTTAATGATGACTGTGCTCAACTCCTGGGGAAGGTAGAATGGACGACAAGAGATGTGCCAGGTTCGGGGAGCAGGAACGAGAAAGAGTCTTAATATCCTTAGGGTTGCACCACTTGCTGTTGGTCATGAAGCAAACCCCTCCACTTTTGGATTTACCTGATTCTTCCATTCTGTTTGTTTGCAAACCAGAGAAGGACTCGGTTGGGCAAATTACTTGATCCCGTATGTTAGAGTTCCTTATGTCCCGTTGGAATTGAATCCTCGCACTAACATAATCTAACATATTTTGAGATTGGACATTAGCAAGAAGAATGCTGGGCAGAGGTGGACGGTGCGCCTGAACTCTCAGCCTGTTCCGAACCCCGCTCTGTTTCTTTCTCTGTTTCCCGAGAGACACGTCGCCACTGTTGTTTTTGTGGTTCTCTTGTACGATCTCCACCAGCCACTTGGGATTGATTGAAAATGTATCCCAGAAACTTTGTTGTCGACCAAAGTTAATGTCCAGCAGTGTATCTCACCTGTATGTTGTTAGTGTCGATGTATTTACAAAAGAAGATGGATCTTGGAGGAGTAAGTGGTGGTATATATGGTGGTGGTGAGTGTGGTGGTGTAGGAGGAAGAGGTGGTAGAGTAGGTGGTGGTGATGGTGCTGGGAATGGGGGGGGGGGCGGGGGGGTGGGGGTTCTGGGACAAACCACCCCTCTGGGCCTCTCGCTCTGACGGAATCAATTTGGCAATTACGCACATTTGCATTGAATAATACACATGTACAAAGTGCTCAGTGCGTTGGAATAGGTATCTCATGCTGATCCGCTTTGCAGGGTATGACAAGACGTACATGAAACATTTCTTTCAGTCTTATACAGCCACAGTTCAAACAGCGTCCTCTACTGGAAAGTACAGACTATTTAAATACAGGCTCTTTATACAGAAATCACTACAGTATGGCAGTGAATGAACAACATATGACATAACATGATGGATATATTATGCAGAATATTTAATATTCAAGAACAGCTTCACTGACTGACCGGTCATGAACAAGCCAATTATTTTCAATGTCTCCAAATGTTTTGAAGATATTAATACATCGGGAAGTAAAAAAAAACGTTAAATAAAACAAAAGAGAGTGAGGACTTGTTTTCTGAGAGGTTTTTAACTCACTTAAAATCAAGTTTACATTTTCTCAAAGGCATCACATGTAGTGATTCACAGAAAGACCTATTTATACATTATGGTAATGTTGGCTCGTAATGTTACCAAAGGCAGCAGGGGTTGGCATACAGGAAAACATTAAACTGCAGACAAAACACAAATAATGTCAAAGGTGGCCTTTAAGTGGAAAGCCTTAATTAATTTTAATGAAGCCTAACCAGACCAAAAGAGGATAGGATGTGCAAAACAGCAGCAACACACTGAGGAGTTACTTGCATTAAAAAAAATTGAGTCCACTGAGATATTGTGATATTATCATCAAAACAGTATTAACCAACACAAACAAACAAGGTGAAATGATGTCAAATGATGTCACCTACATCGTAGGTGACATCATCACCTACACGTCTTTATTTATAAATCACTTAGACAAAGTGTTACGGACATAATGTGGTTAAAAAGGATCTAATATGGTCTTTTTAATATGAAGGAAGGATTAACATTATAACAGTGAAGAGCCTTCCACAAATGATTGTATATAACAGTTTACTGAGTGTGTTTATTTGATTCAATGAGAGCAGATTAGATTAGATGTTAAAGCACTAGAAAGTAGAACGTTATTCATCTCAACAAATACCAACTTTTTAATCCACAACTCATCTGCAACATCTGGCACCACGCCGTGGTCGGGGAAAGGTATTACAATTGCACCAGACAAAGAAGAACTATCGTCTGGTTATAATGTGGTGTGATGAAATGGATTTTCAGTTGACATGCTCATTTAATGTAATAATCAAAATCTTAAAAAACAATATATATGCTTAGGATTCACAGCGTTTCCCTTTCTGCACCAAAAGACAGATAGTTGTATTGTCATGTGTCGATAATCATTGAGCATTTGAGAGTTTATGTAGAGGAGAGAGAGCGATAGAGAGAGAGAGAGAGAGAGAGAGAGAGGTGTGTTATATAGTCAATAACAAAGTGAGTCCAGCTGTGCAATTAACATGGACCTTCATGCTGTGTCTTTCAACCTGCTCACATAGACAACCTACCTCTTAACCTGACACTACGTTAATACTATACCGTAATATCACTCCGCCACATCTCTCGCTTTTAGAATAAATGGTCTGTCCCTCTCTGAACATCAACAGACACTTATTTTAAACTGAATATCTCCGAGTGATATTTCCTAACTTAATACATAACTCTTAATTGTGTAAACTTGGCTTTTAACACCACCGTTTTGCTTTCTTAACAGAATCACAGATTCCAACATTTTCAACACACTGAATTCAATGTCTGGGTATTCACGTCTTTATTTTTATTTAAATCTTTCCCCTACAAAGATTGTAGGGGAGAGTGGGGTGAGTTGTGCCACTTTTTACTCAAAGTGACTTTAAAGTGAGGCCATGACAGTAATGTCTCCAACTAAAATATGTACGTATATTTCAGGATGTGGTGCATCCCTGGCAACAATAACTTTGGATCTGAAATAAACTGTTTAAGAAATATAGCTTTCAGAAAAAAAGTGGTCTCGTGGCACAACTTGCCCCCGGTGCGGGGTAAGTTGTGCCTTTGGAGAGAATACGTTGGGGTAAATTGTGCCATTGATTATTGAAGTAAAACAGGACATTTCATAACAGGACAATCTCATAAACTGTAATGCTATATAAAAGCAAGACAAATCCAATAGAAAATTACTAATTTAAGATTCAATTCAAGTAAATATTTTACAAAGATTGAAGGTCAATTTTCTTAAACAATGCCTAGCATTAACACAGGTTCAGAACAAAGTTCAGTTCCAAATGAACAAAATCAGTAGCAATTCTGACAAAACTAGGCTACTGCTCAACATCCTTTCTTCTACACCAAGACATTTAACAAGAACAAAATGAAATTCAAAATCAGGACTTAATTGACTGCAACCCACATATCCGGCCTACTACTTAACATTCCACTTGTTGATGCTGCAGGGGAATATGAACTTCTCCTCCCTTCTGGCTGTACCACCAAGTTTTTGTGGTGTGGGTAGTTTCTTGAGCACATCACCTCTACGGATGACTCCTTCATCATTTTCTTTAAA
Source organism: Coryphaenoides rupestris (assembly GCA_002895965.2). Lineage (NCBI taxonomy): Eukaryota > Metazoa > Chordata > Actinopteri > Gadiformes > Macrouridae > Coryphaenoides > Coryphaenoides rupestris. The sequence goes on from PIJE02000834.1 coordinate 67,585, forward strand.
TGTGAAGATGGGCTTTCCATCCACAGACCTCTTACAACTTTGCCTGAGAAACTTTGCACTGATGTCGGCATCATCAACCTTCTCCACCAATCCAACGTAGTTATAGGATGTGGTTTACCTGCAAGACTCACAATGACCAAAGTCACCAGCAGACAGATCCTTGTCACCATCATCTCATCATCATCATTCTGCCATCTGAAAACTCTGCATCAGTTGGCTGTCGTTTAAGTTGGAATGGAGATTGTCAGTCTCTTCTGAGCTAGCTGTAGACAATTACTGGTCTTTTTGGTTTGGTTGCGTTTGGACCCTTTTCCAGAGCCCCTTTCTTCTTAATTTCATTCCCTCTTCTCCTTTTCAGCCCTTTTTATTTCTCTCTGTTGTGTGTGTTCTCCTGACTGGCCACAACTCCACCCCAACCCCACCATTTAGAAAACTAGTTTAGGGGCAACCATGGTGCTAACTGGTAGGACTCATAGTGTAGCATACTGAAGCACTTAAACCATGTGTCAATGTTTTCAAACTTGTCTATAATTTGGTTTCCAGACACAACAATCAAAAAACCTTGATCATAGAAATGTTACTTTGAAAGGCAAAAAACAGTTTTTTGAGCTTAATATGTGCTTACCTCTCATTTCCATGTGTCTCTACTTTTTGGCAGGTCTGGTCAAATGGATGGCTCTCAAAAATATTGGGTCACATGACCAATTTCTTTTATCGGTTTTCTAGGAAATTAAGGCGTGGCCACTACTTCCCCCCTGGGCCCCAATCACCCCACTCTCCCCTATATTAGTCTCTAGTGTTAATTAGGTATATGTCTCCACACACACAACACACACACACACCACACACACACACACACACACACACACACACACACACACACACACACACACACACACACACACACACACACACACACACACACACCCCAAGACGACGTGGCCTAATATGGGCATCTCTGTGTTTCCATGCACGCTGTGTTTGAGAGACTGAACAGAACGGTCTGAGACCCTCCAGCCTCAGTGGCCTCCAGCCTCTACCCCCCAGCCTCTAGCCTCCAGCCTCCAGCCTCTAGCCTCCAGCCTCTACCCCCCAGCCTCTAGTCTCCAGCCTCCAGCCTCTAGCCTCCAGCCTCTAGTCTCCAGCCTCCAGCCTCTAGTCTCCAGCCTCTACCCCCCAGCCTCTAGTCTCCAGCCTCCAGCCTCTAGTCTCCAGCCTCTACCCCCCAGCCTCTAGTCTCCAGCCTCCAGCCTCTAGTCTCCAGCCTCTACCCCCCAGCCTCTAGTCTCCAGCCTCCAGCCTCTAGTCTCCAGCCCCCAGCCTCTAGCCTCCAGCCTCCAGCCTCCAGCCTCCAGCCTCGTCTCAGAGGGAGGGAGGGGACCTTCCACTCTGTCCCACTGAAGCAGCCATCAGAACCTTTAGGTAGACAATCACACAGTTTGGAGTCGCTGGAGGCAAGACTTAAGAGCACACACACACACACACACACAGACACACACACACACACACACACACACACACACACACACACACACACACACACACACACACACACACACACACACACACACACACACACACACACACACACACACACACACACACACACACACACACACACACACACACACACACACACACACACACACACACACAAACACAGACACACACACACACACACACACACACACACACACACACACACACACACACACACACACACACACACACACACACACACACAACACACACACACACACACACACACACACAACACACACAACAGACACACACAACACACCACACACACACACACACACACACACACACACACACACACACACACACAACACACACCAACACACACACACACACACACACACAACACAACACACACACACACACACACACACACACACACACACACACACACACACACACACACACACACACACACACACACACAGACACACACAGACACACACACACAGACACACACACACACACACACACACACACACACACACACACACACACACACACACACACACACACACACACACACACACACACACACACACACACACACACACACACACACACACACACACACACACACACACACAGACACACACACACACACACACACACACACACACACACACACACACACAGACACACACACACACACACACACACCACACACACACACACACACACACACACACACACACACACACACACACACACACACACACACACACACACACACACACACACACACACACACACACACACACACAGACACACACAGACACACACACACACACACACACACACACACACACACACACACACACACACACACACACACACACACACACACACACAAGACAACACACAGACACACACAGACACACACACAGACACACACGACACACACACACAGACACACAGACACACACACACACACACACACACACACACACACACAGACACACACACACACACACACACACACACACACACACACACACACACACACACACACACACACACACACACACACACACACACACACACACACACACACACACCCTCTCGCAGCGTTTCAATTAAGCTGGATGCTTGGCTAGCCGCTAAATAATTAGCCACCAGGACGTTGAGTGGGGCTGGGCGGCGCAGTGGAGAGGAAGTCGGCTGCTCCACCAATTAGAAGCCCCCTTTGCAAGTCCTCCACTGTCCAATTAAAGGGCGGACGCCTCGAGGGCCTTGGAACCTCCCATGGGCCGAGCTGATTGGTTCAGAGTTGTGACTAAAGTTTTAGAGCAGGACTCAGTATTAGTGCTATAAGTGTTGCACATCATCATCTCACCGCCTCTCCGCCGTGCTCAGGAAGCGGTCGCCGTAGCGATAACTACAGCCTCCATCTGCACTGTGTGATGATGTTCACATGAGGTCGGTATTTATGAATGAATGAAAGACACGAGAATCTCCCAGAAGGCTCCTGGAAGCTTTGGGACAATGTGTTGAAGTAAGAAGCAGTACAAATACTCACTGGATCTTCTTGGTGAAGTTCTTGGTCACGATGCCGCCCTCCTCTTGCTTCTCCTCGTGTTTACCTGCGGACAGAAGAGGTGGACGGTTGAGTCCCGCGCCCTCCAGAGTCCTCTCTGCTAGCGAGCAGCAGCTAGCACCACCAGCTCCGTCTTGGTCGTTACTGACAGAATATGAAACATCTTTATTATCCGCCGTCAGCAGGATGGTGCAGGAAGTCAGAACGCTTTTAAAAGTCACTTTATTTCTTTATTTCTTTATTTCTTGCTCGATGTAGTTCCCGGCTTGAGTGCGTTTTAAATCACTCCGGAGTCACGGAGTGTTACATCCACTCGTCCGACGCGCGAGAGTCTTGTGTATGACAGGGAGGGTATGGACTCGACAAGACTCCCTCTGAGACTCACTTGAGCAGCTCAGTGAGTCTCAGAACAGGCACACAGTTTACAGGCCTAGCAGCTGCTCTGCTAAATGTCAGAGCAGCCCTGACCCTTAGCCCCGCCCACCACCCACCCACTGGGCCAATCGGTGCTCAGAGCTGTGCTACCCGACACCCCCACACCGCAGCCCGGAGAGCTGGCGGACGGCAGGGGAGGTGGCTGGGAAGTCACATGATATGAGACGTGCGGCTGGGTCACATGACCGGCCACACTCGTCCATGACTTCAGGAGTAAGACTCGTCTGACGTCAGGGCCGAGAGACACCAGCGAGAGCGCTGCCTCACCCCGGGTCCCTTCTGACGGAGACGTCACATACCAGAAGCTGTGTGTAACGCGCGGAGGGAGCAGCAGCAACGCATCGTCACATCAGAGTTCAGAGTTCAGAGGTCAGAGGTCAGAGCAGGACGCCAGCGTTCCCTCCCTGCAGCCGCGCCTCTTCTCCAGGCCGCAGGTTCTGGCTGGTGGGCCGGCAACCATGGTGCTGTTGTTGTTGTTGTTTGTTGTTGTCTCTATAGCTTCCGTGTTATGAGGCATGGTTCCGTGTTATGATGGTTCCGTGTTAAGAGGCATGGTTCCGTGTTATGATGGTTCCGTGTTAAGAGGCATGGTTCCGTGTTATGATGGTTCCGTGTTAAGAGGCATGGTTCCGTGTTATGATGGTTCCGTGTTAAGAGGCATGGTTCCGTGTTATGATGGTTCCGTGTTAAGAGGCATGGTTCCGTGTTATGATGGTTCCGTGTTATGAGGCATGGTTCCGTGTTATGATGGTTCTGTGTTATGATGGTTCTGTGTTATGATTGTTCCGTGTTATGATGGTTCCGTGTTAAGAGGCATGGTTCCGTGTTATGATGGTTCCGTGTTATGAGGCATGGTTCCGTGTTATGATGGTTCCGTGTTAAGAGGCATGGTTCTGTGTTATGATGGTTCTGTGTTAAGAGGCATGGTTCCGTGTTATGATGGTTGTGTGTTATGATGGTTCCACGTTATGAGGCATAGTTCCGTGTTATGAGGCATAGTTCCGTGTTATGAGGCATGGTTCTGTGTTATGTGGAAGGGTTCCGTGTTATGAGGCATGGTTCCATGGTATGATGGTTCTGTGTTATGAGGCATGGTTCCGTGTTATGATGGTTCCGTGTTATGAGGCATGGTTCCGTGTTATGAGGCATGGTTCCGTGTTATGATGGTTCCGTGTTATGAGGCATGGTTCTGTGTTATGAGGCATGGTTCCTGTATGATGGTTCTGTGTTATGATGGTTCCGTGTTATGATGGTTCCGTGTTATGAGGCATGGTTCCGTGTTATGAGGCATGGTTCCGTGTTATGATGGTTCTGTGTTATGATTGTTCCGTGTTATGAGGCATGGTTCCGTGTTATGAGGCATGGTTCCGTGTTATGATGGTTCCGTGTTATGAGGCAACGCTGGACGTATGAACAGCTGAGGGCACCAGGCCAGCATCGTCCAGCTCTCCGCACTCCTCCCGTGGGTCTGTTAGGTGTCACAAGACTCGCGGCAAGACTCCTGAAACAACCGAGTCGGTCACGCCAGAAGAACGCTTACATTCCAACCAACAGCAGGAGGAGGAGGAGGAGGAGGAGGAGGAGGAGGAGGGGGGAGGCTCTCCAGAACTTTCTAGCCCAGTCACCCATGTGAGACCGCTGTCACAGCCGGGCCTGAACTTCTAAATGTAGCTCAGTGGGCAGCTGAGTGATCCTCCAGGAATCCCAAACAGGTGTGTGACTCGTCACCACCTTCTCATGTTCTGCTTGAGGGTCCAGTTACATGCTTCTGCACTGCTACGCGATGTAGGCCTTCAAACGTTGATCATGAAAAATACATACATACATACATACATACATACATACATACATACATACATACATACATACATACATACATACATACATACATACATACATACATACATACATACATACATGCATACATACATACATACATACATACATACATACATACATACATACATACATACATACATACATACATACATACATACATACATACATACATACATACATACATACATACATACATACATACAGTATACATACACAATACATCGTCTGAGACTCAAGGACCCTCCACATCTATAATGCTTTGCTGTTTTGTGCTATATGTTTAGTCTCTATGTGTTGTGTCTCTATGTCTCCAGTACTGATGCATCCATATCTTCATCATTACATTTGAGTAGAGCTACGTGGGTCTTTTCTCAAGAGACTGACGTGGACTCTCACCTGATACTTCTACAAAGCCGTCCCTGGTTCTCACAGTGAGCTCCTCTGGCTTGAAGCTGTGGACGTTGACACACACCTTCCAGGGCTCCCCCCCGGTGGTGGTGGGGGACCCCCGGGAGCCCGGCTCGGCGTATCGGGTGGTGGTGGGGGACCCCCGGGCGACCGGCTCGGCGTAGCGGGTGGTGGTGTAGCCCCCCGGGGGGAACCCGGGCCGCAACGCGCCGAGCCGAGAGCCCAGCCGCCCGGGCCGAGCCCAGCCGGGCCAGTCCAGGGCCAGGTCGTCGGGGAACGGGGCCATCATCCCGAAGTCCTCCTCCATGAAGTGGTCCCTGAACGGAGACTCCCCGAAAGGGTCCCGGTCCCGGGGGATCCTCTGGCGGCCCCCCAGCGTGTAGAAGTCTCCCTCGGCCATCCGCCTGGAACCCTCAACCATATACATAGATATGTTATATATACATTTATACATATCCAACAGTACAGATAGTATAAAGATAGTATACAGATAGTATACAGATAGTATTAAGATAATATAAAGATAATATACAGATAGTATACAGATAGTATACAGATAGTATAAAGATAGTATACAGATAGTATACAGATAGTATACAGATAGTATAAAGATAGTATACAGATAGTATACAGATAGTATTAAGATAATATAAAGATAATATACAGATAGTATACAGATAGTATACAGATAGTATAAAGATAGTATACAGATAGTATACAGATAGTATACAGATAGTATACAGATAGTATACAGATAGTATACAGATAGTATAAAGATAGTATACAGATAGTATACAGATAGTATAAGATAATATAAAGATAATATACAGATAGTATACAGATAGTATACAGATAGTATAAAGATAGTATACAGATAGTATACAGATAGTATACAGATAGTATACAGATAGTATACAGATAGTATACAGATAGTATAAAGAGAGTATAAAGAGAGTATACAGATAGTATACAGATAGTATACAGATAGTATACAGATAGTATAAAGATAGTATACAGATAGTATAAAGAGAGTATAAAGAGAGTATAAAGATAGTATACAGATAGTATAAAGATAATATAAAGATAATATACAGATAGTATACAGATAGTATACAGATAGTATAAAGAGAGTATACAGATAAGAGAGTATACAGATAGTATACAGATAGTATACAGATAGTATAAAGAGAGTATACAGATAGTATACAGATAGTATAAAGAGAGTATAAAGATAGTATACAGATAGTATACAGATAGTATAAAGAGAGTATACAGATAGTATACAGATAGTATACAGATAGTATAAAGAGAGTATACAGATAGTATACAGATAGTATACAGATAGTATAAAGAGAGTATACAGATAGTATACAGATAGTATACAGATAGTATAAAGATAATATACAGATAGTATACAGATAGTATACAGATAGTATAAAGATAATATACAGATAGTATACAGATAGTATACAGATAGTATACAGATAGTATACAGGTAGTATACAGATAGTATACAGATAGTATACAGATAGTATACAGGTAGTATACAGATAGTATACAGATAGTATATATAAAGATAATATACAGATAGTATACAGATAATATACAGATAGTATACAGATAGTATACAGATAGTATACAGGTAGTATACAGATAGTATACAGATAGTATAAAGATAATATAAAGATAATATACAGATAGTATACAGATAGTATACAGATAGTATAAGATAGTATAAAGATAATATACAGATAGTATACAGATAGTATACAGATAGTATACAGATAGTATACAGATAGTATACAGATAGTATACAGATAGTATACAGATAGTATACAGATAGTATACAGATAGTATACAGATAGTATACAGATAGTATACAGGTAGTATACAGATAGTATACAGATAGTATACAGATAGTATACAGGTAGTATACAGATAGTATACAGATAGTATAAAGATAATATAAAGATAATATACAGATAGTATACAGATAGTATACAGATAGTATACAGGTAGTATACAGGTAGTATACAGATAGTATACAGAGAGTATACAGATAGTATACAGGTAGTATACAGGTAGTATAAAGAGAGTATAAAGAGAGTATACAGATAGTATACAGATAGTATACAGGTAGTATACAGGTAGTATACAGATAGTATACAGAGAGTATACAGATAGTATACAGGTAGTATACAGGTAGTATAAAGAGAGTATACAGATAGTATACAGATAGTATAAAGAGAGTATAAAGAGAGTATACAGATAGTATACAGATAGTATACAGATAGTATAAAGAGAGTATACAGATAGTATACAGATAGTATAAAGAGAGTATACAGATAGTATAAAGAGAGTATACAGATAGTATAAAGAGAGTATAAAGAGAGTATACAGATAGTATAAAGAGAGTATACAGATAGTATAAAGAGAGTATAAAGAGAGTATACAGATAGTATAAAGAGAGTATACAGATAGTATAAAGAGAGTATACAGATAGTATAAAGATAGAATACAGATAGTATAAAAGATAGTATATAAGAGATAAATATACAGATATATACAGATAGTATAAAGAGCAGATAGTAAAAGAGAGTATACGATAGTATCAAAGAGAGTAATACATGATAGTATAAAGAGAGTATACAGATAGTATAAAGAGAGATAAAGATAGTATAAAGATAGTATACAGAGTAAAGAGTATACAGATAGTATACAGATAGTATACAGATAGTATAAAGAGAGTATACAGAGAGTATACAGAGAGTATACAGATAGTATACAGATAGTATAAAGGCCTAATGGATAAAACAGTTTTTATGTGAAGCTCTACTCTTACCGTTCAAAAGTTCACTTGTAATGTAAAGACTTGACTTCCTCTGTCTTCTTTATAAGTCCTCAGAGAGAGCAGGAGGATCTGATCTGTACCACAGAGTGTAAAATAAAGTTCTGTACCCAGCAGGAGGATCACAACCCAGCTGACCAGAGACCCGCCCCCCTCACCATACATGGCTTTCCGTGACCTGTCACTCACTGGAGCAGTTCTACTGAACAAACCCCGCCCCCTTCGTGATTCATTGACTTTTAAATAGAGAACAGCGCACACATGCGCACAGGGCCCTCCCGGGGGCCTCCAGGGGCCTCCAGGGGCCTCCAGGGGCCTCCAGGGGCCAGGCGGGTCCACCAAACACACGTCACAGAGACATCTGCTCATGGTTACGTTGTCTGTTTGGACTCTTCTTAGATTACATGTTTATTTGCAGGCCTGCAGCCTCTGGGAAGTTTCAAAGCGTTTCACAGCCGGCCCAAATTCACCAAAAGTTGATCAGAACAGTTCATGAGTCCCCAAGAATGACCACAAAAAGGACGGCCTGCAATATAGTTTTATTTTTGAACAACATGACCATACAGCTTACAGATTATTCGAGACATAAAGGGAGGGTTGATTTCACAGGGTTATGTTGGGAACAATGTCATTTCAGGTGACACTTTGTTATATGAACTCAAATTCATACAGCCACTGTAAAATAGTTCAGTAGTAAAATCATCAGCACAATGTTCCTTTATATGGGTACTAATGGAGTAAGCTATGCGTTATTAACACCGAAACACCGATTCACTAGCAGTCTACTATGACATTCTCAGAGCATTTATGAAGAGGAACAACAAAAAGAGAAACAAAAAGCATTGAAATATTTTTTTTAAATGTCACCACGAAGACAAAGAGTTGACATACAGCCCGCAGACCTGACTCTGATATTTGCATAGCAACAAACCATGAAACATACAGAACCATGTCGACTCATACAAGACCCGTCTTATTCAATGCACTTATATTTATTAGAGTTAGGGATGCAGAAAAGCATTTTGTTCAGACAGACCGAGTACTCACGTTTGGGTACCTGCCAATACTGTGTACTCATAAGTACAGTCGAGTACTTGGAGAATAATAAATGCCATTTTCAGCACAATAGTAAGAGCGCTATTTTGAATAACGTGAAAAAAAATTGTTGGTACATTTGGCAAGTCAGCTGACTGACATTAGTAACATTACAGTAAACATGAAATACATAACTAAAGAATATTCGACATAAAGTTATGGACATTGTATTTCCATATTAAAGTTCAGAGCTCACAATTGTAATTCTGCATCAACTACTCAACAATCCTCCCACCAAACGATCCAGCTCACCCTGGCGGTGAGGAACAATCAGGACGTAATGTGCTCTCGCTAACAGAGTTTGGATTTCATTGTAATGTCTCATGTCTCATTTAATGCACTGATTTATGAACAACAAAATACAAACAACAGGTAAATTAATCTGCACGAATGAATGTAATGAATCTGACAATGTGTCATCAATGTTTGCAATATGATGACATCATGTTGTGACCTATAGGTAGCCAGGTAGTTTGTTGTTTGGGAGATACCGAGCTAATGTTTTTAGAAATGTCTAATTGTGGAGCAGAATGCGGGAGTTCCAGGCTCATTGCTTGGACGCGCAGATGATTTGTAGATCAATTGTTGCGCTGCTAATCTCACAAATCAGACCTTAGATGATCGTCTGAAGTCTGATGGGAGATGAGCGCAAATAAAGAGCCCTTTCACTGCCCTTGACATCAGGAGTTGTGCTTATTCTTCCATATATGCTAATAAGGACTGCTAACTAAAAGGATAACATCGTCTTCCCATCGGCTGTATCCTCCTTGGCCAGCAAGGAACACAAATGATGGAAGACGAGCTAAAACGTCCTTAGACGCGTCTGTAAATGTTTAAAATCAAGTCTGTATCGTCGACATACAATCGTATTATGAATATATCGGGAACAAAACAGGAATCGTGGGCTGGAAAGTGTCCATCTGATGCTTTTTGGAAGGTAGAAACTAGAAAGACACTCATTAGTTCCAACAAAATGTTATTGAGTTGGCGATTCGTAATGTTTGAATTGATTTTCATACGATCCATGTTACATATGAGTTGGCTGGGGTCCTGCCAACCGATGCACTCACATCACAAACACTCAAATCATGGATGGATGCGCATCAGTGAATCGTTACATCACTACAGAAGACATGAAGGACTGAAGGGAACAGACGCTCTGTAAAACAGCTGGAAGTGGTTCAACAGACACACAGAGAGACCACCACCAGGACACAGGAACTACACATGGACAGCAGGAGCTCTGCAGGGCGAGGAGACCCTCGCTGTAACGTGTGCAAAATCAAAAGATGAGGTATGCCTTTTATTACAAATACAGCAAAATACCAGTTGTTTCAACCCATCAGTCATAAACATTGAAGACAAAGACAAATACAACCAAATTAACAGCTTAAATTAAAAATACACAGCGAGCAAATGAGTTTTTCAAATGAAACATTCCGAGCAGCAATATAAAGACGCAGGAGACACAAGACACAGGCGCTCCCGGTGCTGTCAGAGGAAATATCTTGTGAGATGTTTGGGGGTTTTCCAGAACACTCCCTCACTCCCCGGTGCAGCATTCTGGATGTCGTGCTATCATTATTACGCAGAGCTGACATTTCAATTGCTTTTCCACTTGATCAGAAGACAAATGAAGCTGGCCTTTCAGCTGACAGGCCGTTTGCTCGCCGTCCGGGCTACGCCATCCTTCCATTTTTCAGTGTTTCTTTCATTCTTTGTGTTCTGAAGTGCAGAGACCCAAGCGATAAACCGTTCCTTATGAGCGATAATGGTCCCTGTGCTGCTGTAGAAAACACGGGGCTCAAACGGCAGCACTGCGACACAATCAATTGTTGAATAAGGTCGGCATGTGATCGCAAACTTGTGGTATGCAATTAGCCTTTAGTATACAGGGACACCATTCTGTACACCGCTTGGAGGATCTGGGCATGAGCATATTTTGAGTCCAAGAAGAATCTATTTTCTCACATTTCCATGAAACTCATTGGATATGTACCTCTCTCAATGCATTTAAAATCAATTAGCTTATCAACAATATTAAATAACCATAGATTGACACTTTGACAGCACCTTACACTACTTGACAAACCACGTACACTTGTCTTACACTTCTCAAGGAGTCTCTGAGTCCAGATGAGACAGTGAGGAGGGATGAAACCAAACTGAATCAAAAGTGAAGGTGACGTTCAGCCTCCTGTGAAGATGTGGGCGTTCCCTGCAGGGATGTGTTCCTCGTTCCAGCCGATGCAGAGATATGTAGAGCTGACACCGAACAACCCCTGCTGTCGACACAAACGCAACGCAAATAAAACTTTGCCAGCCTCTCGTCTGACTCCCAAATGCTATCGCCCGGTTTTGCTGCTTTTCTTCAACCTTAGGTAACTGGGATTTCGGCTGCGACTGCTCCGAGTCCCGAAGATGGAGTTCCAGGAGGAGCTGCGACTGTTGGTCCTGTAGCTGCGGCCCGACGTCCGACTGCTCCATGAAGACAAGCTGCTGGACCGGCAGCTGGAGGACGGACTGGGCCGGAAGTAGGGAATGGGTCTCTTCCTGGCGCTGTGGGGACAGTCAACCAGAGGAGGTTAACATGGTAGACAGATAGACAGACAGGCAGACAGATGGACAGCCAGGCAGACAGGCAGACAGATAGATAGCTCTATCGATCAATCAATGGGTACTTCATTCATCCAAGGGGGGAATATTTGGTCAACACGACAGCAGACAAGAAAACCAAATATCCATACAGAAAGTCTGACGATGAATTCTAGTGAAGCTGAGAAGGACAAGGTCTCACCTTGTGATTCTCCGAGCTTCCAGGTGGCTCGGTGAGTCCCTCCTCCTCTTCCTCATGGGGGAGTAAGACTTCCGCCTGCTCTTCCTCCTCCCCTCCTTATGCCTCCGCTTGGGGTCTTTCTCCTTGTAGCTGGACAACCGCTTCCTGTCTCTGGGTCTTAAGAGGTGGACAAGGCTGAACACCGCTGTCCCGGCACAAACAATCGGTGGGATGGAAAGTGATGAGGGATGGAAAGCGTGCAGTGGTTTTTAAGCGTTACCTGTCTGGACTGTATCTCCAGGAGCTGTCTCTGGAGCGGCTGCTGGCTATGCTGCCCCTCCGCTTACCAGCCTCCCAGTAGTTTGGCGAACGTGAGTATGAGCTGACAACACACACAAGACAATCAATGGCCTCAAATCATGAACAAACATAAGGCATCATGCGCTCCAGGGTGTGTTGTTTCCTCAAGTCATGGACTTCAGGGTCCGATCATGGACTTCAGGGTCAAGTCATGGACTTCAGGGTCCGGTCATGGACTTCAGGGTCAAGTCAGTAACTTTGGATCAAGTCATGGACTTCAGGGTCCGGTCATGGACTTCAGGGTCAAGTCATGGACTTCAGGCTCAAGTCATGGACTTCAGGAATTCGCAAATCTTGCATATTGTACCTTCAACTAAACTATTATTTAAGTACTATTTAACTAACTAATGCATCATTCAGAGACAGGTCATTAATGAGCAGGTTAGGGCATCTTGCTTGGACACTTACAACCCAGGAACTTCAGCCTGGGAGTTAAGCACCTAAACCTATCCTGCCCCCATGTCACATATATAATCAGATATATAATCAGATATATAATCAGATATATAATCAGATATATATATACAGAGAGCCGTACCTGCAAGATGACAGCGAGCGTCCCCGGTCTGAGTGTCCGGAAAGCCCGGAGCTCCTGCTCGGGCTCCGGCTGGCAGACCGTTCCCTCCGTCTCCGGCTAGGAGAGCGGCGCGCCTTCAGCGGAGAACGCCTCCTCTTCTGGGCTCGCACCGCCTCACGATCCGCGCTCAGCACTCTGCTGCTGGACCGCAAGGCAAAGATGTACAGTTAATAACCAAAGAGTTACAGTTATTAACAAAGACGTAATGTTAATAACCAAAGAGTTACAGTTATTAACAAAGACGTAATGTTAATAACCAAAGAGTTACAGTTATTAACAAAGACGTAATGTTAATAACCAAAGAGTTACAGTTAACAAAGATGTACAGTTAGCTTTTGAAAGTGTGGTTTTCTCAACATCGCAGAGATCTGTGTAATTCCAGCTTACCTCTTCCCATTGAAGAAGTGTGAGGACAAGGACTTCTCTGCGAGAGGTTTGCACAGCGAAGTGTAACTCGTCACAGAGTTCCCTGAATCAGAGGCGTTGTCGCGATCCGTGAGCTTGTCAGGAGACGCCGGACACCGGCAGCGGTTGCTGCTGTCGACGATGCCGCTCGGTTGAGAGACGCTGTTTTTACTTGAAGGTGGGGAAGATGTGTCGTTCCCAGAGTCGTAGTCCTGAGGGCCGGGATTCCCTTTAGCCTGCAATAGCTTGTCTCCAAATGATAACGGCAAATCCTGCAAAGAGACATAGAGGCGAAAACTCAAAACCCAGATGTGTCGTATTGAGCCAGCTACCTGTCTGAGTTACACAGACACATATCCCCCTTTAAGAAACAGAAGAAAGTAGGTCTAGTTTCAGAAGAAGAAGACTTTGAAAGATGACATGCAAATTTTGTGGCATGCGAATAACCTTGAAATAAATGTAATCTCTGGTAAACCTGACAGGAAACCATGAGAGAATTTAGCTGCATGACCTCTAAACTAAATCTATATTTATATATCATATGAAAGGAAGAAGAAAAGAAAACAGAAAAGAAAGAGAAACTGCGTGAGAAGATCTACCGGCTCTATCTTGAAAGAGAGAGAAATAGAAAACGCCCCCCATGAAGAAAAGCCTCTTAACAAGAACATTGAACAAACATCAAAACATGGGCATTAAGTAGAAAGGAAAAGGATTGCAGACAGACATCCCATCAGTCTAACTATTAACCTCCAGATTAGAACAGATGAGCTGTTGTTCTCCCTGCAGGAAGTAGGCTACATAAGAACCTGCCGGGCGGACAGTACACCCCTCAATCTGCGGATAGCATCGACTTACCAATCCAGATTTCCTCCTTAAGTACGTAAGGTGTAAGAAAAGGGGGAAAGCGGCAACATAAGGGCATCATTAGAGTGGTGAATTGCAAGTAAAAGACAATAACCCTCTCTTCAAACCCAGAGCCAGTGAGATTCACATCCGGCGCGTTCCTTTTTCTTTCCTTCAGAAGCAGTTTGCGTCGTTTTATCGTGAGAACAAAGGGATGTGGACCAGGAGCACACATTTAGAGAAGGCAGCGACGGAGCTGAGTGAGACTCGTTGTAGTTTTGGGAATATGTTTGGTAGGTTTCTGGGTGATTTGATCCTTCTGGGTTCCTGATAACTGAACCATGCATCTGCACGTCATCTGTTTCTCATAAACCAGAAGACATTTCTAAGGACGAGGTAGTGTTGTTGCAAGTAGTGAAATACTGACTCAATTTAAACACGTTTTTCAGTTATTTATTTATTTATTACAATTTATTGAGCACCACTTTGAAAATGTTGACTGAAATTGATAACAAGAAACACCAATTGTATTCAAGTATTTCAGGAGTAAAATCAATGTTATGAAAACAGTAATATCCTGATGATGATTTTGAAATCTATATTTTTTCCATTATATTGTTGTTGTTGACCATGTTCTATTGTTAGGGTTATCCAAGTACACAACAACACTTCCACATATCATATCATATCATATCATATATCATATCATCATATCATATCATATCATATCATATCATATCATATCATATCATATCATATCATCATATCATATCAATATCATATATCATATCATCATATCATATCATCATATCATATCATATCATATCATATCATATCATATCTTATCATATCATATCATATCATATCATATATCATATCATCATATCATATCATATCATATCATATCATATATCATATCATATCATATCATATCATATCATATCATATCATATCATATCATATCATATCATATCATATCATATCATATCTTATCATATCATATCATATATCATATCATATCATATCATATCATATCATATATCATATCATCATATCATATATCATATCATCATATCATATCATATCATATCATATATCATATCATCATATCATATATCATATCATATCATATCATATCTTATCATATCATATATCATATCATATCATATCATATATCATATCATATCATATCCTAATCTTATCATCTCATCTCATCTCATCTCATCATTTTCTTATCGTACAAATCAGGGCCTGACTGACCATTGGAGACCCGCGACTCTTCACGGTGGCCTGGCCGTCTAGTTTCAACAAGTTTGCACATACTGGTACCTAAACTATAATGTCCGTCTAGGGTTGGGTATTGTTTGAATTTTATTGATTCCCGTTCCGTTCCGGTTCTGCTTATCCGTACTCCGGGCCGTACGGTCCCAGCGCCCGGCCGTACGCTCCCAGGGCCTGGCAGGTACATTGTGTTTTAAACGTCCTGGCAGGTACATTGTGTTTTAAAGGTCCTGGCAGGTACATTGTGTTTTAAAGGTCCTGGCAGGTACATTGTGTTTTAAACGTCCTGGCAGGTAGCCGCCACGTCCTTGCAGACATATAGCCTTTGTTTGCAATAATAATTTGGAACCGAGTTTCGGTTCCCAACCCTGTGTCCGTCACTGGGACTATATCTCCTGGCCTGAATGATGTTCCCAGTCTGGCCCTAAATTGTACAATGGCTGGATGCTTCAATAAATCTTGGACAAAAGGGAGGGATTATGATAAGTGTGTATGTGTAGGTTTGCATTCTGTCATACATCCATCCAGCCATGAGCTGGAGACCAGGGTGGTCTCAGGAGGCTAGGCAGATTGAGCCAATCAGAAACAGATGAAGTATGATGTAGGATACTCATGGTAGGTTGAATGGTCAGCGTTTTCTCAGGAGAGCGGAGGGGTGGGTAGTTTCTGAGGGAGCAAGAGTAGTTCCCAGCATGCTGAGGGCCGACAGGGTCCAGAACCAGCTGGTTCTCTGGGTTCTCCGACCCGGTCACAGGACCGTTGTTCTGGTACCAGATGTAGGAGGGTTTGACAGTCAGAGGACAGCGGGTGGAACAGTTCAATGTCACTCTGTCCCTCTGTCACCATGGCAACAGGAGTCATCTCCACACTGAGACCTGAATAAGGAAGTGAAGATGTGTAATCATGTGGTGTGTAGACATTAAACGTAAGCCCTCCTGTCCTCACCACCCCCCCCTCCCCCCTCCTCACCCCCCCCCTCCCCCCAGTCCTGACTACGTCCAGCAGCTGGAGTCTGGACAGCGGGACCCGGGAAGCCCTCCCCTTCCTGTCGGGACACCTGGGCCCGCCGGTGCCGCCCCGCAACCTGCCTCCCGGTAACACAGGGTGCAGTTAGCCCCCCCCCGCCCAGCGTGTGCGTGCGTGCGTGCCTGCCTGCCTGCCTGCCTGCCTGCCTGACTGACTGACTGACTGTCTGAACAGAGGTCAGCTGTCTCACATCCATGGTTTATGTTGTGTTTGTTCTTCATGGTTCCAGATGTGCTCGGGGAGGTGGGAGGAGTCTGCTAGAGGCTTAGCTGACCTTTAACCCTGAGCCTCCAGACTCCAGACTGCAGGTTTAGTTCAACTGAGGGGGCGTGGCTGCCAGCAGGCGGAATTGCATTCCACCAATGAAAAGAGGCATGTGTCTGATCTGTAATGAACTAGCTCTATGTGTCTGATCTGTAATGAACTAGCTCTATGTGTCTGATCTGTAATGACTGAACTAGCTCTATGTGTCTGATCTGTAATGAACTAGCTCTATGTGTCTGATCTGTAATGAACTAGCTCTATGTGTCTGATCTGTAATGAACTAGCTCTATGTGTCTGATCTGTAATGAACTAGCTCTATGTGTCTGATCTGTAATGAACTAGCTCTATGTGTCTGATCTGTAATGAACTAGCTCTATGTGTCTGATCTGTAATGAACTAGCTCTATGTGTCTGATCTGTAATGAACTAGCTCTATGTGTCTGATCTGTAATGAACTAGCTCTATGTGTCTGATCTGTAATGAACTAGCTCTATGTGTCTGATCTGTAATGAACTAGCTATATGTGTCTGATCTGTAATGAACTAGCTCCATGGCGCTCCAGCATTTAACAGGCGGAGTTCGGGTGGAGCTACCGGTGGCTTCCCAGCAGTACTTACGGTGCCAGTGGAGTGGGTGGAGCGGGTGGAGCGGGTGGAGAGGGTGGAGTCAGCCCTGTGGTTCAGCTCCGCCCTGTTCTCCTCTCCGGCCGAGTCCAGCTCCACGGCGTGCAGGCGGTACCTGTGGGTCGCAGGTGCACCTCAACGTGAGCACAGCGTAGAAGTAACTCCAGCGCCAGGAGACCCACCGCTCCAGCGCCAGGAGACCCACCGCTCCAGCGCCAGGAGACCCACCACTCCAGCGCCAGGAGACCCACCACTCCAGCGCCAGGAGACCCACCACTCCAGCACCAGGAGACCCACCACTCCAGCGCCAGGAGACCCACCACTCCAGCACCAGGAGACCCTCCGCTCCAGCGCCAGGAGACCCTCCAGCGACCCTCCAGTGGCGGGAAACCGAGTGTTTCAGAAAAATGATTGATTCAAGAATTCAAAGCAGTTTTCTTTTTCTTGACTGACAGGTTTTTGTTCTTTGAAGCAAGACGCCTGGAGATTTCCCATCAGACATTATACAAGAAATCCACTTAGAGTTCAAATTAGTGGAGTTTCTAGAGCCCATCTACAGCAAGCTGATTTATAACGTTAGCGAGAAGCTCAGAGCATTAGCGGCACCACGCCGGCTAACTGAGATCAATCAATGCTTTAGCCGCAGCAAATGTCAGAGATTGACATTTGCAATTTTTCATTAAATAAATGATAATGACCCGTTTGATTGATGAAGTCATATATTGCGTCCATGGAAACAGGTTCCACGGCAGTTTGCGTTGCATCAGCGAGCGCCATGGCCGCCTGCTCCAGTCACATGACTATTTATCTTCTGTGTAATCCCTTATATACATCGCTCCCTTCTGCCAGAAAATCCTCGGGATGTGACAGCAGGTCGCAGTAATCGAATACGCACCCGACTGATTCCAGACTCATTTCCTCTGAAGCGAGTTAGATAAGGGAATGGAGGGGCGGGGGGTCAGCTCTTCTGCGATCCGTCATCAGTGAGGCGCGACCGGGACACAGCTGATGACTGAGCTGATAAGGTGAGGTGAGGGAGGTGAGGTGAGGGAGGTGAGGTGAGGGAGGTGAGGTGAGGGAGATGAAGAGTGTGAGGGAGATGAAGAGTGTGAGGGAAGGGAGAATGCTGCTGGAGGCTACCTGCTCTCTGTGGACTCAGACCTCCAGCGGTGTCGTCTCCGGTGAGCTCGACTCCGAGAGCTGGAGGAGGTGGAGATGAGAAGAGAAAACAAAAACACACAAAGACGATCAATCCATGCAAGAAAGCGCGATGAACAAAGGAAACAACACAACAAGAACAAGGAACGAAACCAACAGACGAAGCACGACTACTTGATCAGAGTGTCTCATGGACCAGGACCCTGCACACCTCATGACCCTTCTGGTCCTCATTAGACGTACATGACTGATTTCTGTTGTCCAGCCCTTTAATAATTACCATCATTAATTGTTGCTTTTTTGTCATAAATGGCAAAGTCATCCTGAATTTCCATCCTGGGATGAACAAAGCAGCGATATGTTATCTTGCCGTATGCAACAGGCTGCTAACATCCGGTCTGAAGGCCCCAGACACGGTTCAGCCAACCAGGTCACCTGTCACCAGGTCACCTGTCACTAGGTCACCAGGTCACCTGTCACCAGGTCACCTGTCACCAGGTCACCTGTCACTAGGTCACCAGGTCACCTGTCACCAGGTCACCTGTCACCAGGTGGTTCCCCTCCCGACTGCACGATGTTCACACTTTGATCACATCATGAAAGCAGCCACTGATCTCAGAGCAGTTCAGGCTTTGTTCTCCAAGCCGACACCAACCTCTTCTTGTGCTTGTGTTCACCCTTCTTCTTGTGCCTGGAGGAGCTGGATGAGACACCAACATTACATTACATCAGTGAGAAGAAAAAAGACCTCTGATGTTCTCATAAAAAACATAGATATACTTTTTGATTACAAAAAATTCTTTAGCATATGTTGCATAGATAATAGATTCCTGGGAAGCATACAAGAAAAATAAATCCTAAATATAAAATGCTGTTGCACATACCTGTGTTTGGACTTCTTGGATGAATACCTGCAAAAGAAATACAAGTGAATTAGCTGCATGTCATCAGACCAACATCTGCCCTTCACCTGGAGGGGTGGAGGTCTACAGACCAGGGTCTGGAGGGGTGGAGGTCTACAGACCAGGGTCTGGAGGGGTGGATGTCTACAGACCAGGGTCTGGAGGGGTGGAGGTCTTACCGATGGCTCTTGGTCTTCTTAGAGGTCTTCTTCCTCCTCTTCCTCCTCTTCCTCCTGGGGGGGGAGGAGCTGGAGGAGGGGGACCTGGGGGTGTCGACATTGGGGGCGTCGACATTGCTGTTAGAGACGTGATTGGTGGAGAGCAAGAGGTGTTCCAATGCACGCACACCTCGTCTCTCAGACATACATGTGCATGTAGGGTTACACAAACACACACACACACACACACAACGTGTTGTGGTGAATTGCATTTCCTTTCATTGCATCACTTTAGGCCACGCCTCCTGGTCCAGGTAACGAGGAACCTCTCGGTCGCCTGCAGACTCGTTAGAAACACACCTTTTCCTCTTCCTCTTCCTCTCACACTTTCTCTTCCTCTTCCTCCGGGAGGCCGGTCGGGGGGAGGCGTCCTCGTCCAGCAAGAGGCTGCAGCCCGAGGAGGTGATGAAGATGAAGATGAAAATGTGAACACAGAGGGAACATTTACTGCAGGAGACAGGAGAGGTTTGGTGCTGCATGGTGATTGGCTAGTTTGATTCGGAGGGTTACTTCACTGACGACTCAGACACCGGGTCACACCGGGTCACACCTTCACCTGGTGGTGGGTTGTTAACAAGTGGGCGTACTCAGAAAATGTGTTAATGCGCGCACACACACACACACGCACACACGCACGCACGCACGCACGCGCGCACGCGCGCACGCGCGCACGCGCGCACGCGCACACGCGCACGCACGCACGCACGCGCGCACGCGCGCACGCGCGCACGCGCACACGCGCACACGCGCACACACACACACACACACACACACGTGATATATGTGTATTAGTGAGAATCACTGCTGTTCATCTCAACAACTTCTTGCGCTGCGGCTGAAGTGCTCTAAGAGAGCTCCTCACATCCTCCTCACATCCTGGTTCTAAGAGAGCTCCTCACACCCTGGTTCTAAGAGAGCTCCTCACATCCTCCTCACACCCTGGTTCTAAAGAGAGCTCCTCAACAGTCCTCCTCCACACCTGGTTCTAGAGAGCTCCTCACATCCCTCGGTTCTAAGAGAGCTCCTCACATCCTGGTTCTATGAGAGCTCCTCACATCCTGGTCTAAAGAGCAGCTCCTCACACCTGGCCTCTAGAGAGCTCCTCACCATCACTCCTCACATCCTGGTTCCTAGAGAGCTCCTCACATCCTCCTGACATCCTGGTTCTAAGAGAGCTCCTCACATCCTGGTTCTAAGAGAGCTCCTCACATCCTGGTTCTAAGAGAGCTCCTCACATCCTGGTTCTAAGAGAGCTCCTCACATCCTGGTTCTAAGAGAGCTCCTCACATCCTGGTTCTAAGAGAGCTCCTCACATCCTGGTTCTAAGAGAGCTCCTCACATCCTCCTCACATCCTGGTTCTAAGAGAGCTCCTCACACCCTGGTTCTAAGAGAGCTCCTCACACCCTGGCTCTAAGAGAGCTCCTCACATCCTCCTCACATCCTGGTTCTAAGAGAGCTCCTCACACCCTGGTTCTAAGAGAGCTCCTCACATCCTGGTTCTAAGAGAGCTCCTCACATCCTGGCTGTATTCCTGTATCCTCTCCATCCCGTCCTCCTCCAGCGTGATGCTAACCGGCGGCGGCGGCGGCTGTGCAGGAGCTGCTGTCTCCGTCATCAGTGAGTTAGCTTTCGGCTCGTGGCGGTTTGTGGCGCATTAGCAAGCGGAGGCAGTGCAGCTGATGGGAGACGGCCCCGGGTAGCTCACACCATTAGCTCACTCATTGTGGGGAAGAGATACCAGCTATTAGCATTATTTAGCATTCTGTTTGGCAGTAGCAGCACTTTTTGTGTTGTTGTGTTGTGTTGTTGTTTTTCATTAGATACCAGTAATCGATTTCTGGTTCCACCGGTTGAGCCAGAAACCACACTAATCACAACCTTGTGAAACAGGCCTCCTCAGGGAATACGGCGATATATGTACATATACATATATATATCAATATGTACATATATACAGTATATGTATATGTACATATACTGTATAATATGTAGGCAGTATATATATATGACATATAGTATGTACATATATAAGTATATATGTACATATATGTATATATGTA
>PIJE02000834.1:93144-98144 GCA_002895965.2 Coryphaenoides rupestris
GATAGAGTCGGCTATGCTTTAAACTGAACTGATACTAACCATCGAGAGAGAGAGAGAGAGAGAGAGAGAGAGAGAGAGAGGGGATTCTACTGCTAGCCCTCCTACAGTTCAGGAGGCTAACTCACGTTTCATTATCTGTGTCACAGCTTCCATTCACAAGTGATTATCATTATTACAGATTAATTGATAGTGTAGATAATCACTCCAAGGCCACGCGTGTGTCCAGACAGAAGCATGTAATCAACACTACAAGCACATCATGGAGTTAAAGCCATGTCATCTAATTCATCACTGGAGCTGGCAGAGAACAAGATAATTAGATGAAGAATGTGTGCATGTTGTGGACCTCGCTGCTAAATCTATTAAAACAACAAACGTTTGCTTTGCTGTCCGATGCCTTTTCACTCCCAGAGGCCCTGGAACACAGCGGCTCTGGGGGCCCCGGAACACAGCGGCTCCCGGGGACCCCGGAACACAGCGGCTCCCGGGGGCCCCGGAACACAGCGGCTCCCGGGGACCCCGGAACACAGCGGCTCCGGGGGCCCCGGAACACAGCGGCTCCCGGGGGCCCCGGAACACAGCGGCTCCCAGGGGCCCCGGAACACAGCGGCTCTGGGGACCCCGGAACACAGCGGCTCTGGGGGCCCCGGAACACAGCGGCTCCCGGGGGCCCCGGAACACAGCGGCTCCCGGGGGCCCCGGAACACAGCGGCTCTGGGGGCCCCGGAACACAGCGGCTCTGGGGGCCCCGGAACACAGCGGCTCCCGGGGCCCCGGAACACAGCGGCTCCCGGGGACCCCGGAACACAGCGGCTCCGGGGGCCCCGGAACACAGCGGCTCCCGGGGGCCCCGGAACACAGGGGCCCCGGAACACAGCGGCTCCCGGGGGCCCCGGAACACAGCGGCTCCCGAGAGCCCCGTGTTCATATTGATCATAATTACATGTCAACGACCTGATCCGGGTCTGTTCACCTCTCGGAGGAGAGTTTGGTTTATTCAATTATTGTGTCCCGGTGATGAAGCGGCAGCAGCATACTGGTTTGATTAATCCCCTGATCACACGGAGCACGGAGAGTCATTACAAGGAGCCGCGTGGCGATGGAACGCCGTCCGCCGCGTGGCGATGGAACGCCGTCCGCCGCGTGGCGATGGAACGCCGTCCGCCGCGTGGCGATGGAACGCCGTCCGCCGCGTGGCGATGGAACGCCGTCCGCCGCGTGGCGATGGAACGCCGTCCACCGCATGGCGATGGAACGCCGTCCACCGCGCCGCCGCAATCACCACAAACACAGCGAAGGAGGCGGCGGCGGCGGCGGCGGCGGCTTCACCGTGTTTACCTCAGAGCCTCAGAGGAAAGGTCGCGCCGCTCGTCATAGGAGGGCACAGCGAGCTGCTCCTGATGGAGAAGGAGCCAATTACACCTCCAGCCTCCAGCCTCCACCCTCCAGCCTCCACCCTCCAGCCCCCAGCCTCCACCCTCTCACCCTCCAGCCTCTTGCCTCCATCCTCCACCCTCTCACCCTCCAGCCTCTTGCCTCCACCCTCCAGCCTCCACCCTCCAGCCTCCACCCTCTAACCTCCGCCCTCCAGCCTCTCACCCTCCACCCTCTAGCCTCCACCCTCCAGCCTCCACCCTCTCACCCTCCAGCCTCTTGCCTCCACCCTCCACCCTCCACCCTCTCACCCTCCAGCCTCTTGCCTCCACCCTCCAGCCTCCACGCTCTCACCCTCCAGCCTCTCAGCCTCCACCCTCTCAGCCTCCACCCTCGGGGCTGCAGGGTGGTGCTGGGGGGGTGGTGCTCACACTGCCTTCTAGAAGAGTTGCTGGTGAATCTTAACCAGTGACTCTTTCACATTTTGTCAAATAGAAGAATAGTGTTGATAGATATAGAGCCTATAGATCATGACTCACTGTCAGAATTAATTAACATTTAATTGTGTCATTACATTCAATTATAAAAATGTGTGTGTGTCTTTGAAATAGAGTTTGTGATATGTAACGTTTGATTCTTACATTTATAAACTGTCTGCCTTTAGACCATTAAACTGGGCGAACACGCGTCTCAGAACGTTAAACTGGGTTTCTGTGGCTTTTAGAGCATTAACAGCATTAATGCGGCTTTCAGATCGTTAAAGAGTTAACAAGGCTTTCAGACTGTTAACACAGTTTAGTGTGTTAAAGACACGCTGGGGGGGGGAGGGATCGATCAGGAGGACAACAAACTGACCTCACAACACGCTGGGGTCACCTCATCACCTGTCACTCATGGAAACGATAAATCACGAATAATAATAAGTAATAATTATTGTTCTAATATTCCAATACGAGATATGTTGGAAATATCAGAATGACATCATTAGTCTTGACACAATGTGGCCGTTCAACTCAATAATCAGTATAAAATATGAGCGAAATCATATGAAACAGATCTCGTTCTGGAACAAGATTTTGGCCTTGGAATCCATTCATAATTTTTCTCTGTTTCAGTGAAAATAATAAAACAATAACGTGTCCTCAGAATGTCTGCAACATGATGGTCAGTAATCTGAAACGCTCTGAGCCAGCCAGCAGGGCGTACCAACAGCAGCTTGCTCAGCGGCTTCCTGGGATCCGAACCCGCAACCGCAGCGCCCTGCGGTGGCTTCCTGCTCAGCGGCTTCCTGCATCACCATGGTGACGACTTCACGCTAATTCCTCTCCCCCGCTGCTGCAGACTAGCAGCCCACCGGTCCAACAATCAGCTCCCATTCAGCGAGCTCACTTCCTCCTCGGTTCAGAGCAACAACAATAACAACAATAACAACAATAACCACAATAACAACAATAACAACAATAACAACAATAACAACAATAACAACAATAACAACAATAACAACAATAACAACAATAACAACAATAACAACAATAACAACAATAACCACACTGAAGCGCCCGGGCTGCTGCTGGTGATCAGGTGATCAGAATAAGTCGTCACGGCGACAGCGATGGGTGCAGACACACGAGGAGGAGGAGGAGGAGGAGGAGGAGGAGGATGGGAGGAGGAGGAGGGAGGAGGAGGAGGAGGAGAGTCCAAGTTCACGTCCAGATTCCACGTTCACACTGTTGTGAAAGAATGAGATCTGAGTCTCAGACGAGCAACAGCATGAGAGGCTCAGTGTGAACGACCCTCAGACCTCAGGCCTGCTGACTGATGAAGATGCTTCTATTTGACATAAAGACATGAAGAGATATTAAGGATAAATCTGCACTAGAGTTGGGAGATCGGATGTTTTGAAGATGTGATCATCTTGCATGTGCTCATCCCAACACCCACAGAGCATAATAATACAACATGCATGTTGTTAAGATGATTTATAAATAAAGGGAATATTCTAGTTGCACTGAATGCAGTGAATATCGCTTCCAGTTTGAAGTCATGTGGGATGTGTTTGAAAGTCATAATACTAGAAGTACATTAGCGTGGTGAACGGGGGTCGGGGAATAGAACTCATTTTGTGGCTTTCATAGAAATGTTGTCACCAATTAAAGGCAGCAGGTGCAGACGGAGCGACTAACGACCAGCCAGCCTCATCCAGCCAATTAGGCCGGAGGTGTCCGCCAGCATCTGCAGAGAACAACATTCACTGTTTACCTTCCGCGGCGCCGCAGCTAATTTAAAATGTGCTCTGACGGAGCGTCAAGCTACGCTACCGCGCGCTACCCTCCTCTTCCTGTTCCCTCCGCCAATTATCCCCATAGCGCTTCTTTGTTCGTACACTTTGGGAATAATTTGCCACGTCTCTCGATCTGCGGTGTCGGCGGCTCGGCACACACACCTGTCCAGAGGCCGATCCCCGACCCCCTCCTGGGGAGACCGAGTCCGAGTCACACGCTAATTGTTGTCAGAAAGCAGATCTGTGTTGTGGCTGCTTGGTCACCAGCAGACTGCAACTCCAGGACCCTGAGACCAGACAGAAAGAAAGGTACAACGCTTCTAAACGCCGGAGCTGCTAATGCTCTGGCGGTTCCGGGGCCGGGACGGCTGCCCACCGCCTCCCAAACGCCTCTACGGTTTATTTATTCCCCTCCGGTGACAGTCAGTGTTTGAGGTGCAAAACAACCTCTTCAAATATTCCCTTTTGATTGTGACACATTTTAGCAGATCTGTTACCTCGTGAATTAATGAGTGAATAGATTATGTGCTCAGAACCAAAATACTCGCGCTGTGGACGCGAGGCAGAGCGAGGCGGCAGGGATAATGCAGACCAGATGCTGGGTGTTATGCAGCATCCTCTCCTCTCCACGCCGTCGAGCCCATCAGCCTGGTGCCGCTAAGACTGATATGTACTTGATATGCAGTTACCCTTCAGGCAGCTGTGAGCTGTACATGGAAGTACAACTTCAATTATTCAACCAACAAATAAATATCCTATAGATACAGACTGAGTGGAGATGGAGCTCTGAGTTGCCTTCATTGTGCTCATCCACATAATAATCACATGAATGTAGTTTGACTTTGTGTTCACAACACGTCTCTGGGCCAAGTGAGACACTCCCCCTACGGTGAGAGGAGAGGAGAGAGGAGAGAGGAGAGAGGAGAGGAGAGAGAGGAGAGGAGAGGAGAGGAGAGGAGAGAGGAGAGGAGAGAGAGAGGAGAGAAGAGAGAGAGGAGGAGGAGAGGGAGAGGAGAGGAGAGGAGAAGAGAGAGGAGGAGGAGGAGGAGAGAGAGGAGGAGAGAGGAGAGAGGAGAGAGGAGGAGGAGAGAAGAGGAGAGACAGAGGAGAGAAGGAGAGGAGGAGAGAGGAGAGAGGAGAGAGGATGAGGAGAGGAGGAGAGGAGGAGAGGAGGAGGAGAGAGGAGAGGGAGAGGAGGAGAGGAGGAGAGAGGGGAGAGGAGGGACGTGACCAGAGATCAGTAGCAGAGTCCAGCACCAAGAGGCAGATGGAGAGCATGAGTGAGCACCTCTACAACCAGACCTCAGAGACTCTCTCTCTCTGTCTCTCTCTCTGTCTCTCTCTC
>PIJE02000834.1:103144-108144 GCA_002895965.2 Coryphaenoides rupestris
GCTGTTGCAGCCAGCCAGCCCTGAAATAATTTAATTTAAGGTGAGGAGGAGCTGACTTTGATAAGTCTGCATGTTAATAATGAATCCCTGCCCTGCTCCGGCTGAGGAGCAGGCAAGAGACAACGGTAGGACCTGCTGGCGGTCTGGAGCTCCTTACCCCAGCTCTGAAATTGCCACATAATTCTGATTTATTGCATCGAAGCGCCAAGTCAGGGCATTCGACGCATTTTTGATTAGGTCTTCATCTCAGAGCAATTTGAAGCAGAGCAGGATCTGAGGTGATCCTGTCATTATGAGTGATTGTTCCCTCTCACAGTGAGTCCACTTGGAAGGCATCATCATCATAATCTCCTCCCTTCTCCCCGTCAGCACCACCCATCTTATTAGCTCATCCCTCCCCAGCCCTGGTATCTCCAAGAGACCCCTGCTCTGGGCTGCGCTACGGTGTTATTTTAGAAAGCTTAACATTTGCTGAACAACATCATATCTCTGGTGAAGCTGTAGAAAGTACTTCTTACAATGTTGACATCCTGAGCCTCTCTGTGGGCTTCCAGAGGGAGAACCAAGACATGGTGGCTGGAGGTTCTGTTAGAGCCTCCTCACCTCCACCCTGCATGCAGACGTCTGAGTGTTCACTGGGCTTCTGCCCGTGAACACAGTGGCGGAATCGGCACAGCGCCGGTGTGAACATTTTACAGACAAACTAAGAATTAGGATTAGAGTTGTGCAGCAGTCACCTTCAACAACGCAGACGAGAGAACCTTTGAATGCTGATGACCACAGAACAACATTTAGTGAAACAATCAGGTTTTGTTCTGTACTCTCCTTCATGCTAGCCGTGTTTCACAGTTGAACTTGAAACTTGATGTTTTCCCAGAATTCCTTGTGCAGTGAGCAGGACCGCCGCCTGCGTGTGAAGATGTGACCCTAATGATGACCTTACTGCTGTAATGAAAGATTCTTCAGCGTCTGCTCGGGTTCCCCGCCTCATGTTGAGGACCACAACGTGTTTTAGTAGCTCTCTTATCTCGCTATATCAAATATATATAATGCACCAAGATATATTTAACATCCCTTTGGGGAGGATATGAGAAAGGATGGATATGAACTGAATCATATTACGTGAAATATAATAACCTCGGGTTCAACTTATCATAAACGTTAAAATAGTTCATGATAGTCTTTCTGTTTTTCTGTAGAATAGCTGTTACTGTGCAACCTATTCACTGGATCCATTTGGATTTCATTACAGATATTGATTTAATTCTATTGGCTATTAAAAACAACCTTGAGCTGAAATTGAAGGTCAAGTTATCAGGTTTTCCATTGAATATAAAACAGAATAATGTAACGTCTCCTCCCTCTCATCCTGAATGTAACGTCTCCTCCCTCTCATCCTGAATGTAACGTCTCCTCCCTCTCACATCCTGAATGTAACGTCTCCTCCCTCTCATCCTGAATGTAACGTCTCCTCCCTCTCACATCCTGAATGTAACGTCTCCTCCCTCTCACATCCTGAATGTAACGTCTCCTCCCTCTCACATCCTGAATGTAACGTCTCCTCCCTCTCATCCTGAATGTAACGTCTCCTCCCTCTCAATCCTGAATGTAACGTCTCCTCCCTCTCATCCTGAATGTAACGTCTCCTCCCTCTCATCCTGAATGTAACGTCTCCTCCCTCTCACATCCTGAATGTAACGTCTCCTCCCTCTCATCCTGAATGTAACGTCTCCTCCCTCTCACATCCTGAATGTAACGTCTCCTCCCTCTCACATCCTGAATGTAACGTCTCCTCCCTCTCATCCTGAATGTAACGTCTCCTCCCTCTCATCCTGAATGTAACGTCTCCTCCCTCTCATCCTGAATGTAACGTCTCCTCCCTCTCACATCCTGAATGTAACGTCTCCTCCCTCTCATCCTGAATGTAACGTCTCCTCCCTCTCATCCTGAATGTAACGTCTCCTCCCTCTCAACATCCTGAATGTAACGTCTCCTCACCTTCCATCCCTGAATGTAACGTCTCCTCCCTCTACATCCTGAATGTAACGTCATCCTCCCTACTCATCCTGGAATGTAACGTCTCCATCGCCTCTCACATCCTGAATGTAACGTCTACCTGCCCTCTCACATCCTGATGTAACGGTCTCCTCCCTCTCACATCCTGAATGTAACGTCTCCTCCCTCTCACATCCTGAATGTAACGTCTCCTCCCTTTCATCCTGAATTGTAACGTCTCCTCCCTCTCATCCTGAATGTAACGCTCCTTCCCTCTCATCCTGAATGATAACGTCTCCTCCCTCTCATCTGAACTGTAACGGTCTCCTCCCTCTCACCATCCTGAATGTAACGTCCTTCCTCTCCTCCTCATCCTGAACTGTTAACGTCTCCTCGCCTCTCACATCCTGGGCAACTGTACGTCTCCTCCCTCTCATCCGCAATGTACGTCTCCTCCCGTCTCACATCCTGAATGTAACGTCTCCTCCCTCTCATCCTGAATGTAACGTCTCCTCCCTCTCACATCCTGAATGTAACGTCTCCTCCCTCTCATCCTGAATGTAACGTCTCCTCCCTCTCATCCTGAATGTAACGTCTCCTCCCTCTCATCCTGAATGTAACGTCTCCTCCCTCTCATCCTGAATGTAACGTCTCCTCCCTCTCATCCTGAATGTAACGTCTCCTCCCTCTCACATCCTGAATGTAACGTCTCCTCCCTCTCATCCTGAATGTAACGTCTCCTCCCTCTCATCCTGAATGTAACGTCTCCTCCCTCTCATCCTGAATGTAACGTCTCCTCCCTCTCTCATCCTGAATGTAACGTCTCCTCCCTCTCCTCCCTCTCACATCCTGAATGTAACGTCTCCTCCCTCTCATCCTGAATGTAACGTCTCCTCCCTCTCATCCTGAATGTAACGTCTCCTCCCTCTCATCCTGAATGTAACGTCTCCTCCCTCTCACATCCTGAATGTAACGTCTCCTCCCTCTCATCCTGAATGTAACGTCTCCTCCCTCTCATCCTGAATGTAACGTCTCCTCCCTCTCATCCTGAATGTAACGTCTCCTCCCTCTCACATCCTGAATGTAACGTCTCCTCCCTCTCATCCTGAATGTAACGTCTCCTCCCTCTCACATCCTGAATGTAACGTCTCCTCCCTCTCATCCTGAATGTAACGTCTCCTCCCTCTCATCCTGAATGTAACGTCTCCTCCCTCTCATCCTGAATGTAACGTCTCCTCCCTCTCTCATCCTGAATGTAACGTCTCCTCCCTCTCATCCTGAATGTAACGTCTCCTCCCTCTCATCCTGAATGTAACGTCTCCTCCCTCTCATCCTGAATGTAACGTCTCCTCCCTCTCATCCTGAATGTAACGTCTCCTCCCTCTCATCCTGAATGTAACGTCTCCTCCCTCTCATCCTGAATGTAACGTCTCCTCCCTCTCATCCTGAATGTAACGTCTCCTCCCTCTCATCCTGAATGTAACGTCTCCTCCCTCTCATCCTGAATGTAACGTCTCCTCCCTCTCATCCTGAATGTAACGTCTCCTCCCTCTCATCCTGAATGTAACGTCTCCTCCCTCTCTCATCCTGAATGTAACGTCTCCTCCCTGTATGATGTCTATATAGTCTATAGACCTGTACTAGATAGATGCTGTCTATATAGTCTATAGACCTGTACTAGATAGATTCTGTCTATATAGTTTATAGAGCTGTACTAGATAGATGCTGTCTATATAGTCTATAGACCTGTCCTAGATAGATGCTGTCTATATAGTCTATAGAGCTGTCCTAGATAGATGCTGTCTATATAGTCTATAGAGCTGTACTAGATAGATTCTGTCTATATAGTCTATAGACCTGTACTAGATAGAGAGAGAGAGAGAGAGAGAGAGAGAGAGAGAGAGAGAGACTGTGTGAAGGTCATCATTGACTATCGACTCGGTATGTGTGTGTGTGTGTGCGTGTCTATCTGTATTTGTATATGTATTTATTTCTGTATTAACTATGTGTGTGTGTGGGGTGTGTGTGTGCGTGTGTGTATACCCTGTGAGTGTGTGTATGTGTGTGTGTATATATTTCTCGATGTAATTATTAATATTCTGATATAATAACCATATATAATATAATAATCATATAATATATATATAATATTCTGATATAATAACCATATATAATATAATAACCATATAATATATATATTATATTAATAATATTATATGGTTATATTATATATATATATTATGATATAATAACCATATATAATATAATAATCATATAATATATGTATAACATTATGATATAATAACCATATATGGTATGCTACGAGTCTCATTGCTTTACACAACTGGTATCACTCCGCCTGTGGAAAAAGAGGTTCCGGTTGCTTAGGTCAAACCAATCATTGGTCAAGCCAATTAATCAATCAATCCCTGAGGGTGCGAGAGTGAAGAGGGCGCCTGTTTCAGGAGAAACTCTGGCTCCCCTCCCCACATCGCAGCCTCTGCCTCAGACGGTGATTGTGGAAACTGTGCCGCCTGCACTTTACAAAGGCATTGTTGTTGCTGGATATAATGTGAAGGCCAGGCCAGTGAATCAATCAATCCCTGAGGCTGTGAGAGTGAGGAGGCTGCCTGCTTCCTCTGTGTCCCCTTCACCCTAACCCTCCTCTCTAGCCCCAACCTCTCTGTCCCCTTCACCCTATCCTATCCTATCCTATCCTATTCTATCCTATTCTATCCATCCATTCTCCATCCATCCATTCTCATTTTGGCCGCTTGTATCCGCGATCCCATTCTTTCGGTCACTACCCAAAGCTTGTGACCATAGGTGAGGGTTGGAACGTAGATGGACCAGTAAATCTTCACCACAACAGACCGGTACAGTGCCTGCATTACTGCAGACGCTGCACCAATCCGTCTGTCCATCTCCCGCTCCATTTTGCCCTCACTCGTGAACAAGACCCGAGATACTTGAACTCCTTCTCTTGAGGCAGCAACTCTTTCCCA
>PIJE02000834.1:118144-120644 GCA_002895965.2 Coryphaenoides rupestris
GCAGCAGTCTTTTGGAACTACTCTTCATACTTAAGTCGGATTAAGGTGCCTGATGAATGACAGAATGTAATATTAATGAATACATAAATGTAAAATACACTTCCAGGGTCAGTGGATAATAATGACTCTTAAGATAAGATACCGTTTTATTAATCCCCAAAGGGAAAATCCAGAAGGATGCCTTAAAGGAGACCTATTACACCACCAGGTGTCAGCGTGATTAGCCCTTCCAAGCGGTTTCAAAAACTGGTTGGAATCGCCCCACTTGACATCACGAGTGGGAGTGTCCACCGAGAAGTATGGTGGATAGACCAGCCTACCCAGTAATCACGCTCACACCTGGTGGTATAATAGGAGTCCTTTAAAATGAGTAGGGCCTTAAAGTGAGAGAAGTCGGACCATTAGTTATGACTAATGTACCACCAGGTGTGACTGTGATTAGCCATTACAAATGGTAAATGGATTGCATTTATACATCGCTTTTATCCAAAGCGCTTTACAGTATTGCCTCACATTCACCCATTCATACACCGACGGCGGTGCCAACCATGCAAGGTAACAACCAACACGTCAGGAGCAGGTAGGGTTAGGTGGTGTCTTGCTCAGGGACACCTCCACACTTAGCTAGGAGGAGCAGGTAGGGTTAGGTGGTGTCTTGCTCAGGGACACCTCCACACTTAGCTAGGAGGAGCAGGTAGGGTTAGGTGGTGTCTTGCTCAGGGACACCTCCACACTTAGCTAGGAGGGGGAGGAGCCCCGGGGGATCGAACCAACAACCTTCCGGTTACCAGACAACCGATCTTGCATCCTGAGCTACTGCCGCCTCAAATTGTCATGTGACTAAAATTGTGGCAGCGTGTTGCCCTGCCAGTTGGGCTAGACAGGACCACTGTTAATATTGCTGTGATGATCATGTTAATTGTTGAAGCGTCGTGTGTTGTAGGAGCTCACCTGGAGTCACACACGCCTGAGCGCTCGCGTTCGGGACGGCTGTAGCAGCGAGGCGGTCTGGACCGAGCTGCTGCTGCAGTCCAACATCGAGCAGGTACACGCACGCACACACATACACACGCACACACACACACACACACACACACACACACACACACACACACACACACACACACACAGACACAGACACAGACACAGACACACACACACACACACGCATGCACAGACACAGACACTATATACCAAACAGATGTTAGGTTAATACTCCTGCCTGTGTGCCCTTGACCAAGGCACCAGCAGCAGACTTGGGGAGTTGGTCCCCAGGCACTGGGCTGCAGCTGTGATGGGTCAGATGGGCAGAGGTCAGAGGTCATCGTGTCGTACTTGTACATGTGCGATGACGAATATAGATTTTTTTTTTAATATCTCCTTTTCCTTCTGTCTTTCTGTTGCTCTCCATTTTCTTCCCTTATGCTTCTTTCTGTCTCACCCCCATCTCTCTCTCTCTTCGTCTCTCTCTCTCTCTCTCTCTCTCTCTCTCCTTCCCTCCTTCCCCTTTCTTTGTCCCCATCTCCTTTATATCCCCCCTCTCTCTCCTCTTTCTCCTTCTCCCCCTCTCCTCTCCATCTCCCCCTCTCTCCCCCTCTCTCTCCATCTCCCCCTCTCTCTCCATCTCCCCCTCTCTCCCTCTCTCTCCATCTCCCCCTCGTCTCCCCCTCTCTCTCCTTCTCCCCCTCTCTCCCCGTCTCCCCAGTTTGACAAAGTCCAGGAGAGCTTCCTGTCACTGGAGCAACAGACCTCCACCTTCCAGGCCCACCTGGACGGTCTGGAGCGCAGGGCCCCTGACGGACAGGACTCCTGCTCCTCCTCGGCCTCCTCCTCCTCCTCCTCCTCCCCCCGTCGTGCCGCTGGGATTGGCCCCCGTCACGGTGAGCCCGCCCCCGCCCCCGTCCCCGCATCCCCAACGCTGTCACCTCATTGGACAAATCCAACAAGGCTGTCTCCCCGTTGGACGAAGACGACCCCCAGACCCTCTGCGAGAGGTCAGCCCTTAAGTTCTCCTCCGCCTTCGGACGCCTTCAGATATCCGGAAGGAAGAAGTGATTCTTATCTAACTGCAATTAGAAGAATCTCGGTCTGTAGGCGTGTATGTACAGTATGTCTGTAATTCAATTCTATCGACGCGTGTTCATCCGATCGACATCACACTTGGCCGGCGTACTGCCGAGGACCCAAGGCAGTGCGGTGTTCAGTTTGAAGTTGTTTGGGGGAGCGGTTCTCGAGAAAGCTGCGAGCAATCAGAACGGGCACTGCACTCGGTGGGTGTCGTGCCGTCCAATCAGCCTGCTTCGAACGGGCACATTTCGAACGGATACATGACTTAGTATTATTACAATCATTTTGCACTGTGGCTTGGTTATGTATATATGTTGTTTTTTTAGAAGCTTTTTCAAATGTGGATCATTTGAGTTTTGCAGTTTTTTCCTGCGTGTATTTATTTATAACTTTGGAGTTTTAATGTAATACATGATTGATGCTTTCACTTAAA
>PIJE02000834.1:123144-133144 GCA_002895965.2 Coryphaenoides rupestris
TCGTTCTATTAACCTTGTAACTATGAATGCTTGAAACCTGCTCTATTCTTATCTTTATGCACCACAGTGATATATTGCTGTCTCTCCTTCAACAAATGTAAGTCACTTTGGATAAAAGCATCTGCCGAATGCCCTCAATGTAAATGTAAAGTAAACGTAAGGTCATCATCTCATATTTGATATTTTTCGGGTAAGATTCTAATTCAATGAGAAATGTTTTTTACACACAAAAGGCCAGCCGCCCGCCCCCCCTAGTCTGTCTCTCAAGTGTTGTGTGTGTGTGCTGTGTGTGTGCGTGTGCGGTGTGCGTGTGTGTGTGTGTGCGTGCATGTGTGTGTGTATGTGTGCGTGTGTGTGCATGTGTGCGTGTGTGTGTGCGTGTGTGCGTGTGTGTGTGCGTGTGTGCGTGCGTGTGTGTGCATGTGTGTGTGTGTTGTTTCAGAAAATATGGTTCATAGCAGAGGTCAATCCCTCGCCTCGTCCTGTCAATTACCGCCGCTCAGGTTTCAGCGGCGCTCCCGCGGACCGCAGTTGGCGCAGTTAGCTTAGCCTGCACAGCGCTACGCTACGCTAGCCACGCGGTTATCTGAACTCCGTTGGCTGCAGAGCGTTTAACATGTTAAACAAGCAGGCTCAGTTGATATCATTTAAATCAAGACTGAAAGCAGAACTTTTCTTCATTGCACTACAGCCTACATAGATTTTACTGTAGTTCAACACCTTTTATTACTTTTACTCAAGCATCCTTTAGTGTTCTTAAGGTGTTTTAAATGGTGTTTTAAATGCCATTGTTAACTGTTAAATTTTTCTCTTTTCTATTACTATCATTATCATTATATTATTATTATTATTATTATTATTATTATTATTATTATCTTTACTCATCTGTTTTTATTTTGTGCTGCCTTTACAGTTAATTTAGTAATTGAGTAAGTATTATAAGTAAATAAGTATAATCGTAATAAAGTATTATAAGTAAATAAGTCAAAAAGTGAACGTTAAAACATTAAAAACATTTGATAGTTCAGTCAGCATGTTGTTCAGGTGAGCAGACAGGTAAGAGACAGCGGTGGAGTCATGTTGCTGATGACACATTTCTGCCTTGGAGACTATTTGTTGCTCATTGCCTTTGTGACTTGTAGTTCGGCTGTGACTTTGTATTATATAATATATACTTGGTGTATTTGCATGTGTGTGTGTAGTACTTAGCTTTAAATGCATATGTTAATGCTTTTGTACTTATTTATGTTTTTATCTCCGTAATGTTACGGTTTTACCAAAAGCACGACGCAAAAGATCGAGGATCAAGACTTCGGTGAAGTACAAGAAAAGTCAAGCCATGTGTGTTTATTGGAGGACTTTCGTTTGTGAACCGGCTGTCTAGCTTTGCACAAGAGAACGCGCTGCAAAGGAAGTCCACGTTAACTTGCTTGCTGTATGTCTGTCCCATGTGTCTTTTGTATTTGTGAAGTGTACCGGGACCACGCTGCATGGTGATTACTCTGCACTTTAAATAAGATTGATTGATTAAATGTTTGATAACGCGTCACAAAACGCTGAAGCACCACCACCACCACCACTGTGTACAGACTTTCAGAACGCTCTCCAGTTGTTCAAATGTAACCTTAATCGAAACTTTAATCTTTCCGAACATCTTTTTTGCTGGGTTTGGTTTTGCGTCGGAGTTAAAGCAGGCCCTGGCCGCGTGTTGATGGCACACATTAAGCTAAACTGGAACATGACATGTATGTGGACGATTCCCAACGTAAAAAGTGCACCTCGGGGGGCCTAAGGTCAGAGAAAAGTCAACAATGAATGCACGTGTCGACACATCATTTTTTATTTTAGCTTGTTTTTTTATTTAATTGAGGCCCAGGCCAGTGTAAGCTTGCTTGAGTCAATACTGAGGCACACGTCGGAAATAGAAAGCAAACATTGAGGACTGGAGTCACTTAAATCGCCAGGGAAGGATCAGGGAGGACTACGGCAACATGATCGTGATTTAATTAGTGTTGTGTATTTCTGATTCCATTGTGAACTTCTGGGACCATCTGATTCCACTTCAAAAATTCGGCTTGACAATGAAATATAAATTGACTCGCGCCTATTGTAACATACGCCAAGATGGACCTTTGTTGACGGAATCTCACCAAAAAAATTGGATTTTCCCCCCTAATTTCTTCGTATAAACAGACGCTCACTCTCGGCGAGCACGCTATTACAAATTAATCGCCCCAATTTATGGATGTCTGCACGGCAACATTTTTCCAAAAAAGCCGCGAGCCGTGCATCACAGAAGGCCGTTAAAGGGCTGACTCCACGCAGCTGGCAGATGCTCCTCAGATCCAGACTCTAGGGGCTCTGCGCTCGGACCCCCAGACCAAAGGTTGTGGGTTCGAGCCCTCGGCGTCTGCAGGCTACCTCTAGGGGCCCGACAGCGAGAGCCTCTAACCCGCCCTGCTGTAGCCGGGCTTCCGCGGCGGCAATTAGCTCCCGATGCTACATCAGCGCGAGCCTCTATGATGTGAACGTGATCACGGCTACGTAGCTTGATGCTACATATGCTCCGATGCTAATGCTACGTAGCTCCGACGCTACATTCAGGACTAGCCTCTGGGGATTAGGGTCTACGTTGTGGAAGTGGGCGTCGGCTCCGGTCACCGCCGTGGTCCCCCCCCCCACCCCCCCAGGCAGGGCCTTGGAGGTGGGCGGAGCCTGGGAGGGAGGGTTTAAACAACAGGCTGCCTCTGGCACAAAGAGGCCGCCACTCACACAAACATGTGGAGGCAAAGGCCCACTCAATCCCCCACCCACCTCCACACACACACACACACACACACACACACACACACCCCCGCCCCCCTCCCTTTGTCCCCTCCCTCCCTCCCTCCCTCCCCCTCCCTCCCTCCCTCTCCTCTCCTTTCTCTCCTCTCCTTTGAACTCTGATCCGCTCTGACGCGGCTACTTTCGCCGTTAGCTGCGAGCTAAACGGATTCCTATACGTCTGTGATGATTTTAATAAAAAGGCCTCGCCACTCGGGTCCCCTGAGAGACACGGGCTATGTGTGTGTGTGTGTGTGTGTGTGTGTGTGTGTGTGTGTGTGTGTGTGTGTGTGTGTGTGTGCGTGCATGTGTGTGCGTATGTGTGTGTGTGCATGTGTGTGTGTGTTGTTTCAGAAAATATGGTTCATAGCAGAGGTCAATCCCTCGCCTCGTCCTGTCAATTACCGCCGCTCAGGTTTCAGCGGCGCTCCCGCGGACCGCAGTTGGCGCAGTTAGCTTAGCCTGCACAGCGCTACGCTACGCTAGCCACGCGGTTATCTGAACTCCGTTGGCTGCAGAGCGTTTAACATGTTAAACAAGCAGGCTCAGTTGATATCATTTAAATCAAGACTGAAAGCAGAACTTTTCTTCATTGCACTACAGCCTACATAGATTTTACTGTAGTTCAACACCTTTTATTACTTTTACTCAAGCATCCTTTAGTGTTCTTAAGGTGTTTTAAATGGTGTTTTAAATGCCATTGTTAACTGTTAAATTTTTCTCTTTTCTATTACTATCATTATCATTATTATTATTATTATTATTATTATATTATTATTATTATTATCTTTACTCATCTGTTTTTATTTTGTGCTGCCTTTACAGTTAATTTAGTAATTGAGTAAGTATTTATAAGTAAATAAGTATAATCGTAATAAAGTATTATAAGTAAATAAGTCAAAAAGTGAACGTTAAAACATTAAAAACATTTGATAGTTCAGTCAGCATGTTGTTCAGGTGAGCAGACAGGTAAGAGACAGCGGTGGGAGTCATGTTGCTGATGAGTGTGTTTCGGACACATTCTGCCTTGGAGACTATTTGTTGCTCATTGCCTTTGTGACTTGTAGTTCGGCTGTGACTTTGTATTATATAATATATACTTGGTGTATTTGCATGTGTGTGTGTAGTACTTAGCTTTAAATGCATATGTTAATGCTTTTGTACTTATTTATGTTTTTATCTCCGTAATGTTACGGTTTTACCAAAAGCACGACGCAAAAGATCGAGGATCAAGACTTCGGTGAAGTACAAGAAAAGTCAAGCCATGTGTGTTTATTGGAGGACTTTCGTTTGTGAACCGGCTGTCTAGCTTTGCACAAGAGAACGCGCTGCAAAGGAAGTCCACGTTAACTTGCTTG
Organism: Coryphaenoides rupestris; assembly: GCA_002895965.2. Taxonomy (NCBI): domain Eukaryota; kingdom Metazoa; phylum Chordata; class Actinopteri; order Gadiformes; family Macrouridae; genus Coryphaenoides; species Coryphaenoides rupestris. Next base: position 127,326 of record PIJE02000834.1, read on the forward strand.
CTGTATGTCTGTCCCATGTGTCTTTTGTATTTGTGAAGTGTACCGGGACCACGCTGCATGGTGATTACTCTGCACTTTAAATAAGATTGATTGATTAAATGTTTGATAACGCGTCACAAAAACGCTGAAGCACCACCACCACCACCACTGTGTACAGACTTTCAGAACGCTCTCCAGTTGTTCAAATGTAACCTTAATCGAAACTTTAATCTTTCCGAACATCTTTTTGCTGGGTTTGGTTTTGCGGGGTCGGAGTTAAAGCAGGCCCTGGCCGCGTGTTGATGGCACACATTAAGCTAACTGGAACATGACATGTATGTGGACGATTCCCAACGTAAAAAGTGCACCTCGGGGGCCTAAGGTCAGAGAAAAGTCAACAATGAATGCACGTGTCGACACATCATTTTTTATTTTAGCTTGTTTTTTTATTTAATTGAGGCCCAGGCCAGTGTAAGCTTGCTTGAGTCAATACTGAGGCACCACGTCGGAAATAGAAAGCAAACATTGAGGACTGGAGTCACTTAAATCGCCAGGGAAGGATCAGGGAGGACTACGGCAACATGATCGTGATTATAGTGTTGTGTATTTCTGATTCCATTGTCAACTTCTGGGACCATCTGATTCCAACTTCAAAAATCGACTTGACAATGAAATATAATTGACTCGGCTATTGTAAACATACGCCAAGATGGACTTTGTTGACGGAATCTCACCAAAAAAATTGGATTTTCCCCCTAATTTCTTCGTATAAACAGGACGCTCACTCTCGGCGAGCACGCTATTACAAATTAATCGCCCAATTTATGGATGTCTGCACGGCAACATTTTCCAAAACAGCCGCGAGCCGTGCATCACAGAAGGCCGTTAAAGGGCTGGACTCCACGCAGCTGGCAGATGCTCCTCAGATCCAGACTCTAGGGGCTCTGCGCTCGGACCCCCAGACCAAAGGTTGTGGGTTCGAGCCTCGGCGTCTGCAGGCTACCTCTAGGCGCCCGACAGCGAGAGCCTCTAACCCGCCCTGCTGTAGCCGGGCTTCCGCGGCGGCAATTAGCTCCCGATGCTACATCAGCGCGAGCCTCTATGATGTGAACGTGATCACGGCTACGTAGCTCTGATGCTACATATGCTCCGATGCTACATGCTACGTAGCTCCGACGCTACATCAGGACTAGCCTCTGGGGATTAGGGTCTACGTGTGGAAGTGGGCGTCGGCTCTGGTCGCCGCCGTGGTCCCCCCCCCCCCCCCCCCCGTGCCAGGCCTTGGAGGTGGGCGGAGCCTGGGAGGGAGGGTTAAACAAACAGGCTGCCTCTGGCACAAAGAGGCCGCCACTCACACAACATGTGGAGGCAAAGGCCCACTCAATCCCCCACCCACCTCCACACACACACACACACACACACACACACACACACACCCCACCGACCTACCACCTCCAATGACCCCCACCTCCACCCACTAGCAGGCCCCACCTGCACCACCCATGCACCACCCTCCAACACCGCAATCCTGCCTGCAATCCCTCACCACCGGCAGGCACACAAACACCTCCAACACCGCCCGAGTCCTGGGAGAACCAAACATTCAAGAGGAGGAGGGGGAGGAGGAGATGGAGGAGGAGGAGGGGGAGGAGGAGGAGGGCAGAATTCAGATTCCCATTCACAGAATGTCACCGGGCCACAATGGAGGGACCGCATGACATCGCCACTAAACCAGAGTTAATGGACTCCTTTCTCAGCCGCCTGCGAGACATGACAGGGGGCTTGCGTGTGAAGAGAATGAGGAGGGTGGAGCTGGCGGGTGGAGGAACTGGCGAAGGAGGCTGTCCCTTCGCCAGTGGAGGGAGGGAGGAAGGGAGGGAGGGAGGGGAGATGGATCCAGTAAGACCTCCAAGTGATGGAGGGGGAGGAGAGAAACAAGGCAGGGGAGGAGAGGGGGAGGACGGGAGGAGAGGGAAACAAGTGGGAGGGTGGGAAGGGGGAGGAGATGGAACAAGGGTGGGGGGGGAGAGAGAGGAGAGGGAGGAGAGGGAGGGGAGAGGGGAGGGGAGGGGAGGGTGTGATTCATTAACAGCTCTCTCATTGAGATGGCTGGCTCTCTTTCAACAGCCTGTTGTTTCTAAAGCGGTTGCCCAAGCGAGGGCCTCGATCCCCGGGCCTGCGAGGCCTCGCGGAGCACGGAGGCTAGCTGGAGCTCCTCCACATGGCTCTGTCGGGGGACAGGGTTCAGGAGCCACACACACACACACACACACGCACACACGCCTGCACACACACACACGCACACATACACGCACACGCACACAAGCACACAAGCACACGCATACACCAATACACGCACACACACACCAAAGCGCTAATCCAGAACGCGGGAACAATCCAGGAAGTCATGGAAGAAGCGAATGGATGTGGCCGTCTGGGTAGCGTCGGGACGCGTGCAATGTGGGGCCGAGCCCGCCAGCAGGAGCTGTGCACGTGGGGCCGAAGGCCCGAGCTAGGGAGCGTGCACGGACCTCTGGCCAATCAATCAGGGGGCTAATATGAGAAGGGTAGCGAGGAGGCTGTTGATTTGCATGTGAACACACACCGTCACAAAGCATCACCCCGAGTGTGTGTGTGTGAGTGTGGTGTGTGTGAGTGTGTGTGTGTATGGGATGGGTGGGAGGTGGGAGTGAAGGGTGGGGGTGGTGGGGGTGGTGGGCGGGGGGTCGGCTGGAGAGCACTCTGAGAGCAGCTATAGTTTCACTCCCAACAGGCCATCTCCTCCACCACCACCTCCTCCATCTCCTCCACCACCTCCACCCGACACCCCCTGTGGTCATTTAGACGGGGAGACGGTGAGAGCCACTTAGAGAACGCACAAGACCAGGGAAGATGACATCGCCATTCATTCCACCCACTGGGACAGCGGGGGACGTGGGGGAGGGGGGGGGGGAGATGGGGAGACACAGGGTACCCCAGGTACCAACCTCATTAGCAGATAAAAGCAACCTTTCCCCCGTGACCCCTGACCTCCGGGGGTTGTCATGGAGCCTGCGAGTCGACCGATTTTCCGTGCTGGGATCGCTCTCAGCACGCTGGGATGGATATGACCCCCCCCCCCCCCCCCTTCCCCCCATCACCCCCACCCTCCTCCTTTCTCACACACACACACACACATTGACACACACATTGACACACACACACACACACACACACACACACTGACACACACTCACACACACATTGACAAACACATTGACACACACAACCTTCTCCCAAACAGAAACACACAGACACAGACACACACACACACACTCTCTCTCACACACACACACACACACACACACACACACACACACACACACACACACACACACACACAATATCCCGTCACCACACGCACATATTCCTATGGGTCTCCTCCTCCGGTGGCGAGGAGGACTAAAGCTAACGGCGGCCTCACAGCTAATCTCATTAGCGGCCAGGTTCACCTCTGACGCGGTGTCGGGGGTTAACGTGCGATGGTTTATATAAGGCTCCTAAGACCCTCTCTCGTCTCCGGCGCTCATGGCTGCTGGCCATGACTGCTGGCTGCTGCTCAGAGAAGTATTTATACGATGTCGCCCATGAATTAGCATTAACACGTGACGCGTCTGTAATACCAGAATCAGTACGGGGCGATGCACTGTATGTCTCAACGTCGGGCTCTGCGTCTCTACATAAACTACGTGACCCAGGGGGCACTACGTGACGCTCAATTTCAAAATAAAGGCGCGTGCAAGATGACGATACACTGACGAGATCCTTGTCGATTATATTCGATCCAGCTCACGCAACGCTGTTTTATTGCCGCTGTAAAACCAAAGTACACACGTTTACCTCATCGTCGAGACAATAGGAGAGACAGTCTCCTGTACGTTGTTCCCTTGTCGTCACGCCACTGTTTTACAACAGAACGTTCTATGATCGTTACCTCAACAACGTCCCCAAAACATCCCGAGAATGTCGCAGATAAAACGTTCTCCCTTTGCTGACATATCCATTTTTTTTTAGAAAACGTTCTGTACTCTGAGGCCTCAGTAACATCCTGAAAACGTTTGCCGAACGTTGCGTTGAGAATGTTCTTCCTTTGTTATCGTGTAACATTGTGAGAATATTTGATGCAATAACATTCTATAATCGTGACCGCAGCAACATCCTCAGATCATCCTGAGAATGTTGCTGGCAAAACGTTTTATCTTTGTTAACAAAAAACATTTCAAGAACGTTTTTTTTTAGAAAAGCATCGTGTCATCTATTGCCCTGATGTCCTCAAAACATCCTCGAACCTGTTGCAGTTAAAACGGTATATCTTTATTCATATTTAACCTCCGAGGAACATTTCTGAAATGATAAAACATCCTCACAACGTTCTTGGAACCAATCGATCAAAACGTTTTCCGTAAAACATTATCGGAACTCGTCGGCCACGTGAGCCGATCGTGTGGGAACGTTCCCTGGAGCGCTGGGCTCCTGCTACACGGAGGGGGTACTGTCGGGGTACCGGATCCGTCGTGGAAAACGGCATAAATAACGTTGGTCGAATCTAACGTTACTGTAATAATACTGTAATTAATACTGTAATACTGACTATAATGATTTGATACACGCGCCAACATGTGAGTACAGGCACTTTTTTCCCCCACTTCAAGCACGGATCTGTAGTGATAAATCTTTAATACTGTAATATAGAGCAGACTACTCTCGATACTGCATCCATATGTGTGTACGTGTGTGTGTGTGTGTGTGTGTGTGTGTGTGTGTGTGTGTGTGTGTGTGTGTGTGTGTGTGTGTGTGTGTGTGTGTGTGTGTGTGTGTCGAGGAACTCCCAACATATATCACAATCAGTACAGACGAGATAATAAAGGAAGAGTGAAGCTGGAGTGTGTGTCTGTGTGTGTGTGTGTGTACGTGTGTGTGTGTGCGTGAAGTGTGTGTGTGGTGTGTGGTGTGTGTCTGTGTGTCGTGTACGTGTGTGTGTGTGTGTGCGTGAGTGTGTGGTGTGTCTGTTGTGTGTGTGTACGTGTGTGTGTGTGCGTGAGTGTGTGTGTGTGTGTGTGTGTCTGTGTGTGTGTGTGGTGTGTGTGTGTGTGTGTGTGTGTGTGTTGTGTGTTGTGTGCACGCGCCCGCTGAGTGTGAGTAGGCTCTGGGGAGGAAGAGGAAGAGGTTGGGGGATGGAGGGGGAGGGGTGTATGTGTTCATGCATATGGACATATGATGTGTTGTGTGTGTGTGTGTGTGTGTGGACTGTGTGAGTGTGTGTGTGTGTGTGTGTTACATGCGCGCACATCCCGTTAGCGTGAGTAGGGGCTGGGGAGCTTACGGAGAAAGGGTGGGGGTGGGGGTGGGGGGGGGTATATCTTGGTCATGCTGACTGGTTTTTATAAGCTGTGGCTAACCCCAGGCCCACAGCTGAGTGAATATTAAATAAACATAACCAAGTGGCTCCATCCAGCTGCGTGACGCGGGCCAGAGTAGCAGCAGTACCCCGCCTCCGCCTGGAGGGGCCGCCACAACACACCAACACAGCCAACGCGCCAGACACACCTTACACCAACACACCAACGCACCAACGCACCAACGCACCAATGCACCAACGCACCAACACACCAACACACCAATGCACCAACGCGCCAACGCGCCAACGCACCAACACACCAATACACCAACGCACCAACACGCCAACACACAACACACCAACACGCCAACACACCAACACACCAACACACCAACACACCAACACACCAATACACGAACGCACCAACACGCCAACACACCAACACACCAACACACCAATACAC
>PIJE02000834.1:138144-140644 GCA_002895965.2 Coryphaenoides rupestris
CACCGAGGGCTTCGGTTGGCGTTCTTGGTTTCCGATGGACGATGTTTAACACACGTTATGGTAGGAAGTATTTATACCCGCAAAACTGAATCTAAAAATTGCTTAAAAACACACACACACACGCTCGCGCACGCACACACACACACACACACACACACACACACACACACACACACGCGTACACACACACAAGGTTTCCATTCCTGCTCCCAGTGTCAGCTGAACATGTGGATGCAGGGAGATGGACAGCAGATTAGTGCTGTTTATTCTATTTAGCTACCATCTCTCCCCTCGCCTCCCTCTCTCTCCACCCCTGAGTGACTTTTGACACAGAATTACATGCAATCAAGGAGCACGTCGGGGGTTAGCGGCGTCTCGCTCAAGGGTACCTAGAGGTAGACTGCGGGGGGATATTGGGGTTTTTTTTTTTTTTAAACCAAGAACCTTTTGCCTGGGAATCGAACTATCCCACCCTATGATTATGATGAAGACAAGCTATGTGTGACCTCACCTGACCCCCAGTGTGAGCAGGAAGGAAAGGCTCCCATTGGAGGAAAAGAGTAACAGAGTCCTACGAGGAGGCGTAGCTAGTCGAGGTTAAGGTGTGAAGGGTTCTGGGTTCGAATCCCAACCGTTCTGCTGGCATCCCTTAGCAACGGCCTGTTGTGGAGTGTGTGTGTGTGTGGTGGCTGGCTTAATTGGCCTCGCCTGGCCCAGTTCAGCCAGCCACCAAACACACACACTCCCACACACACACTCCCACACTGCTCCTTGGTGAATTTAAAATTCAAGATTCAAGATTCGAGACGTTTAATTGTCACATACACATCCAGTATGTGCAGTGAAAGGAAAAAGTGGCGATGCCCAGCAGAACGGAAAATGCAAAAGGTCAATACAATACAAATTACAGGATCAGAATCCAAATATCCACAATATTTACAGTATTTACAGCAAAAAGAGCAAATTATATGTAACCAAGTCCCTTTGGATAAAGGGATCTGCCACAATAAACGACAGAGCAGTATTGGTATTTAGTTCACCATATAGAATATGATGACTGGCTTCCATATAGAATAAATTCAACATTTGACTGGTTTGTGCCGGTTTGGATCCCTAAACATTCTGGTACGACAGTCTGGAGTCACAGCAGACAACAGTTCCTGGGTGGGGACGTGATGCCGTCAGACCAGACTCTGTCACACTGAGACGCTGTGTGTGTGTGTGTGTGTGTGTGTGTGTGTGTGTGTGTGTGTGTGTGTGTGTGTGTGTGTGTGTGTGTGTGTGTGTGTGTGTGTGTGTGTGTATGCGTGTGTGTTTCTTGGGGACTCCACATCATGGAAAGGCCGCAGCAGCAGCTGCCACCTGTCTGCGTGCAGGACGCCATGTTTGTTGGTGTTTCTTTAAAGGGTGGAGGGAATTGAGGAAGTACATGGTAATTATGTATGTGTGTGCAGACATAATTGCATACCAACACACACACACACACACACACACACACACACACACACACACAAAGAGTTCACAGTTCACACCGACTACATCTTGTGTGCACTGGAGCGGAGCCGGCCTCCAGACGCACGTGAGTGTGTGTGAGTGTGTGTGTGTGTGTGTGTGTGTGTGTGTGTGTGTGTGTGTGTGTGTGTGTGTGTGTGCGTGTGTGTGAAGTCGTGCACGGTCACATGCACAGTGCATAGTTCACCCCTCCCCCGCTGTGTGTCTTAATGAACGATCCTAATTGGATTTAAGGGGTGAGCTGGTACTGGGCCGTCACTGGGCCGACGTTGTGTTGTCTCTGAACCGGTACTGGGCCGGCGCTGGGCCGACGCTGGGGTCAGCTGTGGGTTGGTCACGGCGAGGGCGGCGTTAGGGCAGAGCCCCCCCGAGGTGAGATGAGATGAGGGGGGAAGGGGCAGGGCGGTGGGGGGGGGGGTGTGGTTGCCACGGCAGTTCTTTCAACAGCTCCGGTCCCCACAAGGTTAGGGATTAATAAGTGCTTGGTGAGGGGAAGAGGGGCGGCGTCGCAGCGGAGACTCCCCCCGGGACCCCCGGACGCCAGAAGATAAGCTACTGGAGGTCACCCGTATTTATTTCGGACACGACACTCGTTTAAGTCGCTTTGTTCGACCAATCAAAGGACAGGTCTTCTCCTGCGCCCTGCTAATTGTTGCCGTGCAATAAAAAAAACAAAAACACAGAACAACAGATTCGGTGAGATCGCTGCGTATCAGTGCTGCTCTTCTTGCTGTAAAGACTGTAAATAGTGTGGATATTCACATTCTTTCCCTTCAGTTTGTGATATTTGTGATATTTGTATTGTTCTGTTGCACATTTCACTGCACATCCCGTATGCTTATGTGACAATTAAGCTTCTTGAATCTTGAACCTCGAGTCAGGCTTTTGCCCACACTGACGCCGAAAGGTAATTTACTGTACGACTCGTGAATGAACTTTTTTAAGAGCGCGGAAAACACGCGTTACCAAACAGATGATTAGCGAGGCT
>PIJE02000834.1:145644-151206 GCA_002895965.2 Coryphaenoides rupestris
TGCAACAAATCACTTCCCCCGCGATCATTAAAGTCGTCTGTGTCTGTGTCTGTCATGCGCAGGTTGTACTCAACTGAGAGGGGTTTCAAAACTAATCCTCAGGGCTGTATTGGAATGCACGCCATCTGAAACATGGTGGTAATGAGCAGGGCTGTATTGGAACATGGTGGTAATGAGCAGGGCCGTCTGAAACACGGTGGTAATGAGCAGGGCTGTATTGGAACATGTGCCGTTTGAAACATGGTGGTAATGCTCAGGGCTTTATTGGAATGCACGCCATCTGAAAGATGATGAGCAAGGCTGTTTGAAACATGGTGGTAATGAGCAGGGCCTGTATTTGAAACATCTGAGCAGGGTGGAAACATGGTGGTAATGAGCAGGGCCGTCTGAAACATGGTGGTAATGAGCAGGGCCGTCTGAAACATGGTGGTAATGAGCAGGGCCGTCTGAAACATGGTGGTAATGAGCAGGGCGCTACTGACTGACTGGAAAAGGGACGTTAACGATGACTCATCACTGGTTGCCGCGGCGATGAAGTGAGTAGAAACAGCACAGCGGAGGCAAGGACCTGGGCTCGATCCACATCCCATAATACTGGCACACACACGCACACACACACACACACACACACACACACACACCTCCCTCGACTTAAGCAACACACGCCACGGGGGAAATTGAACCCCCGACCGTTATTTTGTGAAATGATGAAATCGTCCTGTGATACCATGATTCATGCGCTCGTGTCCCATCCCATAATATCGCAGAGCAATCGACCTGTCATCGTGGCAACGCAGACGGAACCCAGGCCCACTCGAGGAGCACAGAGAGCTGATAACCTCGGTCGGTGCCTCGGGTCTCTGGGGTGTTCAGACGAACAGCGGCGAGGTTGTGGGTTCAATCGCTGTCATCGCGACCCTCTCCTGCGCGCATCGTCCTGATCTCGTTACCGTAGGACGGAGTCCATCGCTATTGACGTTCTGATCGTACTGTTTTTTCCGGGTCCAACCGGGTCCAAGTGGGTCCAAGCCCAGACTTCCTTGGCTGAGACACTCGGAATTCCGGGGGTCAGGATTTCACTTGGGATCACCTGAAATGCAGGTGGAGACGCTGGGAAGATCCTGAGATACTTGATGACGCATTTAAGGTTTGAAGGTGTTCATAAAAATACACACCGTCAGACTGCCCTAATGATCCCTAGCCACGAGCAAACTAGCTTTAATCACTTGTGTGTGGCGTGTGATGCACATATAATACCGGGGACATGTGTGTGTGTGTGTGTGTGTGTGTGTGTGTGTGTGTGTGTGTGTGTGTGTGTGTGTGTGTGTGTGTGTGTGTGTGTGTGTGTGTGTGTACATACACCCTGCAGATACAACACTGTTGAGTTTTCCTCTTCAAAGTAAATAATAAACACACACATCATAAAGAAACATGTGAGATAGAGAGTGGGGAGAGACAGAGCGAGACAGACACACACACACACACACACACACACAGACTGAAAAGGACGGAGAGGGAGACATATAAAGAGAGGGAGAGAGAGAGAGAGAGAGAGAGAGAGAGAGAGAGAGAGAGAGAGAGAGAGAGAGAGAGAGAGAGAGAGAGAGAGAGAGAGAGAGAGAGAGAGAGAGAGGGGGGGAGAGAGAGAGAGAGAGAGAGAGAGAGAGAGAGAGAGAGAGAGAGAGAGAGAGAGAGACACAACAGATAGAGAGATGAGAGAGAGGAGCAGACAGAGAACAGACAGACAGACAGAGAGAGAGGAGAGGAGAGAGAGAGAGAGAGAGAAAGACAGAGACAGAGAGAGAGAGAGAGAGAGAGAGGACAGAGAGAGAGAGAGAGAGAGAGAGAGAGAGAGAGAGAGAGAGAGAGAGAGAGAGAGAGAGAGAGAGAGAGAGAGAGAGAGAGCGAGAGAGAGAGAGAGAGAGAGAGAGAGAGAGAGAGAGAGAGAGAGAGAGGGAGACAAACAGGCAGACATAAATCACTTTTGGCCCATAATAATCTGGCCTGTAAAGCCCTTTGAGACTGTTTTGTGATTAAGGGCTATACAAATAAAATTGAATTGAATTGAATTGAATTGAAAGAGACAGAGAGAGAGAGAGAGAGAGAGAGAGAGAGAGAGAGAGAGAGAGAGAGAGAGAGAGAGAGAGAGAGAGAGAGAGAGAGAGAGAGAGGTCACCTCCATGCTCCAGCATTCCAGCAGCACCTGTGTTCACTTAATGTGTTGGCAGCGTCGAGGCGAGGCTAGCTCTGTTAGCTCTGTTAGCTCTGTTAGCTCTGTTAGCTCTGTTAGCTCTGTTAGCTCTGCTAGCTCACCCAGAGAAGCCTTTGTGTTGCATTAGAGCAGCTAGCAGCCGCGCGGCTCGCGACGCAACCTGCTTCACACGCTGCAGATGTAAGCTATCTATGCATCTACAGTATCTTCTCTTGGATCCTGCCGTGTGCATCTGTTGTACCACAGTAGTTTGTGTAAGAGTGCACGTTGGTGTACAGTATGCCACTGCCTGCCTGTCTGTCTGTCTGTCTGTTTCTATGCCTGTCTGTTTGTCTGTCTGTCTGTCTGCTGTCTGTCTGTCAACCTTCCTGTCTGCGTGTTTATTTGCCTGTCTATTTCTCTGTCTGTCTGTCTGTTTGTTTGTTTGTCTCTCTGTCTGCCTGTCTGTGTGCATGTCTTTTTTGACTGACACTGTCTGTCTGTTTCTCTGCCTGTCTGTCTATTCGCTGATGGTGATCAGACACAGGGGTCTGTCCCCAGGCGGTCTCACCCCCCTCACCCCCCGCACCCCCCTCCCTTCCACCTGTAATCCAGCTGTGGCCTTGTGTGTGTGTGTGTGTGTGTGTGTGTGTGTGTGTGTGTGTGTGTGTGTGTGTGTGTGTGTGTGTGTGTGTGTGTGTGTGTGTGTGTGTGTGTGTGTGTGTGTGTGTGTGTGTGTGTGTGTGTGTCTGTGCGTGTGTGTGTGTGTGTGTGTGTGTGTGTGTGTGTGTGTGTGTGTGTGTGTGTGTGTGTGTGTGTGTGTGTGTGTGTGTGTGTGCAGCTCATGCAAATTCCCACCAAATTATTTGGACAAAACAGCAACATCTGCTTCTGCAGCACACACACACACACACACACACACACACACACACACACACACACACACACACACACACACACGTACACACACACACACACACACACGCACACACGCACACACTCTCTCATAATCATGCTTTCAGCGTCATTAGTCAGGTTCACCAGTCAACATACTGTAACACACATGACGTAGGCTACACATACACATGCAGTGAATATAAATAGCACACGTGTAACAAACATGGCTCATGAGTGTAACATACACAGATAGTATACGTGTAATGTACATACATAGAATAGAATAGAATAGAATAGAACTTTATTAATCCCGAAGGAAATTCTTGTGCCAGGTTACATAGCAATACAGTACAATAAAAACAAAACGGAAAACAACAGAATAATAAAAATAAACTAACGGATTTACAAATTTACAGTTAAAATATATAAATATGTCGGCTGTGGAGTATTGGTGCAGAATGCAAATGTGCAACCTACCTTTGAGTCTTTTAGTCCTATTGGTCAGTCTGTCTCTCTGTCGTTCGTTTTGGGGTTTTTAAGCATTGTGTGTCTTTGTGTGTTGTTTTCGTTAACGTAGATTCTTACTTGGACAAGAGATGACATCTACAGTATCTCTTATTGTCCAAATTAAATTATGGGAGTACTGGGAATTCTGGGGTCCAGAGAGCTTGCGCCAGACTCTGCTTCATCGCTCGATGCTTGTTCTCCTCCTCCTCCTCCTCCTCCACCTCCTCCTCCTCCTCATCTCCTGCTCCTCCCCCTCCTCCTCCTCTTCCTCTTCCTCCTCCTCCTCTTCCCCTTCTTCTCCCCCTCCTCTTCCTCCTCCTCCTCCTCTCCTCTCTTCCTCTCATCCCCCTTTTCAGGGAGGAGAAAAAGACAGAATGAGGCAGGAAGACACAGTGTGTGTGTGTGTGTGTGTGTGTGTGTGTGTGTGTGTGAGAGAGAGAGAGAGAAAGGGACAGAGAGAGAGAGAGAGAAAGAGAGAGAGAGAGAGAGAGAGAGAGATGAAGCGATGAGAGGACAGGGGTTTAAGGTGAGAGAGACAGAGCCAGTGATAGAGTGACAGCGGTGATGAATGGAGTGAGCGAGACAGATGGAAAGTGAGTGTGTCAGCGGCGTCTGATCCGTCTCCCCCCCTGCCGCCTCCTCCTGGGGATGTGATTGGCTGACGCTCGCGGTGGCTGCTTCCTCCTGGGGATCTGATTGGCTGATGCTCGGCGGCTGCTTCCTGGCGCTTTGATTGGCCGGCGATGGCTGATGAAAAGCAGAGATGAAAGTGAAGTCAGTCCTTCCTCCCCTCCCTCCCTCCCTCCCTCCCCTCCCAAGGTCAAGGGCCTCCCTCAAGGTCAAGATCAAGAACCCTGGAGGATTCACAGCTGAGAGTTATCTGTGTCCTGACTGGAAATGACTGAAGTGAAGTACATTCTTATCATTAATATTCTATATGAATTATGATCATTGTCATCCTAATCTGCCGCAATGACGCTCAACGGGGAAACTGACGAACGATGAAGTCAGAGAGAGAAGTTACAGACAGACAGAAAAAAACTACATAGGGAGTGATAAACACACAGACAGATGAATGAGTGAGAGACAGACAGACAGATGAATGAGTGAGAGACAGACAGACAGATGAATGAGTAAGAGGCAAACAGACAGAGAGACAGACAGACAGACAGACAAACAGACAGATGAATGAGTGAGTGAGAGACAGACAGACAGACAGACAGACAGATGAAAGAGTGAGAGACAGACAGACAGACAGATGAAAGAGTGAGAGACAGACAGAAAGACAGACAGACAGATGAATGAGTGAGTGAGAGACAGACAGACAGACAGACAGACAGATGCAAGAGTGAGACAGAATGAATGAGTCTCTGACCTCACTGGGGTCATTACAACCATCATGACAACATACCTGTCAGCCCTCCAACACACACACACACACACACACATACACACACACACACCCCCCCATCATTATATTTGTGTGTGTGTGTGTGTGTGTGTGCGGTGAGGTCAGTGTGTGTTGTCAGTAGGGGGACGTGTCAACGTGGCGTCCCCACCCCTCACTAAGCACCCTCGGTGTGACATCATCCATTGGCTGCTGACCCGTCCCCGTCCGTGTGCACGGCTCAGGGCAGCAGCACAGAGTTCTATTCATGAGGCCGGGGACCCAGGGGTGAGCGTGCTGGAAACCCCGGCTGCCGTGCCACGACCTGCAGGACCGGAGCGTCCTGCTGCCAGGGGCTGTTTGCTCTCCGGAGTTCATGGATGTGGTGTGTGTGTGTGTGTGTGTGTGTTTGTGTGTGTGTGTAGTGGTAGGCTACGGGTAGATATGTGTGTGTGTGTGTGTGTGTTATATATGTGTGTGTGTGTGTGTGTGTGTGTGTGTGAGAGAGGAGAGAGAAAGACAGAGACAACAGACAGAGATACACAGAGGGAGAGAGAGAGAAAGTTGTCAGAAACATAGG
>PIJE02000834.1:169356-171856 GCA_002895965.2 Coryphaenoides rupestris
AACCCTACAGCATGTTGCTAATGGGCTCTTCATTAACCCTACAGCATGTTGCTAATGGGCTCTTCATTAACCCTACAGCATGTTGCTAATGGGCTCTTCATTAACCCTACAGCATGTTGCTAATGGGCTCTTCATTAACCCTACAGCATGTTGCTAATGGGCTCTTCATTAACCCTACAGCATGTTGCTAATGGGCTCTTCATTAACCCTACAGCATGTTGCTAATGGGCTCTTCATTAACCCTACAGCATGTTGCTAATGGGCTCTTCATTAACCCTACAGCATGTTGCTAATGGGCTCTTCATTAACCCTACAGCATGTTGCTAATGGGCTCTTCATTAACCCTACAGCATGTTGCTAATGGGCTCTTCATTAGCATTAGCTGACATGAACACACAAGGGACCTGACTCAAAACAAGAGCCTCTTCTGAGAGCAGAAGAGGCCAGTGTTTCCTGACCTCGGGGTCGTGAACCCAACTTGGGGTCACCTCACTATGCATACGGGGGTCGTGGGAGATTATCAGCTGTAGAAATGTGATTATACGTTAACGATGACAAATGTCAGCAAATAATAATTTGCAAGGTTCTAGACACCTGGGATCAATCCCTGTGTATAGAGTTGACCTTAAGGGCATCCTTAAGATCCTCCTTGACCCTTACCTGCTACTGAATGACCAGCATCACAATCGCCTTAACTCAGAATCAGAATCAGAAATCAGAATCAGAATTAGAATCAGAATTTATTGCCTTAGTTTTTGCAAACAAGGAATGCACTTTTGTGCAATTGGTGCATAAAATAGAACATTGAACATTCTTTAGGTGCTGATAGTAAATGTTAGGGGTTGGATTTTAGAAAAATTGTTAGTCATCAGCAACATTTTTTGAATACTCCCATGCTTTATGTTGGGTTTGTTGTCCTCGTGTTGTGTCTTTGTGTGTTTGTTATCTGTTATCTGTAACCTTGGCAACGCCAGCATTGTGTGTGTGTGTGTGGGTGTGTGTAACATTGGCACCATCAGCACCAGACATGAAGGTTCTCCCCGTATCAGGTGCAGGTTCCTGGGTCNGTTCTTTGGAGGTTCTTGAGAGCAGGCTACAGCAGAGGAAGCCTGCGCCAACCACTCCGCGGTCATTCTGTGTTGTGGTGGTGTGGTGTTTGTTGGTTGTGTGGTGTTGTGGTGTGTGGTGTGGTGTTGTGTGTGTGTTGTGTGTGTTGTTGTGTTGTGTTGTGTGTTGTGTGTGTGTGTGTGCGTGTGTGCGCGTGCGTGCGTGCGTGCGAATGCTGTGAAATGTATATTTGTAGCCCACAGATCTAGGCGCCCGCTCTCTCGCATCCACTTCAAGAGCCACTAATGGTTACTTCATATGTATGTATTCCATGCATTTATTAATATTCATAATGCTCGGGCTGTGGCCATTGGCTGTCTTTGTCCATGCCGGAGACGACCTCGGTCTCTACCTCATGAATATTCACGCCCCGTGTCCACTGACCAAGCGGGCTTATGAAACCGTAATAAGCACCTATAGCGTGCCTAGAGAGAGAGAGAGCGATAGAGCGAGAGAGACTTACAAACACGCGGCCACAACAGAAACCCACAAGGGGATATGTGAGGACATCGGCCATGTTTGACCCCTCCAGAACGGAACCGGCGTGGAGCGGATGTTTTAGTGGGAGTGGGTTACACTTAAGGGATTATGCACGTGATGTAACCTGTAGGTCCCCTACGAGTGTAAAGAATGAGGGATAGCACAGAGACCGCATGTTGGGAAGGAGTCCAGGGCAATGTATAGTGTGTCCTTATATGGTCGTGACCATAGGGGGTGGGGGGTGGGGGGCAGGGGGGGGTGAGAAATGTATAGAGTGCCCATACATGGTCATGCCCCATAGGATAAGAGGGGAGTCCATGACGCCAATGAGACGCAAGGCTTTTTAACACGGTCCTACTACAGCTGAAACTAAACTTCACCCGCTGACGGTAGAGCAGTTCACAGTTCTTCCTTAGCAGCTACGACGCTAGGACGCTCCAGAGGGCCGTCTCCTTATCCCCTAAGTTATACCAGCAGGAGGAGAGGCTGAAGTCGTTTGCGAAGCAGAAAAGTGTTTACATTACGACAAACAGTCGTACACTCGGGCTCGTACCGTATCTTACCTTAGTCCCCTTGGCCAGGTTCCCTGCTGCTCCCACCCCACATCATTGCTACTACTACTACTACTACTACTACTACTACTACTACTACTACTAGGCTACTACTACACCTTCCTTAAGTTGTGTTTTAATACATTTCCAGTACGATAGTGAGGAGGTAATGGTGATAGTAGCCGATTCCAAGTTTCCCCGGGCGTCTCGGTGTGTGTGTGTGTGTGTGTGTGTGTGTGTGTGTGTGTGTGGCTGGTTTATCCTGGTGGTGAACTGATGGTGGCGCCCCAGACTCTGATCAGCCTGACGCGAGCCTCAGGTGAGGCTGCCTACAGGTCAGACCGATCTCCCAATGTGTTCAG
>PIJE02000834.1:176856-196856 GCA_002895965.2 Coryphaenoides rupestris
TGAGTGTCTGCGTGGTAATCTGGGCAGCAGAAGCAGCAGATCTGGTTCATGTCAACCTCAGCCTCCGGAGGAGTCTCCCTTCCCTTCCCTTCTCTCTCCAACACTTCCTGGCGAAGGTTAGCAGGGAAAGGTTATCTGGAAAACTGCTTTTTTTTTCTCTCTCTCTCTCTCCTTTCTTTTGGCTGGAACCGGACACCCCGCGCTCCCGTGGCGCTCCGTCCCTTTGGCACAACCTCGGTACCGGGCCGTGCTCAGACCCGTCTGCTTTCCATATATCCCACCGCTGACATGTGTTTTATGCACAAAAACAAGCGCAACAACAAAAAACACAGATGGACGTTCGATAGCTGACAAATGTGTTGGTTGCATAAAACGGAACGTCTTAAACCTAACACAATATCACGGTGTCGCCTGGGCTGCATAATAACGATTTCTGACGACGGAAACCAAAGTAAATCATTGTCATTCCTTCTGGTGGTCAGCGGTCTAAGTCAGACAATACCTCTGCGGTCATATCTGATGGATTTATACATTTGATGAACTTGGAGCGTTTTGCTGTGTCAGTAAAATATGAAATTAAGAAACAAGGTTCAGGAATTTCTTTGGTGGGGGGGGGGGGGGGGTGGGGGCAGCAGCAGCAGCAGCAGCAACACAAACCAACCGACTGGGACTCTTCAGGCCCAAAAGAAATGCTCCGGCCTGTCCTGGGAGATTCGTGGAAATATTTACCGTTGTGCTGCGCTTTATTATTTAGATGCAAAACAGATGTACAGGTCTCTCTGGCAGCGAGCGTCTGCTGATGCTTTATAGCGAGTATCAGGCGGCCGCGTGGAGCTGGAGCGCTGCCACGCGAGATGGGATGGAGGGAGGAGGAGGAGGAGGAGTAGGAGGAGGAGGAAGAGGAGGAGGAAGGCGGGAAGGCAGAGATAAGGCGGGCGTCTCCAGTCCCTCCTGCTACCCCGCCACGTCTTTCTTGGCCCACGGGCCCCTCTCCGACCGAACGCTAGCTAGCTGTTCCTTCCTTCACGCTTCCCCTCCCCGTCCGATATCTTCGGCACGCCATATTTACTACGCTTAATTGCGTAAAAATGCATGCATTTTCTAACCCCCCCCCCCCCCCCCCCGGCCTTCCTGTGTGGAGCCGACGCGGAACGCTTGTGTGTTTCTGATTTCCTGCGCTCGGCCTGGGAGCGGCGCGGGGGCCGAACGCCGCCATCGGGTGATTTAAGCCAGCGGCCCCGGCAACACACACACACACACACACACACACACACACACACACACACACACACACACACACACGCACACACAGGAAGACCCCGGGTCCCCTGATTGATTGATTGAAATAACGAACAGTCAGTTTGTCAACGTTAGAGCCCTGGCAGGGGGTCAGAGGTCACCGCCTCCTGAAGAACAGACAGGACTTGTCATGTCCACTTAAAAGCCAGCCCGGGTGCAGCGGCATGCCTGCTCGTGCACGTGAGCGTGTGCTCGTGCACGTGAGCGTGTGCTCGTGCACGTGAGCGTGTGCTCGTGCACGTGAGCGTGTGCTCGTGCACGTGAGTGTGTGCACGTGCCCCTCTTTGAAGCAGGCCGTGCTCCCCCCCCGCCCCCCCTAGGTGAGGCAGGCATGGCGTGACCCCGGGAGCGAGCAGAAGGGGGGGGGGGGGGGGGGGGGAGGGGGGGTGAGGAGAGGTGAGGAGAGGTGAGGAGGAGGTGAGGAGGAGGGAGGCAGAGTTGTGGCAGGCGCAGGTCTTCTGGTTGTGTTTACCGGCGCGCTACATGCTAGCACCGCTGCATAGATAACACTCTCTGGCCCCAGGAGGAAGAGGGGGAGGGAGGGGAGAGAGGAAGGGAGGGGATGAGAGGGAGGGAGGAAAGAGGGAGAGAGGGAGAGGGGAGGGAGGGAGGAAAGAGGGAGAGGGGGGGGAAAGAGAGAAAGATGAGGACAGCGTTGGAGAGAGATGGAGAGAATGCAGACATATGGAGGGAAAACAGATGGAGTGAGAGAGATTGAGAGAAAGAGATTGAGCGTGTTGAGAGATTTGGGATATTGTAATATTGTCATATGGACTTATAAACGTCTTTAAATGAGGAAATACTCTACTACAAAAATAGCTTTAGCACATGGTTATCTGAGATAGACTATTTATTTATTGAATTGCCAGAAAACATACGATTTAAACATGTGATATGAATAGTTATCGGGATATTAAATGACCTACAGTATTATCGCCATGGAATATTTTGGCCATATAGCCCAGCCCTAAGACTAGCCCTAAAGACAGAGTGAGAGTGAGAGAGAGAGAGCGAGAGAGAGATAGAGAGACACTTGTGAGTACAAAGAGAGGGAGAGAGAGAGAGAGAGAGGCCTTGCACCTCTTGTCTTGAGGCCACGTGACCAGACATCCACCCGGGTCACCGCCGCTCGCAGTCAAGTCCAATAACGCACATCTGTGGCTTATTTCACTGGTGCTCCGCTGCGTGTCGGTATGCACAGAGGGCAGTGAAGACCAGTTCCCATATACACCCCCCCCCCCACCCACCTCCACTAACTCTAACCCCCCCCCCACCCCCCCGCCACCCCCCCGCCACCACTCCCATTACTCCCCTTCCCTGCCAGGAGAGCAATTTAAACACACATGGGCAGCCATCATGGCCAGCGCTTGAAGTACAAATGAAGTAAAAAAAGAAGAAGAAGAAGAAAAAAAGAGGCTTTCTGTTATATACTCTCTCTCTCTCTCTCTCTCTCTCTCTCTCTCTCTCTCTCTCTCTCTCTCTCTCTCTCTCTGGTATCAGCTGACCCCGGGGTAGGGAGCCGGGGAGTTTCAACACCGGATTCTTCATCCATCACACATTCCTCCCGGCCGAAGATGCAAGGAGACGTCCCTTATGGTTTGCATCAATGTATTCCTCCAGCGGACGGCGCGTTTTTCCTTTATCCCAAACTTTTGAAGGTAACGCACTTTGACGTCCCGCGTGGATTTTTTTTTTCTTTTCCGGCCGCGTCCTAATTCTACTTTGACAACTCTTCCACTTCTAGGCCTCTCGCTAGGCCTTTTAATCCCACCATAACTACCATTAGTATTTGTTAATGGTCAAAGTCAAAGTGTTTTATTGTCACATGTACATCATAACACAGGGCCATTCTGAACAGTGACATTTTTGGTGACATTACGGCAAAAAATCGGCAAAAAAAGTTTTTCATTAGCAGTGGTTTATTAATAAATACACCTTTATAGTTTATTAATAAACTACTGTTTATTAGTAGTTATTTCTCTTCATTTATGAGATGCTTTGATCCCAAGCAACTTACAGTCGATTAAAATGCATGTCATTAATAAGGCAGGTAGGATGCCTATGGACCGCGGACATTACAGGGGGATCAAACCCAGTAACTTTTCGTCTAACTCCGTAGCCACGCCCGGGAACCTGGATGTCTCGTTTTGTTTTGCCAGCTCTAAATTCACAGCGTCCCCGCGGACCGGAGGGAGGGCACCGCGGGCCCGTTCTCCGCCCGGGGCCCGTGAACCCTGCTGGGCCTCAAACGCGTGATGGAGAGCTTCATAAATAAGCGTGACTTGAATTGTAAATTAAATAACTCTTTCATGTCAACAGAAGGTAAAAAAAGCCACGGCTGAAAGACGCACACAAACGGGATCGCGAGATGTATTGAGTGGCATAAAATGGCTAAAGTGGCCCGGTTCTGAGGTCCATATACGTACAAATAAGACAAACTCTTTAGCTAAATGATGGTGTTGTTAAGCTGTGTCAGGCTGGTCTTTTTGTGGTCGCTATGAGGTGGGAAAGAGCAAGATAAAACCGAGCAGTAGCTGACATGGTCTCTCAATCGCAATGCATCATGGGAAATGCAGTCGATTTATCATAAAATACTTCTAACACGTCTGTGTATTCAAAGCGGTACACAGGTGGAGCCCTGCTGCTTCCACGTGGTACAATCACAAGAACAGATACCCTGCTAGCAGCAGTAGTAGTAGTACAGTAGGTATATCGCATCATGGTCACATCGAGCTGGGCTGGGCCGGGTCCAGGGTCCAGGGTCCAGGGTCCAGGGTCCAGGGTCCAGGGTCCAGGGTCCAGGGTCCAGGGTCCAGGGTCCAGGACCGGGACCAGTATCAGGGTCGTGCCGGCTGCAGGCCCTCATCACGGGGAATGCGAAGGTACAGCTCCGATATTGGACCGGCATTCCTCCCTGGAGGCTCCCGCAGCGGAGATGACAGGGCTGTGCTTTAGAGGACTCGCCAGCCGCCGGAGACCGCCAGTCTGAAGAGGATATTAGAAAAATACATTTGGGGGGGGGCGGGAGGGCGGGAGGGTCGGCGGGTGGGGGTGATGGGGGAGGTGGGAGGTGGGGGAGTCCCCCTCGGGTACATTTCTCTTTTTTTTTGGTACCTTTTTCTTCAGAGGGAAGTGTGTGGGGGTTGGAAGTTGGAGGGATGTTGGGGGTGCAGAGGTAGGGGGTGGTGGAGGTGGTGGTGGTGGAGGTGGTGGTGGTGGTGTGGTGGTGGTGGTGGTGGTGGGGTAGAAGGGGTGGAAGGCGGTGGTTACGGCGCGCGGTCTGAAGTGCAGAGACCTTAATGAAAGCCAACTGGTAGTCCGTCACTATCTATCTGTCCTGGTGCAGGAGAAACATGGACACAGAGAGAGAGAGAGAGAGAGAGAGAGAGAGAGAGAGAGAGAGAGAGAGAGAGAGAGAGAGAGAGAGAGAGGAAAAACAGCTCCCTCTCTCCCCCTCGCTCTCCCCCTCGCTCTCTTAAATTCAGCCAGACCTGGACTTCCCTCCCTCCCTCCCTCCCTCCCTCCCTCCCTCTCCTCCTCTCCTCCTCTCCTCCTCTGCTGCCCTTTTCATTATTCAAAGATGTGGGGGGAAAATGCTGCTGTCACACTGGAGATGCAATTTTACAGAAGAAAAAAAAAACTATTTTCCATCAGACGCCGAGAGGAAGAGCGGGAGTCTAGATTAAAGTTGGAGGTGATCTGATGTCTCCACAAAAAGGAACACTTTAGCAGAAGGTTCTCATTGCACATACGGTATAGTCTCGAACACTGGAGTCATTGTTCCGGAAAGACTTCCTCTGCTCTCTCTTGCCCAGCAATACCAGTAAACACGTCCAATAACGCCATTTCCATTTTCCAACTCGACGCGACACCTGATGCAAAACACCTGAACGCAAAAACAACACAACACCCCACACTTAACACCCGGTGTATACAACCGCCACCATTTTAACAATTTAACGTTAATGTTTAAACGACTCCTCGGAGAATCGGATCCGCTGCTAGTTTAACTCGCGGCTCTAATCCTGCAACGTTTGCCCCCGAAATGAGCTCGCTAAAAATAATCCACCGAGGGGGGAGAAACACAAATGAATCCTGGAAAAAATCTGGACTGAATCTGGCTGGAGTCTGGTAATTGGTGATAATCAGCGAGCACAGAATGGACCCTCTGTGGAGCCCTGTGGAAACAGCCAGGTGCTGCCAGCGAGCCGGGAGCTACGCTGGCCGGGCCCTATCGCAAGGGCCTGTATCCCCGCCACCGCCCCCCCCCCCCCCCCCCCCCCCGCCCCCACCACCGCCAACTCCACCCTGCGCTGGGGCCGGTGAATGTGCTCTTTGCTCGGGTTCTGAGGTGGGGGTGGGGGGGGGTGGGGGGGGGGGGGGGGCGGCCGCCGCGGTGCTGGCCGCTGGTGTGGCCGGTCCGCACCGCGGGGTGATAAGGACGCCGAAGAGAGGGACCCTTTCACCGCGGCGGTGCACGCTAATCCGAGACCCGGCGCGAGCCAAACCCTCCAAGCCCAAATATTAGGCTTCCTGCAGCTGGTCGATGTGTGTGTGCGTGTGTGTGTGTTTGTTTGATTGTGTGTGTGTGTGTGTGTGTGCGTGTGTGTGTGTGTGTGTGCGCGCGCAGTGTCTCGGAGGTCACGCAGAAGACGTGGGCTCGGGCCCAGCGGGAGTTGTGTTTTGGTTTTCCAGCGCACTTGGCTGCCAGTGTATCGCACATCTCAGACGGGCCGATTATTACACTGCGGAGATTTCCTTATGGTTAGTTATTTTGTCTGTAAATTATGCTATGTTGAAGAAATGACCCCATGACCGCGGGCTTCTACACTTTGTGACTTATGTTATGTTACTGTAACACAATCTGCGCTCGACTACTTCCTCTTCAGGTCATTAGCAGCGCAAGTCACACTTCAAACACTGGCAACACGAACAGGAGGTTTCTTGACTTTGCACAATACGTGTACAGAGAGGCTGTTCCTGACGCGGCGGCGTTATTTGGAAATTTGGGACCTGGAAATGTAGGACATCTTCAATGTTCAAGGAAATTACCGTGGCGCTTATTGTACCCCGGGTGTTTGGACCATTAGGGCCACTGCTAACGTCGTTAACACTCCATCAACCTTCTCCTAATCATCTGTCGTTCGCAAGTCTCCCGGCCCAGGTTCCTCTCATTACGGAGGCCCGTCTGACAGGTATAGGCGAAGTCGTTTCCCTCGCTCCTCATTTATTACGTCGCTCGCGCTTTAATGAGCACTTTCGGCCGCCACCTCTTCCCCCTGATTTACGGCGTCTCTGGGGCAGAGATCAGAAGCCCCCGTGGCGGCCTGTGAAGCCCCAGTCTTTCCTGGCATCCAGGGCTCGGTCTGGGCACCCAGGGAAGCAGCTGGGCCCAACATGGGGAGAGGTGTGAAGTCCCACCCTGGCCTAATGAGCTGATGGGAGGGAGAGGGATTACGGGCGGGTCAGAGGTCAGGGTACTGGGGCCAGTGAGCCTGGTCCTAATGTCCATGAGCCAGATTAAACCGCCGGAGATTAACCCGGCAAAGCGCGGTCACAGAGAATTCCTCTGACCTAAATTGGTCAATCTGGACAGGTTTCGCTGGTTGTGACAGGGAGTTGTGGTGGGTGTCCATGCTCTCACAGATACTGGGAATGTGGAAGCGTGTGTGTTAGCCAGTCTAAGAGAGGACCTATAGGCATACTTCTATTTTGGATGGATCCCCTCAGTGTCTCAGAAAGTTAGAGCGAGCAGGGTGAACGGACTGCAGAGGGTTGTTTGGTTCCATCCCTACCCAATGGTTCAAGGTTCCCTGACGCGAACACCAAGGTTCCTGAGTTCGTGGGTTTCGATCCCCCAATGCCCACACGCATATTTGTAACCGATCCCTGAAGCAAAAAATGCTTAACTCCTACCTGCCTCCTAAATACACCTGTATTTGAAATAAGCCTCGAACCTTCGGCAAGTGGGTGTGTGTTTGGTTGTGTGGAGGAGAGATTAATTGTTCATAGCCCAGTGTACACAGTGTAAGAATTTTAAAACAATGTGACTTCAAATATGGAAAAACCTGCAATTGAAATGCATATTATTATTACTCAGATTATGTTTACGATACAGACAACCCAGTAGGCTGAAGAACTGGGCGTTACTCGTGGTCCAGTTGAGGGTCCTGTGTTCTCAGTCATGGTCTACTACGGGCCAAATTGATTTCGCCACAAGGTCAGGGTCAGGTCAACCATGCTGCCTCGGCGACCCCTGAACCCTTTGCCCAAAAAAAACGTCCGGGTTTAACGTCGACTCATTTACCCATGACCACCTGGGGTTCGATCGGTTGAGCTATCAAAGCCCCGGTTGGAGATCCACAAAGCCGCGATGGGCGTGACACCAAAACCAAAACCGCGGCAACTGGTTCGTCGTTCCATCTTCCCCTGCCCCCCCCTGTCCTTACCAACACCTGGCCCAGCCTCCGGTGTCATAATAACAAAGTTGAGCCTCTTTGAGTGCTCCCCATCGGCCCATCAATCGGGGGCCGGGACAGCCAGTGGTGGAGAGCCCGGCCAGCCTCGTCATCCCTCTGTCAGGCGGATTCGTCCCACCGTCTCGGTTTACCCTGACAGCAGACGGCAGACAGGGCCTGTTCCGCAACCTCTGTTCCCAGGGTCATCGGGCCCGGCTCTCGGTGACGGTCCAATCCATGCAGGGGTCATGATGCGCGTCTGTGGAACACACTCGTCAAACCTCGGTCGCTCCACAGGTAAAAAAAACAAAAAGGCCTCGGATTTAGCCACACCGCCGCGGCTGCGACCGACGTGACCAAGAGCACCGAGGGAGTGTGAAGTGTGTGTGTGACCCCGGCAGTAATTTCTACTGAAAGAAGCACAACACACACAGACACACAGACACACTCACGCACACCCATTGGATTCTCCCAGTTGAATCTTTTGTAAACACAACCTGGCAAACAGAGTGGATATTCAACCTCCCATTGACAACTTTAAGTTAATTTGTTTTGCCTTTTATCACAGCATGACACTCCCAAAGGACTTCACGAGCCCACATTAGATTTTTACGCCTCCCGAACCCTAACCCCATAAAAGGACTCCGCAAAAAACCCAGGGAGTAAAAGGGATGAACCCTTGAGAAGGAAGACACATTTGAAAAGCATAACTTGAGGTTTATTTGCACTCAAAAAAAACCATACAATGCAATGTACTGTACTGTATATATATATATATATTCTAAAATGACACAAAAAGCCAGCCCTTTCAATGTGCTGTTGTGCAATTCTTTTCCCTGTGTAATGATCTGCTCCGACCTCATACTGATCCCCCCCGTTACATGGCCTGAAACCACGTTATTGTTGAAGACCGTTTTAAAATATGTTTTTCATCTGAGCCGTTATGTCCCAACCATTTTTCAACACAAAATGAGGCCCCAGCAGACCAACCCCTTCTTCAGCGGACGATTAATAGGCACAGTCGAGGTTGACTTAATAGCAAAGAAAGGAGTTAGAAATTAACAGGAAGAAGAAGAAGAAGAAGAAGAAGAAGAAGAAGAAAGAAGAAGAAGATCTGGACTTGAAGAAGATTTGGACCTGAAGAAGATCTGGAGCCGTCAAGCAGTGAGGGCAACGCTACCATGAAGACCACAAGCTGTGACGACCATTTTACTGTGGGGGCTCACACCATGAAATCTAACTCTGAGAGAGAGAGAGAGCAGAGAAGAGAGAGAGAGAGAGAGAGAGAGAGAGAGGGGGGGGGGGGGGGGGTTATTTACCTTTAACAGGGCAGTAAAGCGCCTCTCTCTTGCCCTTTCTAGTGGGAGCACAGGACCAAGATGGCCCCTCCTGGGCCCGCTGACACTCCTGGCCGTAACAGCAACGGGAACCTCATCCATCCTACTCACCCGGTCCTTAAATCTTTCAGTCACGATATGGTCGTTATACCGTCACTGTCTTAGCCACCCAGCTTAGTCACTATCTAGTTTTACATATTCAGTCACTCAACTATCTGGTCACTGTTCAGTCGCCCGGTTTAGCTGCAGCCAATGCTAGTCAGCATCTAGTACCCTTTTAGTCACTCTCTAGTGAACATGTAGTCGCTATTTAGTCACAATCTAGTCTTTATTTAGTCATAGGACAATTCGTTTTTTATTGTAGATGATGGTGATGTTATAATATATATTCTGGTAATTGTGGACATACTCTGGTAATGTTATATAGACTGTGCTTCTGATATATAGACTCTAGTAATGTTATATAGACTGTGCTTCTGATATATAGACTCTAGTAATGTTATATAGACTGTGCTTCTGATATATAGACTCTAGTAATGTTATATAGACTGTGCTTCTGATATATAGACTCTAGTAATGTTATATAGACTGTGCTTCTGATATATAGACTCTAGTAATGTTATATAGACTGTGCTTCTGATATATAGACTCTGGTATTGTTATATAGACTGTACTTCTGATATATAGACTCTAGTAATGTTATATAGACTGTGCTTCTGATATATAGACTCTAGTAATGTTATATTGACTCTCGTAATGTTATATAGACTCTGGTATTGTTATATAGACTGTACTTCTGATATATAGACTCTCGTAATGTTATATAGACTGTGCTTCTGATATATAGACTCTAGTAATGTTATATAGACTGTGCTTCTGATATATAGACTCTAGTAATGTTATATAGACTGTGCTTCTGATATATAGACTCTAGTAATGTTATATTGACTCTAGTAATGTTATATAGACTCTAGTAATGTTATATAGACTGTGCTTCTGATATATAGACTCTAGTAATGTTATATAGACTGTGCTTCTGATATATAGACTCTAGTAATGTTATATTGACTCTAGTAATGTTATATAGACTCTAGTAATGTTATATAGACTGTGCTTCTGATATATAGACTCTAGTAATGTTATATAGACTGTGCTTCTGATATATAGACTCTAGTAATGTTATATAGACTGTGCTTCTGATATATAGACTCTAGTAATGTTATATAGACTGTGCTTCTGATATATAGACTCTAGTAATGTTATATAGACTGTGCTTCTGATATATAGACTCTAGTAATGTTATATTGACTCTAGTAATGTTATATAGACTCTAGTAATGTTATATAGACTGTGCTTCTGATATATAGACTCTAGTAATGTTATATAGACTGTGCTTCTGATATATAGACTCTAGTAATGTTATATAGACTGTGCTTCTGATATATAGACTCTAGTAATGTTATATAGACTGTGCTTCTGATATATAGACTCTGGTATTGTTATATAGACTGTGCCTCTGATATATACTCTGTGCGGGTGTACATAAAGTGAGCGTGGTGTGTTTGGACGGGGGAGGCGGGGGAGACGGGGGGAGACGGGGGGAGACGGGGGGAGGGCGCTGAAACAGTAGTTCTCTCCAGACAGCTCTATCTGGATCACCGTTTTATCCCCAGAGGGGCCCGGAATTTATGCCTCCGGAACAGGCGCAGAGAAAGGTGGGCTCGGGGGTTGTAGGGGGTGGGATTCGGGGAGGGGGGGGAGTGCAGGCGGTGGTGGAGGGAGCTGGGAGTGTTGGGAGGGAGGGGCGTGTGTGTGGACTGTAGACTGTGGATTGTGGGATGGGGCTGATTGTCCACGGTGGGGTCTGGAGACCAGGGAAGTTAAGGGTTGGGGTGGGACCGTGGGAGGCGGGTGTAGGGGGGAGGAACAGGAGATTATTATAAAGACATCAGCCTCTGCGTCTTCATTTCACATCTGCCCCAGATGTTCCCATCTTCCGTCTCCCCATCCTGTTCCGGAGAGTAGTCACCCCTCTGGGGGTTGCCGAGGGGGGCCTGGCCCACGTCGCGGAGACATCTCCTCAGTCCATTAGACGCCGTTGTGTCCCCGCCGCGCGTCCTTGTTAAAACGGAGGCGTGTGCGGAGGTCCCTGGGAATACGAGATACACATCCCAGATACACTCTGGACACTGATGGACACTGATGACACCCCGCTAACCCCAAGCCCCCCCGAGCGGAAACAGAAACATCCCCAGAAACGCCAGTGCTGGAAGGAGGGAACCTTGAGGAGGACACAGAACGGAGATCCCTCCTTCCAGGGATGGTTAAGGTGTTGAGCAGGCAGACATGATGGCAAAATAACAACAAAGAGTTGAAAATTCAAGTCAAGTTAAGGTGAACGGGAACATTAAATATGAACAGTATTTAAAGTCAGGAGTATATGAGAACCGAGAACCGAGAACCAAGTGTGGTGCAAATGAAGAACCAACAAAGCTACTGAAGAAGACCTGAAGTTGCTGCGGCTCTGGACGAGAAGATGATGGTCCTGACACACTACTGAGGAGACCACAGACCACATGTTGAGAGGAGCATCTGACTGTCGGAGATCCGCACACTATGAAGTGTACTCCTGCAGGGAATTGCGTGCAAGCTTACACACACACACACACACACACACACACACACACACACACACACACACACACACACACACACACACACACACACACACACACACACAGAGAGAGATTTACGTTCAGCCTGGCTGCGTTCAAGGCTCCAGGGAATGATCTGCTGATAGGGTCCAGTGATAGGAGGACAGGGCCGGGGACGCCGGGGGGGGGGGGGAGCTGGGGGCCGCTGGGCCGCTATCTCCCCCACACCCTCCTCCTCCTCCTCATCATCATCCTCACCCTCTTCCTCCTCACCCTCCTCCTCCTCCTCCCCCACCTCCACCTCACCCTCTTTCTCCTCCTCCTCCTCCCCCTCACCTTCCTCCCCTCTCCCCTCCTCCTCCTCCTCCACGCCTGACGGACGGAGGAGACGCCGATGCTATCTGCTCTCTCGCCCCAGTGAGAATCAGACGAGAGAGAGAGACACACACATTGTATCAGCAGGATCACTTCCTGTTGTTGTCCCTCACCCCCCATGCCAGGGAAAGAAAGTATGAAATACATATCATTTTGCAGCTTTTAAGTTGAGATTTTAAGTTGTAAATGGATTGCATTTATAAAGCACTTTTATCCAAAGTGCTTTACAGTATTGCCTCACGTTCACCCATTCATACACCGACGGCGGTGTCAACCATGCAAGGTAACAACCAACACGTCAGGAGCAGGTAGGGTTAGGTGGTGTCTTGCTCAGGGACACCTCCACACTTAGCTAGGAGGAGCAGGTAGGGTTAGGTGGTGTCTTGCTCAGGGACACCTCCACACTTAGCTAGGAGGAGCAGGTAGGGTTAGGTGGTGTCTTGCTCAGGGACACCTCCACACTTAGCTAGGAGGAGCAGGTAGGGTTAGGTGGTGTCTTGCTCAGGGACACCTCCACACTTAGCTAGGAGGAGCAGGTAGGGTTAGGTGGTGTCTTGCTCAGGGACACCTCCACACTTAGCTAGGAGGGGGAGGAGCCCGGGGATCGAACCGGCGACCTTCCTGTTGCCAGACAACCGCTCTTATACCTCCTGAGCTGCTGCCACCTACTGCCAGTTGTACTGCCATGTGCTGATCGGTGGTTGGTCGCTTACACTTGTATCGCTCGGTCCTCCAGTGGTAGGGTTGTGGGTTCAATGCCCAATGTCCACCGCAGCCGTGTACCTGGAGGTGTCCTTGAGCAAGGCACCCTGCTCACCCCAACCTGCTCAGCGATGACACGTTTACCTCACATTCTCTGTGAGTTGCTTTGGAGGAAAAGCATCTGCTAAACCGCGAACAGACCAAACAGTAAATCGCACAGCACTAGCAAATCCAGCTCTTCCACATGCATTCGCACCAGGCTGAAAACACACACACACACACACCCAACCACGACGCACGCACCGCCAGCACGCACCCCTACGCACCACGCATCGCACGCACGCAGCACGCACGCACACACACAGATATGTTACGCGTGTTCGGAGCAGCTATCTGCGGCCCCAAATGGTCCTGCAGTGGTGACAAATGGTGTGTGTGTGTGTGTGTGTGTGTGTGTGTGTGTGTGTGTGTGTTGTGTGTGTGTGTGTGTGTGGTGTGTGCAAGTGTGTGTTTGGGGGCATGTGTGTGTGTGCCTGTGTGTTTGCAGGCGTGTGTATGTGTGTGTTTGTGGGCGTGTGTGTGTGTGTGTGTCTGTGTGTCTGGTGTATGTATGTAAGTGTGTTTGTGGGCGTGGGTGTGGGTGTGTATGTGTGTGTATGTGGCCGTGTGTGTGTGTTTCCGGCATGTGTGTGTGTGTGTGTGTGTGTGTGTGTGTGTGTATATAATAAGCAGAGTAGGAGCCCCTGCTGACAGCCTGGGCTCCAACCCAAGATGGATGGAGACGGACGTTCTCTGGCCTCACAATGCCAGCTGAGAAATGCAGAGCATGGACCTCTATCTATAGATGATGAGGCTGTGTGTGTGTGTCTGTGTGTGTGTGTGTGTGTGTGTGCGTGTCTGTGTGTTTGTCTGTGTGTGTGTGTGTGTCTGTCTGTGTGTGTGTGTGTGTGTGTGTCCACGGTTTATTTGTGTATGTGTTTGTGTGTGCTATGCATGTATATTTGTGTGTGTGTTTGTATGTGTGTGTGTGTGTGTGTGTGTGTGTATGCTGAAGTGTGTATCCTTTAGTGTGTGTGTGTTTGTATGACTGTGTGTATGCTGTGTGTGTGTGTGTGTGTGTGTGTGTGTGTGTGTGTGCACGCGAGTGTGTGTGTGCATGTATGCCTTAGTATGTACACACACATGTCACATCGCATTCTCTTCTCCCCGTCCCATGATGCACCTGTTCACCCCCAAGCAGATGACGATGTTGGTATCTCTGGTATCCTCAAGTCAGCCACACCGTGGAACGGACAGACAAACACGGATTATTTTCTGTTTTGCAGCACAAGGTGCAGTTTCACCAGATCCTTTTACAAAGGGTAATGGTAAATGATTTGCGTTTATGATCGTCGCTTTTATCCAAATCGCTTTTAATGCCAGTGTTGCCTCACATTCACTCCATTCATACACCGACCGGTGGTGGTCAACCATGCAAGGTGTCCCTGATGCAGACACCCACCTAACCCTACCTGCTCCTGACGTGTTGGTTGTTACCTTGCATGGGTTGGCACCGCCGCTTCGGCTGTATGAAGTGGGTGAATGTGGAGCGCAAATACTGTGAAGCCACTTTGGATATAAAGCGCTTTATAAATACAATCCATTTACATTTACCATTGACACGCTGGAAAGCAATCATAGTGAATTGTTTCCACATTAAGGGAACTTGGGCTCCGGTACTCTGCCCTGCATGGGCCAGATTCCCTGCGATCCAGGAGTCAGGGGCCAGGGTTCTGTGTGATCCAGGGGCCACGGGCCAGGGGCCAGGGTTCTGTGTGATCCACAGGCCAGGGGCCAGGTTCCGTGTGATTCAGGAGCCAGGGTTCTGTGTGATCCAGGGGCCATGGGGCAGGGTCCGTGCGGAGGTGTAGAAGTGTATATATTATATATATACAGTATATATATGGTGGTTCCAGAAACAGGTCACACTGGGGAGAGTGTGTGGTGAACTGCAATAACAGCCACTTCGCGACGGAAGGCTGAGGCTTTAAAACACACACTCCCACACACACACGCTCGCTCGCTCACACACGCACACACCACACGCGCACACACACACACACACACACACGCACACACGCACGCGCACACACACACGCCATACCGTACGCGTGTGCGCTCGACTGGGCCCTCGGTTGAACTCGGCGGCGACGGCTGGGTGAGCGGAGCGCCCTGATGGGGAGGTGATTGTTTACCTAACGACTGTTTTATGGAATACCTCGTGACAGGAAGTGCTTAAAACAGCAGCGTTTACCCTTTTATATAGTCGCTCTCAGAGTAAATACTCACCGCCCGGCCCCCCCCTCCGCTACACCAGACTCCCTGCTGGGGAGGAATGCGGCCATTCACAAGCTGGTCGGCCATCTTTGCACGCCCGCCTCTCGCTTCCTGTTGCCACGGCGACACTCCTCCTCGTCGATGGGACCGCTGATCCGAATCCACACCGGAATAGTTTTTTTCCTGTTTTTTTTTTTACATATTTGCATTACATTACATCTATTCTATTTTATATTTTATATTTACTGTGTTTTATAATTACTGTCGGTTGTCGGGCGTTTTGCACAAAAAGTTTTTCACTCACTGCTTATACTCACGTGTAAATTGTGAAGTGACAATAAAATACTTGAAACTTGAAACTTGAAACTACATAAGTACAAAAGTACACGGAATGCACTTTGCCGCAGGTGTCCACTTTGATTCGTTCAGCGTGACAGCACCGCTCTACAACATACACAAGGTTTGTGCGGCGCATTTATACGTGTGTATTCGTGCGTCATAGAGGCGGCACAAATGAAAGTGCACGAGAGTGTGAGAGATCGGACGGGAGCCAATCAGAAGAGGCGAGAGTCGTGGGATGTGTGTGTGTGTGTGTGCGCGTGTGTGTGTGTGTGTGTGTGTGTGTGTGTGCGTAAGGAACAGTAAGTGATTCTCAATGAAAGGCATCGGGAGCTGAATGCAGTGAGCTCTCTAGACACACTCAGGCCGTGGAATCAACAAACACGTGTTTACATTCCCAGCGCGGCTCGTTAGAATGACAACGCCGACAAAGGAACGACAGGACGCAGAATGCATGCCTCTGTGTGTGTGTGTGTGTGTGTGTGTGTGTGTGTGTGTGTGTGTGGTGTGTGTGTGTGTGTGTGTGTGTGTGTGTGTGTGTGTGTGGCAGGGGGGTGAGTGAGTTCTCTGGATGTGAGCGGTGATCTGTGCCCGTGTGTATTTTGTGGTGTTGTAAATGTGTAAAATGTGTGTGTGTCTGTGTGTCTATTTATGTCTGTGTGTATGCGTGTGTGTGTGTCTGTGTGTGTAACAATGTGTCAGTGTATATCTTTATGTATGTGTGTGTGTGTGTGTGTTGGTGTGTCGTGGTGTAACTATGTGTCAGTGTATTTTATCTTATGGGGTGTGTATGGTGTGTGTCTGTGTGTGTGTTGTGTTGTGCTTTGGTCTGTAGTGTTGTGTGTTCTGTGTTGTGTTGTCTTTTATCTTTATATAGTGTGTGTGTGTGTGTTCTGGTGTGTGCGTCGTGGGGTGGTGTGTGTCTGGTTGTGTGTTGCGTGTGTGTGCGTGCGTGTGTGTGTGTCCAGCTGTGGTATGATCTTGCTCTATAAATCACGGGGTCACTGGGAGCCTGTGGGACCGGCGTAAACTTCAGACTTTAACAGAAATGATATTTCACCTCTGCCTCTTCCTGCCTCACCCCTCCCCCGACACACGGCGGCCCCGCCCCCCAACACGTGACATCACTGGGACCCCGCCCCTAATATGTGACATCACATCGTCCGTTGCTCCACCCCCCTCCAAAACTAAACTAGGAATCTTTACTCTAGTGCCTAAACTAAAAGGTACAATATGCAACTAATTTAGCTTTGAAATATAAAACACTCTCTCTCTCTCTCTTCCTCCTGTCTGTGTGTATGTGTGTGTATGTGTGTTTGTGTGTGTAAGTGTTTTGTGCCTGTGTGTGTGTGTGTTGTGTGTGTGTGTGTGTATATCTCTATGCCTGTGTGTGCGTGTGTGTGTCTGGTGTGTGTGTGTGTCTGTATCTTTACGTGTGCCTGTGTGTCTTCATGTTTGTGTGTGTGTGTATCTTTGTGTGTGTGTGTGTGTGTGTATCTGTCTGTATATGTATGTGTGTGTGTGTGTGTGTGTGTGTGGTGTGTGTATCTGTCTGTATATGTATGTGTGTGTGTGTGTGTGTGTGTGTGTGTGTCTGTCTGTATATGTGTGCTGTGTGTGTGTGTGTGTCTTCGTGTGTGTGTGTGTGTATCTTTATTTGAGTGTGTGTGTGTGTGTGGGGGGAGAGAGTATTTCAGACCAAAGTCTTAGGTCAGTGTTGTGTGTCTGCTTCCCCTCGCGTCATTGTGACCTAATCAACATCTGACCCTCATATTCCAGTCCCAGTGAAGTAGTTAGCGGTAGCTTGTGGCTGTGAACCCGCCACAGGCAGTCTGTTCACATTGACAAGGGGACTTTTCCCGCTCAAACATTTTCAATAAAAATGACCATAACGTAACGACGGCCAACTTACGAGCCAGCCAAGCTCCCACGACCCCTGATGTATTTCAGGCGACCCCGAGTAGGGTTCCGATCCTGACACATCCAAACCATCCTAAAGACGTAGCATTTGACCACATGCATCATGGGAAATATAACCACCGGAGTGACGTAAAGCTGCAGGTCAGTCTACAGGAGGTCTGCACACGGAGGGAGACTGGAGCAGCATGGGTGTGCAGGAACAGGGAGGGTCTATCACTCAGTTCGGAGTATTCTGGGTATTGATTTGATTGAGTATTATCGATCAATGAATACATAGCGAGTGTGGTGCACCAGTGATATTGGTGCGTGTGTGTGTGTGTGCGTGTGTGTGCGTGTGTGTGTGTGTGTGTGCATGTGTGTGTGAGTGTGTGAGTGTGTGTGTGTGACTAAGAGAGCTGATGAAAGTCCCAGAACACTCAGGATGGATAATGTTCTCTTGCTCTAAAGGCTAATGCAGAAAACAGCTGGGCGAACGACCTTCAAACTCTCCTCTCTCTCTCTCTCTCTCTCTCTCTCTCTCTCTCTCTCTCTCTCTCTCTCTCTCTCTCTCTCTCTCTCTCTCTCTCTCTGTCTGTCTGTCTGTCTCTCTAAAATACATACAGTCACACAGACACACACACACACACACACAGACACACACACATTCACACCTGTCTAAGCCTGCTGATATATGGTTCTGTCCTGAGAGCTGAATTTTGTCCACAACAAAATAGCGTTTTGTTTTCTCCAAGTTTATTTTGAAGAAAGAAACATTATGATCCCACAACCGATGCAGGGTCCCTCTCACCGGGTGTCTTACACTCAGTCCATGCAACACAATCTAGAAGCACAATGGACCATACAGTATATTTACATTTCGGGATTTCAGCCGCGGTCTTCCTGACTGCTGTTTTACGGAGGCCCTCACACACACTCACACACACACACACACACACTCACTCATTCATTCATTCACCCTCTCCCTGCCTGTCCTGCCCACCATACGGTGAACTCTGGCTGGCCCCCGGGGTGTCCCCTCCTGTTATCTGAGAGTGGCTTTTAATGGCACCGGGAGCAGGGGGGGGGGGGGGTGGGGTTGTGGGGGGGGGGCTCTCCCCGGCCTCCCCGCAGACTGAGTCCAACCAGCGAGCCAGCCCCGCCTGCACCCCGTAAACACTGCTTGCCTGACAGTGGTCGCGCTGATTATCCCCCAGCCACACAACCCAACACACACACACACACACACACACCACACACACACACACACACACACACACACACACACACACACACACACACACACAGCCGGGTGCCCCCAACCACTTCAAACACACACAGCAGGCAGCGTGCAGATAAACAGCATGCAGACGATACCAACAGCATGCAGACTGACAACAGTTTGACTGGAAGAGTTTGACCGGAGGATCCTGATCGGGGGAGGAGTTTGTTTGAATGATTCTGACTGTATGAGTTTGATTGGAGGACTTTGATTTGAGGATTGTGATTGGAGGACTCTGATTGGCAGAGTTTGATTGGAGTATTCTGATTGTATGAGTTTGATTGGAGGACTCTGATTGGCGGCGTTTGATTGGAAGACTCTGATTGGCGGAGTTTGATTGGAGGACTCCGATTGGAGGAGGGCGTCGTGTGGGGAACTCCCGATGTTCCGACACGAGGCGGTCTTTCCAGGAAGGGTGAATCACGCTGTGTGTTTTTATGGGCTACATTGTTATAAATCGCACATTCGTACACCACTGACTTCACATTGCATCATAATGCGAACGTCCATGTTACACAACGAAGGCTTGCGAGGGGCCCGCAGAAAAAAAACGCCTTCTTCTACCAGCGCAGCGCAAACACATGGAGAGCCTCTGTCTCGCTGAGCAGGACGCAGGACACGTTAAGTGTGAACCAGTGGTGCAGTGTCCTCCTGGGGACAGCGAGCATTCATCTACAGGCTGGCTGTCTAAGTAAATGAATTGTATTTATACAGCACTTTCATCCAAAGCGCTTTCCAGTATTGCCTCACATTCACCCATTCATACACCGACGGCGGTGCCAACCATGCAAGGTAACAACCAACACGTCAGGAGCAGGTAGGGTTAGGTGGTGTCTTGCTCAGGGACACCTCCACACTTAGCTAGGAGGAGCAGGTAGGGTTAGGTGGTGTCTTGCTCAGGGACACCTCCACACTTAGCTAGGAGGGGAGGAGCCCGGGGATCGAACCAGCAACCTTCCTGTTGCCAGACAACCGCTCTTACCTCCTGAGTAGCTCAGGAGGGCCCCGGTACCACGGACAATGT
Organism: Coryphaenoides rupestris; assembly: GCA_002895965.2. Classification (NCBI taxonomy): domain Eukaryota; kingdom Metazoa; phylum Chordata; class Actinopteri; order Gadiformes; family Macrouridae; genus Coryphaenoides; species Coryphaenoides rupestris. The sequence continues at coordinate 196,539 of PIJE02000834.1, forward strand.
GGAGCAGAGGTCATCGGGGCTCGGCCCGTTGTGTGTGCGTCCAGCGCTGTCTTCAGGGAGTGGTCGGCTACTCTCAGATAAGCGAGAGAGAAGGAGCGAGAGGAAGAGAGTGGAGCCATTCAATTGAATTAAAGTTGTGTGTGGGGGAGATGTTTGAACAGCTAATAGCCGTGGGTCACTTTTGGCTTGGAGGAGATGGGAGGGAGTGAGGGAGGGTGGGTGAGGAAGGGGGGAGGCAGAACACTGGTAGGCACCCCACCACTTCCTCCATCACTCTGTGACACACCCTCTCCAGGGCGTGTGTGTGTGTGTGTGTGT
>PIJE02000834.1:199356-211856 GCA_002895965.2 Coryphaenoides rupestris
TATTTTTTCTTTTTTTTCTTTGTATTTTTTTCTTTTTTATTCTTTTTTCTTTTTTTTTTTATATATACTTTTTATATCGCTTTGGCAATGTAAATGTAGGTTTCCCATGCCAATAAAGCTCTTTAAATTGAAATTAAATTGAAATTGAAATTGAATTGACAGAAAGGGAGGCAGGAGAGGAGAGAGAGGCCATAGGAGACAGCAGAAGAAGAAGAAGAAGAAGAAGAAGAAGAAAGAAGAAGAAGAAGAAAGAGGAGGAGGTGGGGGAGGTGGAGGAGGAGGAGGTGGAGGAGGAGGAGAGGCCTCTTGTCCTTCACCAGGCCTGTCTTCTGTGTCTCCTCCTGGTCGTGTCAGAGGTGCTGCTTGTTGGGCCCTGAGGGTCCCCGAGGCCCCTGAGTCCTCCTCCAGCCTCTGGAGGGCTGGCCTCACATCACCTCCTCCCCGGAGGCATCCAACAGGCGCTCTGCTGTACACCTGCTGGGCCGAGCGAGACCAGACCGGACCAAACTAGACCACACCAGACCAGACCGGACCAAACTAGACCACACCAGACCAGACCGGACCAAACTAGACCACACCAGACCAGACCGGACCAAACTAGACCACACCAGACCAGACCGGACCAAACTAGACCAGACAAGACAAGACTAACTTAAACCAAACTAGACTAGACTGGGCCATACAGGGTGGTACTAGATTAGACCGTACCAGACCAAACCAGACCTTAACCAGACTCAACCAGACCCCCAGACTATAGTCTAGTGAGTCTACAGGATTTAGTGTAGGCCAGTACTGTACCAGACCAGACCAGACTACAACGGGCCACAATATAGTCTCGTCTGTACCAGTACTGTAGAATACAATAGAATAGAATAGAACTTTATTAATCCCGAAGGAAATTCTTGTGCCAGGTTACATAGCGATGCAGTACAATAAAAGAATACGGAAAACAACAGAATAATAAAAATAAGCTAACTGGTTTCCAAATTTACAGTTAAAATATATAAATATGTCGGCAAGATAAGATATTTCGACGGCGAAAACTATTTTGCATGATTGAAGTGAAATATTATTGGACATGACATTAATACTGTACCAGACTGGACCAGGGTAGCCACCACCGCCCTGCCTGATTACCAGCTCATGGATGATGACTCTATAAACGTAACCGCCATACACACAAGCAACAAACCACTGTCATAGAACTGGCGCACACACAGACACACACACACACACACACACACACACAAACAGAGGTACACGCACACTCACACAGACACACACACGCACACACACACACACACACACGCACAGATACGCGTACACACATACTAATACACGTACGTCACGCATACACACAAACACAGTCACGCATACAGGCACACACGCCAAAACACTAATATGCACCACACACACACACACACACACACACACACAGTAACACACGCACACACACACACACGCCCTGGAGAGGGTGTGTCACAGAGTGATGGAGGAAGTGGTGGGGTGCCTACCAGTGTTCTGCCTCCCCCCTTCCTCACCCACCCTCCCTCACTCCCTCCCATCTCCTCCAAGCCAAAAGTGACCCACGGCTATTAGCTGTTCAAACATCTCCCCCACACACAACTTTAATTCAATTGAATGGCTCCACTGAGAGACGTAAAGCTACACACTCTCTCTCTCTCGCACTCTCTCTCTCTCTCTCTCACACACACACACACACACACACACACACACACACACACACACACACACACACACACACTACAGCGGTCGCCACGCCAACAAACTCCCAACTCCTAACTTTTTTCATTCTTTCTTTCTTTGGTTTTTTTTTTCCGACAGAGGGGTGAGACACAGTGTGCTGTTATTCAAACTGTTGTGAGCTGTTCAAACTGTAAATAGTGTTTCACATAAGAGATGGGGAATGTATGGATGTCTCTCATATTCACATTATGATAATATGTCGTTGATCAACTGCTTTATTAACCCCAGACTCAGACTGGACCGTGTTTATAGCCGACATAAACACATACATAAGCAGAAGAAATAAATAAATAAATAAATATGCATACTTACAGTATTTGTCATCCATAAGTGTGAAACATTCATTAAAAGTTGTGTGTATGACAATTTGTTTGCTAAGTCGTTTGTTTGTTATATTGAACTTGAAGTGTGTGTGCATTTGTGTGCGTGTGTGTGTGCAGATGTCTCTGTGTGTGTGTGTGTGTGTGTGTGTGTGTGTGTGTGTGTCTGTGTGTATGTTTATGAAAAAATGTTTTTGACATAAAATAAACATTTTAAAAATATACAAACAAAAAACTGTTACGAAAAACCAAAACCAAAACAAATCACAATTGCTCTACAAAAACAAAAATCACTCAAATTATATGAAATTGATAGAAAGAAGTAGAAGCCCCGAAACCATCTCCCAGGCAGGATCACAGAGGTTAGTTAGTTTAGTGTGTAGTTTAAGATAAGATAAGATAAGATAAGATAAGATAGAACTTTATTGATCCAAAAGGGAATTATTGTGCCAGGTTGCATAGCAATACAGTACAATAAAACAATAGAGAAATAAACAGTAGAATAATAAAAAAGAAAAGAAAATAACAGATTTACAAATGTACAGTAAATCTAGAGTATAAAAAATAAATATAATATAAAAATACAGGTAAGATAAGATATTCAGTCAGCAAAAACTATTTGGCAATAATCGAAGTGAAATAAAAGGTAATAATAAAAAAAAGTATATAAGAGGAAGTATTGCACATGATATAAATAATGTTGAGATATTGAGGAGGAGGAGGAGGAAGGCTGGAGAGGAAGGCTGGAGGAGGACACCCCCACCTACACCCACCTCCTCCTCCACCTCCTACTCTCTCTCCTCCTCCCCTCGGCCCAGAGCTGGAGCAACATTCAGTCGTGGAGAAGGAGAAGTAGGAGGAGGAGAAGTAGAAGGAGTAGGAGGAGGAGGAGTAGAAGCAGAAGGAGTAGGAGGGGAAGGAGGTCTGCTCTGGTCTGCGCGTCTGGAGCCGCAACTCGACACTCAGGAGGAGACAGAGACACAGAGAGAGAGGAGAAGGAGGAGAAGGAGAAGAAGGAGGAGAAGAAGGAGAAGTTGTAACAGATCAGAGTATAGAGACTATAGAGAGAGAAATATAACTTTTTGATCAAAGACTATAAAAGTCTCTCAAGTTGAAGTGGAGACGCGGGGCTGACGGGACCTCCAGCCTCCCGAGGACCCGCGTCTTGCTGCCCCGCTCCACCGACCACTGTCTCCACCGGGACACTTTCTCCCCCGATCCCCGATCCCCGGTCCCGGTCCCCGGTTCCCCGGTACCCGGTACCCGGTCCCGGTGCCTTTCCCGGGACACTTTTTTCCCGGTCCCCGGTCCCCGGTCTTTCCTCTCTACCTTCAGCCCATGCGTCTCATGGAGGGACCCGTACGGATTGGGCTTCGTTGTTGTCGTCGTCGTCGTTGTTGTGAGAAGAATGCGTGGTTCCTCTGCTGATCCGTTTTACCCGCCGCGCGTCCGACGACCACGACCACGACCACCGCCAGGAGACGAGAGGTAAGACCCGGGGAGACGGGTGAGGGTGAGGGGTGAGGGGTGAGGGGTGGTGGGTGAGGGTGAGGGGAGACGGGTGAGGGGTGGTGGGTGGTGGGGTTCCGTTCCGTGGGTGTCCCGTCCCGCGGGTCCGACACCAGAGAGGTTAGACCCGGTGGGAGGACCGTGTCCCGTCCAGGGTCCTACCTCAAGGGTCCTACCACCTCCAGGGTCATACCTCCAGGGTCCTACCCCCTCCAGGGTCTTACCTCCAGGGTTTTACCTCAAGGGTCTTACCTCAAGGGTCTTACCTCCAGGGTCTTACCTCCAGGGTTTTACCTCAAGGGTCTTACCTCCAGGGTCTTACCTCCAGGGTCTTACCTCCAGGGTCTTACCTCCAGGGTTTTACCTCAAGGGTCTTACCTCCAGGGCCATACCTCCTCCAGAGAGGTAAGACCCGGTGGGAGGACAGTGTCCCGACCCGGGTGTTACCTCCAGGGTCTTAGCTCTAGGGTCCTACCTCCAGGGTCCGTCCTCCAGGGTCCTACCTCCAGGGTCCTCCAGGGTCCTGCTCTGCTTTTATTTCTACCAGGTCCTGGTAAAACTTCAGACACAACTTTCTACTAGAAGATGTAGAGATTTATGAATGAATAAAGCAACCACTGTGAATACAGGACAGTTTAGGACTTGATTTATTCATTATTATGGTTAAAGTCACCAAACGTTTGATTGTGAAGTGTATCCCATATTATCATGACAATTATGTTTGATTTTTGATGTAATGTCGTTGATTAATTAGAATTTTAAAGGCCCACACACGAGTCACATTAAAAGTTAATTATCTAATTAGGAGAGAGGTTTTGTCTTGTCTCAGGCCATTGTTTCCAACTTTAATTTAATTATGTCCCAAGTGTTGTGTGGCCTGTTTTCCTGTAAATCTAATAGAATAACGGCCAAGAAAGCTTTTTTCCCTGGTAAATTACAGACACATCATATAGTTTTACTTTCAAATGCATTCTAGAAGGAACCCCCCCCCCCCCCCCCCCATTAAAAAAACGTAATAGAAATTAATAGAAATCGTGTCCCCTGCGTGACACTTACTGGGGGTCAGAGGTCGTGCAGAGATGTCCCAAACTGCAGTGTACTGTATCCTGAAGTTATTGCCTACATTTTACGGCCCCACTTTGTGTCTAGTAAGGAAAAGGCCGAGCTATACGTCAAGCTAACCACAGGAGAACGGAACACACCAGCTGAGCATGAAGACGTTGGTCCTCTCCTCCCTCATACAGTCTTATATAGGCGCTGTCCCTTTGGTAAATATGTGTCAAGTGTTTACCCAACAAGTTGAATTAAAACACTTGAAATTAGCCTTTGGTTTAATATTAGTGGGCTAAACATATGGGTCTCCTAAGGTCTAGTAGTACTATTACTCGACATTTATTTTAAAAAGACACGTAGGCCTATTGTAGTTTATAATATACACCCATGCCATTGTAATATCAGTTGCGTCGTCTAGGTTATAGCTTTTAAGATATGTCCTAAAGTCAATACAATGAGTAGGCTGCACAATTCCTTTGTGTTTCTGAAGTCTGAAGTTAGTCTGAAGTTAGTCTGAAGTTAAATACACAATCCTTTTGTGTGATACTGGCTTTTATTTGCAACCTTTTTAAAAAAATTCCCGTTTATCACATTCAATGGGATACAATGAAAACATATCTTGCCTGCTAATGTTTTGTTCTGTATAAGTTCAATAAAGTAACTCGCGGGTGTGCACGGGTATTGTGTAATATTGGGTTTTTAATTTTAATGCCTGGACTTGTACTTTTGGCTTACGTATGGGCTTCCTTTCGTCCTCGCTGTCTGAGTTTGCATACTTGCCTCCCGTTTCTTCTGTTCGGTAAACGTTGTTCCCCTCAGCATTGATTGTGCATTGATATGCAAGAGCTGCGGGCGTCAAGGGCCACACAGCGAGTCAGCCCTCACGTCTGTCTCAGTAACACACCATCTAGACCCCGTCACTCATTCAAGGAACATTTTCTTGGACAAAGTTGAAGACGGGCCACTTTTTTTGATAGGTCACTCCGCCGCCGTCTGGTGTGCGGCTCGGTGTCAGGGGCCTTGCGTCCGGTGGTCTGTCCTCCCTCCTTCCCTCCTTCCCTCCCTGCCTCCCTCCCCCCTCTCCTTCAGAGACACTTTCAAACGTACCGAGGGACAAAGATGCCACGGTGCGTCTCCCCCCTCCAAGACGTCCTTTCGAGACGGACGCACACGAGCGGCCGCCGACAACAACAACGGCCGGGCCCCCCCGCTATCGAACGGGGCTCCCGGCGCACGGCTCGTCGACGACGCCGCGCCACCGTGGGCCCCCGTCGGTCGGTTGCTGACCGCGATGGCGAGGAGGAGGGGGAGGGGCTGCTGCTGCTGGGTGTTTGTTCTATTGTGCGGGGGGGGACATTTAGCGTCGGTGGGCTATGAGTAGGTGTACAAGCGTGGTGTCACGCGGGCGCCTGGTAATCTCTACAGGAGCAGGACAGCCGGGGGGGGGGGGATTAGAACCTTTTCACTCGGAGGGGCTTTTGTGTTTTCCGGGGTTTGGAAAACAATGCAAACATGCGCAAGTGTCAAGGATTTGCCACTGAGCCCATGTGGAATCAATACAGAGGAGGCGGAGAGCTCTGGTAGACGTCTCCAGATGACTTCCCGTCCAGATTGAATACTTAAAATCCCTCTGAAATGGTTTTAATAATACAATCATAATGGAGAAACAAAACTCACAGATATATATTTATTTTTACATTTGGATTTGTGTTTTTTTTTTTTCATCGTGCATCAAATTTTATTTATAAATGACAAATGGTTCCCAGCAGAGTAGTTTTTTTTTTATTGCACAATGATTACGGATGTCAGTTCGGATGGAGAAATCGGAATTCATTCTTTTAATGGACTCCTTTTTTTTATTTTTATTTTTTTAAGGCGGAGCTTGAACACTTGAACTCAAAATCAATTAGCTGCCAAGAATACATGACAGCGAGCGTTGAGCGTGATCTCCTGCGGCCGCGGGCGCCATTAGAACGCGCGAGGCTGTAAAACGGAGAGAGAGCCTACATTAGCGTTGGGTTGCGTTGTAATTATACCGCGCGGGCCGCTCTCGACCACAGCCGGCGCTAGCTCGACGTCCTATCGGTCTCAAAATACACCCGCGGTGCATTCTGGGTGAAAAAAAACACAACAACAGCTTAGCCCCGACCGAGAGAAATGAATAAATCGTTAGACGTAGCCCGGCGGCTCTTATCAAACATGGCCGAACAAAAGGCCAGCTCTGCCATTAAGTGTGTTAGAATAATGTTTGAGCGATTAGAGCGCTGGCTAATGCCAAACACATGTTCTCGGGGAGAACTATGCTAAGTGGGCAATTTGAACGTAAGCATGTGTAATGATGGCGGTCCGGCACACATAATGGTTCTGTTGATGGGGTCCGGGGGTCTGGGGGTCCGAGCACCCCGACGGACCCCTCGACGCCGTGGACGAATTCCGTGAATGGCGTGCGCGTGGTGTGTGTGTTTGTAGAACCTTCATGTGTGTGTTCTGTGTGTGTGTGTGTGTGTGTGTGTGTGTGTGCGAGGCTAGCTGGCGACTCAGAGGTCAGAAATATCCTGTCAAAATCCATTCGATCAGGAATATTCCGTCAGAATGTTTCCAAGCGTCTAACGTTATAACATTGTACATTACTGCTGTGGTGAAATAACCACACAATGTTCTGTCGACGTGGTGTAGATTTCGACAGACTTGCAGACTTGTCTCATTTTCCGTTTTTATCTAATCCGTAAAACAAACATAATAAACATTTGAAACGTCCAACGACTAAAAAAATATGAGATATTTTTCCCCTGAAATATAATTCTGAAATATGATGTCTGGCAATATACTTGCTAGTACTACAGCAGTACTTCCTAGTACTACAGTAGTACTCCGGGATGGGGTTTTGATGAATGGAGCGTGTGTGGTTTTCGGGGAGGGGTGGTGAGGTCATGAGTACCCCGAGAACGGAACCCGGCACGCAGCCCCCCGAGACCACGACCCACACACACACGCATACACGCATACACGCATACACGCACGCCTCGCCAGCGCAACGCAGGCAGCCGTCATGTGACTATGTGTGCGTGTTCGGTGTGTGTGTGTGTGTGCGTGTTCAATGTGCGTGTGTTCGATGTGTGTGTATGTGTTTGTTTGTGTGCGTGTGTTCGATGTGTGTATGTGTGTGAGTTCTATCTGTGCGTGTGTGTGTTTGTCTGTCTGTGTGTGTTTGTGTGTGTGGGTGTGTGTATGTGTGCGCGTGAGTTCTATGTGTGTGTGTGTGTGTGTGTGTGTGTGTGTGTTTAGAGTAGCGCACCACCACCGCCCTCCTCTCTCCCTATCTCTGCGCCACAGATGTGAGGAAGAGGAGGAGTAGGAGATTGAGGGGGAGGAGGAGGAGGAGGAGGAGGAGGAGGAGGAGGAGGAGGAGGGAGGAGGAGGAGGAGGAGGAGGAGGAGGAGGAGGAGGAGGAGGAGGAGGAGGAGGAGGAGGAGAGGAGGAGGAGGAGGAGGAGGAGGAGGAGGAGGAGGAGGAGGAGGACGACGACGACGGTGAATCTCACAGAGTCTCGTCTCTGGAGGGACGCCCAGGCGATCTGTGAACGGTTCAACAACAACCAACCTGGCCTCGGATGTTTGCTTTAGGTTTTGGCCGGTTGCTAACGTTACCACGCGGAGAGAGGAAAAACTGTCAACCCAGTTTGTATTTTTCTGTTTGCCGTACATCCTCCCCCATTCCAACACGCTCGTCAAACGAAATCGTAAGAATTCCGTCTCCGCTCGCTGACTTCTCGACCTTCACGAAAACGTACGTGTGTGTGTGTGTGTGTGTGTGTGTGTTCGTGCGTGTGTGTGCGCGTGTGTGTGGACCTGGATGTGGTCTTGGCTCGGCTGCAGGGACCTGCCAGCGGGGACTTCTGATCGATTCCAAATCCTCCCTTTACACCCATTACTCACAGATAGAGTCATATGCTGCTCCATCACCTCCGCCCTCCTCTCTCCTCTCCCCGTCCTCCCCCCCCACCCCACCCTCACCCCACCCCGACCCCACCCCCCCAGACATTTGCTAATTCTTTCCTCCGTTTCGTCAGGCTCAGCTCTCGTCTCTCGTTCGTTAAAGCGGTGGGTGAGGGGGGTTTGGGGGGTGGGTGCAGGGGGGGGGGTCTCCGTGGGATGGACGAGAGGGAATCGCAGGCCGGCATGCTGCCAAGGCCGGTATGGGGGAGGCGGGGGGGGAGGCAGGGGTGAGGAGGGCGCGTTGGATGGTGGAGGGTTCGGGGCTGGTGGGGGGGGGGGGGGGGGGGGGGGGGGGGGGGAAGGTTGCTGATTGACGACACCCAACAGCAGCCAGAGGCAGGGAGGAGACCGGAGAGACGGATGTTCAGGTTCGAGGAGAATAAGGGGGAGGAAGGGAAGGGAAGGGAAGGGACCGCTCTTCTCAGCCGCCATGTCTGACTGAAGGGTCCATATTTCACTCTCCCCTCAACCTCTCTCCCCTTCTCTCCCTCTCTCTCTCTCTCTCTCTCTCCCAGATTCAGGGTAGAGTGATGATACCGCTGGAATCAGCTTAATTGAAGCTCTGGGAGTCTCGCGCGCGGCTCGCCGGGGATTTAGCGGTAGCCCAATCCGGTATCCGTCCTGTTTACACAAAAGCTGTCAGGACTTAGCTCCCGTCTTATCTGGTCGCTGGTGCGCGGCTGTCGCTCTCTGTGTTGACTCCACAAAGCATACGTTCCTCCCCACCCTCAACCTCACCCCGCCACACCCCTCCGAAGGCGAACATCCTGCCTCACCTCCCCCCCACCTCCCCTCCTTTCTTCTTCTTCTTCTTCGTCTTCTTCTTCTTCTTCTTGTCGGTTTGCGTGGGACAACCGAAAGCGTGGCGTTACGTCCTCGCCGCCGCCGCGTGTCGGACGGAGAGGTAGCAGACTGTAGCGGTGTGGCCGTGTATACACCAGCTTTCAACAGAGCCCCGGCTCGGGTTTCCCCGCGGACTCAGAACTCGGTCGGCGGCGGCGGAGGAACCTGAAGGCGATGTAATGAGTTTGGAGCGGTCGGAGGATTTGAAATGAGAAACAGCGGCTCATAATTGTTAAAGCAAACAAACATTTTTTTTTTTTCCTTCCCTTTTCCGAGAGCAGCAGAAACAGATGTTCCCGTCCGACCGCTTGGCTTGTTTAAAATGAAACAAAACCATTATGGGGGAGATAACGGGGGGGGGGGGGGGGGGGGGGGTGGGGGTTTAAATGTCAATCTTACTTTCTCTCTTTCTTTTTTCGCGAGATGGTTTGAGTTCTCTCTCGGCGGAGAGACTTGAGAGGCCGGACACGTAAGTCTGTTTCGCATTGAGACCCCCCGATAAGGACGACGCGAACAGCCTCGTAGGAGCGGCCGTCGCCTGTGCCAAGACGCACTCAGGCCGCCACAGATAATCAGCAGAGAAAATATCCCCCTGGCACTGCGGTCCCCGACGATTCGAAGCAGATTAATCTCGACGAGCGCACGATAAAAATATATGACGTGAAAGACGTTGCGCTTTCTCAATGTTCACACGGGACCCCGAGCCCGGTTATGGATGCGAACGACAACAACAAGAACGACATTTTTTTTTGTCGCCATTTCGTTGTCTTCTCTTCAACCGATGTCTGTTTTGATTCGCCTGGTACATAAGGTTAGCGGATCGTTCGGAGGCGGAGGAGGAAGAGGAGGAGGAGGAGGAGTGAAAAGCGATATTTCAATAACGCGAATGTGGGGAGACTTGTTGTTTTTCCCGGCGTTCGGTTTTTGCGGAGCTCGTCGGCTCTTTCTTTTGAATCCCCCCGTACGCCAGCCGGGGGACGCCAGCGAGAAGCCAGCCAGCTCTGCTGCTGTGGCCGGGTCAACGTGGCTCCTCGCACAATGCCGTCCCCTCGCCAAATATTAAAAAACTAAAAAATCCCCGCCGTCAACTCATCCTCTCGTCAACAGGCGGCGCGCCGAGGAGAGAAGAAGAGAAGTCGCCTTGTTCCCAAAGTGTATTTTCTGGTGTCAAGTCAAACGGGTACGCGCCCTCTTCGGGGAAGCTGGCGGGGGGAGTGAACTGCTGAACTTAGCCGAGCTCGCTCGCCACCACCGCTGTCAACTCGCGACTATAAATACAAGAAGGGACGCTTCCAGAGTTTAAAAAAAGGACGAAAACAGTAGATATGTTTTTTTTTTGCATCCTCAGCAATCCTTCCTGTTTGCGAGGCTCCATTTGTGTCTCCTTCCCCGGCCCGCTGGCTGCAGGCTGCTACCGCCGCCGCCGCCGCCTCAGCTGGGAGATCCACCTCCTCCTCCTCCTCTGCCTCTTCTTCCTCCTCCCTCCTCCTCCTCCTCCAACTCTCTCTCTCTCCTCCTCCACCTCCCTCCTCCTTCTCCTCTTCCTCCTCCTCCTCCTCCTCCTCCTCCTCCTCTCTCTCTCTCTCCTCCTCCTCCTCCTCTCCCTCCTCCTCCTCCTCCTCCTCTCTCCTCCTCCTCCTCCCTCCTCTCCTCCTCTCCTCCTCTCTCCCTCCTCTCCTCCTCCCCTCCTCCTCCTCCTCCTCCCTTCTCCTCCTCCTCCTCCTTCTCCTCCTCCTCCTACCCTGCCCTCCTCCTCGCCTCCTTCTCCTCCTCCTCCCTGCCCTCCTCCTCGCCTCCTCCTCCTCCCTCCTCCTCCTCCTCCTCCTCCTCCTCCTACCCTGCCCTCCTCCTCGCCTCCTTCTCTTCCCCCTCCTCCGCCTTCTCCTCCTCTGCCTTCTCCTCCTCCACCTACCCTGCCTTCCTCCTCCTCCTCTTCTTCCTCCTCCCATGGCTCCAGCAGACAAGAGCAGCCGCAACTTTCTATTTCTAATGCTGAACCAATAAGTCACATCTGACATGAATTTCTGCGGACCGGAGTGTGTGTGTGAGTGTGTGTGTGTGTGTGTGTGTGTGTGTGTGTGTGTGTGTGTGTGTGTGTGTGTGTGTGTGTGTGTGTGGTGTGTGTGTGTGTTGTGTGTGTGTGTGTGAGTGTGTGTGTGTGTGTGTGTGTGTGTAGGCCGCACAGCCAGAGGATCAGCAAGACTATATTAAGGCAGGCGTAGTGGCTGGCTGGCTGGCTGGCTGGCTGGCTGGCTGGCACTCCCCTCAGGCTGACAAACACACGGCTTGTTTGAAGGGCTGTTTCTCTCCCTGATCAGAGAGAGACAGAGAGAGAGAGACAGAGAGACATGGAGAGAGAGAGACACAGAGAGACAGAAAGAGACATGGAGAGAGACAGAGAGAGAGTGAGAGACACAGAGATGCAAAAAGAGACACAGAGAGACATGGAGAGAGAGACACAGAGAGACAGAAAGAGACATGGAGAGAGAGAGAGAGAGACCGAAAGAGACAGAGAAGAGTGTGTGTGTGTGTGTGTGTGTGTGTGTGTGTGTGTGTGTGTGTGTGTGTGTGTGTGTGTGTGTGTGTGTGTGTGTGTGTGTGTGTGTGTGTGTGTGTGTGTGTGTGTGTGTGTGTGTGTGTGTGTGTGTGTGTTTTCTCTTTACATGAAACATTGTAAATAACACATATCTCACACGTTTCACTGACTGGCTGAATAAGCCACACACACACACACACACACGCAAACAGAGACATCTGAGGTCTACGATGTGCTGCTGGCGCCGCCGTGCTAACCGGCGGTAGCAGCAACGTATGGTTAGCGCATTAGCGTACTAGCAGTTAGCGCAGCGCTGCGAGGGGGGGTCGGTGTTATCGCTGTGGAGCAGTTGTCGTGCGGTCGCTCAGCGCCTCGCTCTGCTGTCAGAGGCTCTCATCTCGAGAGAGAGAGAGAGAGAGAGAGAGAGAGAGAGAGAGAGAGAGAGAGAGAGAGAGAGAGAGAGAGAGAGAGAGAGAG
>PIJE02000834.1:216856-223674 GCA_002895965.2 Coryphaenoides rupestris
CTCTCTCTCTCTCTCTCTCTCTCTCTCTCTCTCTCTCTCCCTCTCTCTCTCTCTCGTCTCGGTTCTGCATTCGGGTGTGTGTGTGTTTGTGTGTGTGTGTGTGTGTGTCTATGTATCCGTGTGTGTGCTGTGTTTTGTTTATTTTTGTCTTTTGTTTCCTCTCATTTTACTCTTTATTCTTCGTCTTTCACTCTTTCTCATCTCTCTGTGTCTCTCGCTCTCTCTCTCTGTATCTCTGTCTTTCTCTCTCTCTCTCTCTCTCTGACTGTCTATCTTTCTTTCTCTCTCTCTCTCTCTCTCTTTCTCTCTCGCTGTCTCTCTCTCTCTCTCTCTCTCTCTCTCTCTCTCTCTCTTCTCTCTCTCTCTCTCTCTCTCTCCCTCTCTCTCTCTCTCTCTCTCTCTCTCCTCTCTCCTCTCTCTCTCTTCTCTCTATCCTCTCTCTGCTCTCTCTCTCCTCTCTCCTTCTCTCTCTCTCCTCCTCTCCTCTCTCTCCTCTCTCTCTCTCTCTCTGTCTCTCTCTTCTCTCTCCTCTCTCTCTCTCTCTGTCTCTCTCTGTCTCTTCTCTCTCTGTCTCTCTCTCTCTCTCTCCTCTCTCTCTCTCTCTGTCTCTCTCTCTCTGTCTCTCTCTCTCTCTCTCTCTCTCTCTCTCTCTCTCTCCCTCTCCTCTCTCTCTCTGTCTCTCTCTCTCTGTCTCTCTTCCGCTCCGTCTCTGGGTCTCTCTCTCTGGAATGTGTCAGGATGGAGGGCGAGTGCTGGCAGGTCTGGGCTACAGCGGCAGGATCAGCCTTCAGAGATCAGGGTCACATTAGTCCTTCACACACACACACACACACACACGAGACACACACACACACACACACACCACACACACACACACACACACACACACACACACACACACACACACATAGACACACCACACACACATGCACACACACACACACACACACACACACACACACACACACACACACACACACACACAGTCATGCATCATCACACACACCATTCGTTGCCTTTCTGATCTCTGGGTTTTTGTGTGTTTTGTGTGAATCTCTATAAAGTGACTTTGAAGTGATAACATAGACCACACACACACACACACACCACACGACACACACACACACACACACACACACACACACACACACACACACACACACACACACAACTCGCTCTGTTTCACCTGCAAATCCGACGTAGAACGTAAGGCTACGGAGATAGAGAAGGAGCCATCGAAGCTATAGATATATAGAACACCTAGACGTGTAGCTCCCAGTCAACCCACAGGGTTCACTAGGGGCCACCTGGGTCCCTTTGATCCAGCGAGCACACATACCCACACACACACACACACACACACACACACACACACACACACACACAGCACACACACACACACACACACCAGCACACACACACATGTCTTTGATGGTGGCTTTTGTCCCTGTTTACCCAATATGACAGCGATGCGGGCCCCGCCTACACTGGGTGGGGGGGCGGGGGCTTTAAAAGAAGACCTTGTCTGGGACCAAAGAGACAGTGCAGGTGCTCCACCCCGCCTCCACCCTCATCCACCCCCCTTGGTCCTGGGGGACAAGGAGAAGAAGGAGGGAGTGCTGGCCTGTCAGGGTGCCTCTTTTCTCCTGTGTCATCACAGGGATCCATGGTGGTGGTGGTGGAGGTGGTGTTGGTTTAGGGTTACCCAGCAACAGTGGGCTAGGGTGGTGTGGGGGTCAACTAGTGGAGAGGAAGTACTGCCGCTCTCTCTCTCTCTGTCTCACGCGCGCACAAATGAATTGTAGGACAACATAAATCTTAATGGCAGTATACTATGCAAACACGCGCAATAACATACTATTAGGTAAGAAAGAGGAAGGTATAAAGAGCGGTTTGTCTGGCAACATGAAAGGTCGCTGGTTCGATCCCACGGGCTGCCTCCGCCCTCCTAGCTAATGTGGAAGGTGTCCCTGAGCAAGACACACCCTAACCCTACCTGTGCTCTCCTATGCTAAGTGTGGAGAGTGTCCGCCTGCCTAGCAAGACAACCACCTAACCTACCATGCTCCTCCTATGCTAAGTGTGGAGTGTCCCTGAAGCAAGACACCAACCCTAACCCTACCTAGCTCCTCCTACCTAAGTGTGGAGGTGTCACCTGAGCAAGACACACTTAACCCTACCTGCTCCTCTAGCTAAGTGTGGAGGTGTCCCTTGAGCCAGACACACAACCTAACCCTACCTGCTCCTCTAGCTAAGTGTGGAGGTGTCCCCTGAGCCAAGACACCACGGGTAACCTACTGCTCCTCCTAGCTAAGTGTGGAGGTGCCTGAGCAAGACACCACCTAACCTACCTTGCTCCTGACGTGGTTGGGTCGTTACCTGGCGTCGGTGTACTTGAATGGGTGAATGTGAGGCAATAACTGGAAAGTTGCTTTGGGATCAGGCGGATGAACTATAAATGCAATAACATTAGTTAATTTTGATCGGCTCATTGATTTGATTTCAATGTGTCGATGGTTGGTCACGTAACGGCGCTGGAAAAACAGAGGGGTTGTGTCTTAAAGTAGAACAGTCCAGTTCGTGTAGTTCAGTTTTAGCATGACAGACTACAGTGGTATCGTGTAGCACTCGTGCACTACCAGAAGTAAGTGTGAACAGGGCAGACAACACAGAGGCATGGTCCGGGGGGTGGGTGGGGTTGAGCGGTGGTTTTTGGTACGAATTTCACTCCGCCTGAGGGAATGAGTGACACCGTCTGGCCGCCCTGTCCCTTCCTCTTTCCACCACACACCAACGGCGGAGTTAAGTCCCGTCCCCCGCCACCACCCACGTGCCCTGGGGCCTCAACTCAGAGCTCTTCTCCTCCTCCTCCTCCTCCTTCATCCTCCTGCTGCCTCCTCCTCCTCCCTGCGATGGGACACGGACACCTGGCCACGTGTCCTTGGGGAACCCGGAGCGCTCACGCTCTCGACGGCGGCGAGGAACAGCCCGTTATATATCTGCGATTCTATTGCTTTCATTCTTTCCTCCACAGGAAGGTGTTGTTTTGAAGCGCTCCTTGGCGACGTCGGTTGCTGTCCTGCGCAATGCCGAGCAGTCCGGGGTCCTCACGAGACCCTGAGCACACGATACAACAGAAGGAAACACACTTTTTTTTTTCACACAAAGGAATTCCGTTGTGCGTGTGGCGTGTGCGTGTGTGTGTTGTGCTGTTGTGGTGTGTTTGGATAATCACCGCTTTAAGTATTAGCGAGAGGATTAAAGTCCTTCAGATGAACGGACGACGAGTCGAAGAAAAGCGGAGAAGGAGAAGGAGAGTGAAGGAACGGGTGGTGGTGGTGGTGGTGGTGGTGCTGGTGGAGGGTGGAGATCCGGACAGTCTGGAGGTGGAAGTGTGGCGGTGGTGGGGTGGAAGGCTGGGGTGGGTGTGTGGTGGAGCGGGTGACGGGTGAGAGTGAGTTGGTGTATATGTTGCAGAACAGCAGCTCTAGGGAGAGAGAGAGAGAGAGAGAGATAGAGGGGGAGAGAGGGAGAGAGGGAGAGGGGGGGAGAAGAGGGAGAGAGGCGCAGCGAAAGAGTAGTATGAGGGGAAGAGAGAGGGAAAAGAAGAGAAAGAGGAGGGGAGGCAGAGAAGGGAGAAAGACCAACAGGAACAACGCCGTCTGACAGGTGACAGCACCTTCCCTTACAGTGGAGGCCGGCAGTTACGACCGTACGCTATTTGTCTGTCTGTCTGTCTGTCTGTGTCACTGATTTGCTTTTCTTTTCTTCCGCAGGGGGGCAATAGAGAGGTATGGGGGAGGAGGAGTGGGGGGAGAGAAGGGGGAGAGTAGAGGAAGTGGGACTGTCAGGAATGCCGGTGCTCGCGTTCCCACCAATAGGCGTTCCTCATTTATGAGTTATTGTTGTGCCTGGCCTGCATCAGGTGGGCACTCTGCTTGCCTTTGCTGCTGCTGCTGATGCGGGATCGTGAAGCAGAAAGAAGAAGATGGGCGTTGCACCTCGAGTACGACGGCTGCCGTTGAATGGAGGAGGAGGGAGGGAGGGGAGGGGAGGGAGGGAGAGGGGAAGGGGAAGGAGGCGATCGCATGTCACCTACAGCTGAAGTTTTGGACATCCACTCGGGGAGCCAGACAGCACAGCATGCTGCTGCGGATGTCAGCGGTGATGCTGGTGGTGCTGCGTGGTGTGGTTGGTGGTGGTGTGGAGGGTTGGTGTGGGTGGTGGTGGAAGGTGGTGGTGGTTGGAGTGAGGGAGAAGACCGGGCCATGCGGTCGTCGCGCGACTGAAACGCTGTCGGCTTTACAAGGATGGTTTGATGCTACCCGAAGGACTAAAGCAGACAACCGCTGTACCGGCAGGTATTTCGTCTTCGCTCGTCGGTTGGGCGCCAGATCGGCCACTGTCTTTATGAGTACGTCAATGGCCGAAGATTTGCGGCGTGTGTGGTTTTAACAGCGCAAGGCGCAGTCAGAAGGTCCCGCCGTTCCACACAGCACAGTAGTGGTAGGTCGGATCATAAGCACGTTTCCATGAAAGTTGTGAAGACCCATACACACCTTGTTGCCCTGTTAACACGGCGCCTTAGGAAACCAAAGCAGCAGGCCCAGCAGAGCGCCTTTTGGTGAAAATGAATTCGTGAACGGTACTCTCAGAGATGCCAATAACCCCGGCCGTCGAACTCGCAAAGTTGGGCTGGCCGCCGGGCCGTGGGCCTCGCTCATTGGATCGAATCCAATCACGGCGAGAATGCACAAAAAGCAATAACGTGGCGAATGGATTCGAAGGGTGAGAGAAAGGTGTTGCAACTTGGCGGCGCTCTAGTTGTCCGCGATAAGGCAGCAGCAAGCATAGCGTACGTAGAGCGCGGCGCTAGGTCGGTGTAGCACCATTGTTGTTATTGTAATGACAATATTCATTTAAGACCGAGAGACCGCAGCAAAAAGCGAGCGCTGTAAGGGGGCCAGGGCGGCCTTGTCCGGACCCCGCGGGGAAACCACCAACCCACACAATTGCATACCACACACACACAGACCATCAACCACACACCCACACACCCACATCCAAGCTGATACGTTCTTTAACCCAAAACAAGGAACCCATCCACGGTTTTTAAAAATCAACCAAAGTGTGGGACCTCTTAATTTCTTGGTCATTTTTAAAAATTACACAAACATAATACGAGTTTTAGTTTTTTAAGTTACCTTTTGTCAATAATAATCACTTCAAATGTGTTTGTTTTTTTTATTTTTTTTAAAAGAAGGTGTTTACCAGAGGGGACCGAATCCTTTAAGGCCCCGATAATTTACATATCCTAAGGAGGGGACTCCATTCAACTGCAGCAGGGGATGCTGGTCCTGTGCCTATTGGTTTTCACTCAATAGTCTTTAAACAGTACAAAGAGTAGGGGGTACGCTTCTAGTCGAAATAGTGGAATCTATCTTTAAAGTAAATATATTCGTATATTGATGTGGATCACAGATCCCACCATTCGTCAGAAATGTTTTCTCAACAATGTACAAGTTACACGTTTTTTATAATAAAAGAAGCATATTTGTGCACTCCCATGTTAATCTAATAATATAAAAAAACTGTAAAACATCATTTTAAGATAGTATTTAGAACAGTTAAAAATGGTGTGATTAATTTGCGAAGTTACCTATGGAATCATGCGATTAACACGAATTAAATATTTGATTTATTTTTATTGATCTACTACTAGCTTTTAAGGCTTGTTCAAAGTGCAGGAACAGTGGATTGTTTGATTGAGTTGACCATGATAATTGTGGTTAGTTAACTGAAGTCATGTTATTGGTGAAAAAAGCTTATTTAGACATACTGTCCCCTTACATAAGGTTCACATTCAAAGACAGACACCTTTGTGCTCTAAAAATATAAAAGATGGTTCCCCCCACTTGGATTGGGTACAAACATTGACAGAAGTTCCCTGCATAAATGGATGGGGCGACACTCACACCCTCCTGCCATGGATCTGAATTCATAATTATTGCGGAAAATACTAATGAAATCCTCATCAATAATCAATAATCATCTTTTAAGATATATTTAGATACAGTTTAAATTGTTGCCAATAAATTTTGGACAATTTGGCAAAGTTAACTATGGATGGACAATCATGTTGCATTAAAAAACGATCAAATATAATTTTTAAAATTGATTGACAGCCCTAGTTAGCCCTGTTTGTATATTACGTTTTTTTTTCTCCCATGACAAAATGTCCCTATGAACTATGGGAAGAACTGTCTAAAAGGCTCTATGGCAAATTATTTATTTTTCTTACTATAAGAAGAAAGCCGTTAACTATTTTTTTTTTCTAACCAAATGAATACATAAATGCTGGAGTGTTAAGTGTCGCTCCCCATACCATCTTAAGCAGCGGGACCAGTGGTCTGTTTACTAGATTGTGGTACGGCAATGGAAGGGGACTGTCCGCAAAGGTGGTGGGAACGCCCATCTGTTATTTGTTTCATCGAGCGAAGTAAATGAGAACAGCACTATCACATCTACCACATATAAACTTTTCTTTGAAGGTTCTGTAAATTACTATTGTGCAGGTTTCTGGACATATGCCCTGTAGGTCACTCCAGTAAAAGACAGATGAAATAGTTAAGGCCTGTTCAAGTGCAGGGAACAGTGATTGTTGATTTGATTGAACCGATGATAAATTGTGGTAGTTAAACACTGAAGTCATGTTATTTGTGAAAAGATCATTTAGAAAAATACTGTCCCCCTTTACTAAGTTCACATTCAAAAAGAACAGACACACTTTGTGCTTCTAAAATATAAAAGATGGTCCC
>PIJE02000835.1:7438-88781 GCA_002895965.2 Coryphaenoides rupestris
ACCGCGTGTGTGTATTGTGCAGTGTGTGCATGGGCATGTGTTGCACTGTGTGTGTTGTTTCACACATGTGTGTTGTTGTGTGTGTGTGCTGTGTGTGGTATGTCTCTAAGGTCTGTCCTCTGGCCAGAAGAGGTTTCAGTGTCGATTTTAGGGACCTGTGTGCCAATATGGGGCTCCAGTGAAATTTCTCCCTCCATTTGGCACTTGACGTGGGTATCAAAGTTTGCGTTTATTGAGAGGTGTGTGGTTAATGGCTGGTTTAAGCAGCCTCACTGGCCCGAGTCATGGCTGATTAGTCTCTTAGGGGCCTGGGTGAGGCTGCACACCGTGTGGCGCGTTGGCTTATGAAACACTTTGTTTGGCGTGTAGCAGGAACTGCTCCATTCATACTACACCACCAAAGTGGCTTTTCTGGGCTTTCTTGGGCTCCCCCCCAACCCCCCAACAAAACCAGCACATGGGTGTACGTTTCACAGACCTGTTTATTCAGAGTTTGCTGGCAAGATCTTACAGCCCGCGCAGGTTGGTAACAGCTGCATGCTAGCACTCTCCTGAGTGTGTGTGTGGTGCTGGCTGTTTTTTCCTGACGTGCCTTTGATTACTCCAATACACCACAGGGTGTTGCAGCCTTGGCCAAGCCCCCTCAGAGACTAATCAGACCTGGACTCGGGCCTGGAGAGGCTGCTTAAAACCAGCCAAACATCACACGTCTCCACGGAGTTCTTAACAAAGATTGGTATATGCTGTATTATTTGAATGTTTCTCATATATTATATATAATTACTCAACTTATTACAGTTTTGCCCCTGCAATATATCTTTAATACACAGCATTTATTAAGAAGTGTTTCTTAAAATTAGCATATGCCTAGCACAAATTATGTGAATATGTTATGTCTTCGTATCTTGGATATCATCAACATCATATGCAGTCGCGAACCACCCTGCTTAGTATTGCTGTTATATAATATACACACAAAGTGCAAAGGTTGCATGCTTGTCATAGTGGTGCAATTTAATAAAGTGCAGCTCGTAATATAATCTGTGTCTCAACGCCACCGGCCGGCCGCTGGGTGAGAACGGCGAGCGGCGAGGGAACAGCAAAGACCAGAGTTGTGCCAGTGGTGGTGTTGCCGCCATCTTGCTGTCAGTGCCACTTTTGGCTGATATAAGAGTCCTGGGTTCTCTCTCTCTTCTTCTCTCTCTCTCTTCTACTCTCTCTCTTCTCTCTCGCTCTCTCTCTCTCTCTCTCTAAAATGCTGCCTTCTTTGTAAAAACTGTGCCTCTGCATCACACATCGATATCGGCACACAACTGTTCTGAGGAGCCATCATGGGTTGGGATGCATCAGCTCCACAAATATTCTCTCTCTGGGTGGGGGGGGGGGGCGGGTTATCATCAAGAATGTGAGGGGTCGGTCCGTAACATGAGCCGTGCTATTACCAGGTCCTGTCGCTTTGAAAAAGTGTTGGACTTCTGTAACTGTTGTAGCATCCACAATTGATGTGGCACGCGTTGAACGGCTTCGGAGACGATGATCCGATCGTTTACAAGAGACTAAACAAGGATGGCGAGACTGGGAGTTGTGACATGGTGATGACGAGCGCAATTGTATCATTCAGAGCAATGAATGCAGAAACAGGGGTTAGCGTTGGAATATTTAACATTGTGCACGCCGCTGCAGTCTCCATGAGGGGGGATAGACAAACATCCGAGTGGTTGAACTGAGAACGCCCACTTCTTCTTCCCCACCCCACCCACCCAGGAGGAAGATATACGTCTGAACAAACAACATAATACCATGGCAAAGGGGGTTGAGTACTCAGCGTCGTTTCCTTCCCTTGGCGGTGCATGCTCGACTTCGGGTGAGGTTGGGGGAGGGGTGAGTGGGGGAGAAGGGGGGTACCAGCGCGTCGCGAGCTCCTTTGGCCGGGGGGGAGATCATATCCTGCAATCAACGGCAGATATGTCGCAAGTCAAGCAGAGGTCACTACTCCATTGTTTCCGTGTTTGCCCGCTTTTGTTTTATTATCAATTCTTTGTCTCCCTATAGTGTTTTTTTTGTTCTGTCTTTCATTTTCGATATCTTTTATTACATCGCATCTAGTGATCGGCTTTGTTCGTTCACCCTGTCATGACTAGATGATCTGTCTCCCAAGGCAAATCTTCTCACAGAATGGTGTCACCATGATATAGCATTGCTGAGCGTCTCTGTCTGTGTGTGGTGTGTGTGTGTGTGTGTGTGTGGTGTGGTGTGTGTGTGTGTGTGTGTTGTGTGTGTGTTGGTTGTGTGTGTGTGTGTGTGTGGTGTGTGTGTGTGTGTGTGTGTGTGTGTGTGTGTGTTCCAACCGGTTGGTTTATTGTAATTGAATGTAAATTCGCAAGTAGAGCCCGGAACCTTCCGGTCTCTCCACCTCTCGAGCATGAGGCAGGAGCTGGGAGATTCGCAGGCAAACCACAGAGAGGAACCACCGAGTGACCTTGAATGTCGGGCCTCGAGTTCCGCCTAAAAACAATAACAAAAACAAAAAGCAAATGGAGTGGAAACAAATGTAAACGTAAACAAAAGACTTTTGTATCCGTGCCAGTAGGCTTTGGAGGGGGTGAGGGTGGGGAAGAAGCAGAATTAAAAGTGCTGCAAAAAAGAAGGCCAACGTGTTTTGCCCACAAATGATATCCCTTTCTCTTTCTGCGGTTATATTTGCCGTACGCATGCATGAAGTCGCTAGCCCTGGAAATCCCAGCCCACATCTAGAAGCTGTAGGTCTGGTAATGAGCAATGAAAATGGCCCAACCGAGGGGCGGCACCAAGCATGCGTTTGAAAATATCACTGCAGGGCAATTGATACACTACGACCAATCAGAAAATTACACCGGCGGTGACGATCCAGAGGACAAGGAAACAAGTTTGTTTTGGAGATACAGTTTGACAGAGAGACGTAAATGTAGCTTAATGGAAATACCACGAGAGATACCACTTTGGGCAACGCAACTTACCTGTAATATTCTTTAGCCAAGGAATATTGAAATAAAGAGATGCAACCCGAGTTGTCGTTTAGGTGTTTAATAGCAAACTGTCCGCATGGTACCGACAGGGGTAGATTAGTGGGGACGCCTGGGGAGCATTTGTCCCCACCAATTAAGAAGAGCACCCCCCACCACCAATTAACGAGCCCAACCGCAAATTCAAACGCGCAGCACCCCCCCCCAATCAGAACCCAAATTAACTGAGCACCCCCCACGACGCAATTACGAGCCCCCCACCCCCCCCCACGACCGAAATTAACGGGAGCACCCATTCTAGTGTCCCATTCGAGCACCTCCCACAGCCTGCAAATTAACGAGCACCCCCCTCCATAAAACCGCGCAATTAACGGAGCACCTCCCCCCATCAGAACCGCCAAATTAACAGGAGCACCTCCCCCATCAGACCGCAAATAACGAGCACCTCCCCCCATCAAACGCCGAATAACGGAGCACCCCTCCCCCCCCCCCATCAGAGGTGAATTAACGGAGACCCCCCCCCATCAGAACCGCAATAAATTAACGGGAGCACCTCCCACCCTCAAAACCGCAAATTAACCGGAGCAACCCCCCATCAGAAATCGCAAATTAACGGAAGCCCCCAGACCGATACGCCCTCTCATCAGAACGCGAATTAACGGAAGCACCCCCCATCAGAACGCGAATAACGGAGCACCCACATCAGACCGAATTACAGAGTACCACCCCCCATCCAGAACGCGAATTCGGCAGACCCCCCACCATCAGAACCAGCAAATTAACGGAGCACTCCCCCCATCAGAAACGCAAATTACGGAGCACGCCCCCAGTCGAACCCTCGCGAATTAACGGAGGCACCCCCAATCAGAACGCGAATTAACAGAGTGACCCCCCCATCGAGAACGCGAATTAACGGAAGAACCCCCCCCATCAGAACCGCAAATTAACGTAAGTCACCCCCCCCTCATTCAGAACCGGCAATTAACAGAGCGCACCCCCCATCAGAACGCGAATTCGGAGCACCCCCATCATAACGCAAATTAACGGAGCACCCCCCCACTCATGAAACCGCAAGTTAACGGAGCTCCCCCATCAGAACGCGCGATTTAACGGAGCACCTCCCATCAGAACGCGAATTAACGGGAGCCCCCCTCCCTATCAGAACCGCAAAGTTACCGGAGCACCCCCTCCAAACCGCAGAATTAACGGAGCACCCCTCCCCATCAGAACCGCAATTAACGGAGCACTCCCCCCATCAGAGAGCGCATAACGAGATGCCACCACGGCATCAGAACCGCAATTAACGGAGCCCCAATTCCCTAACGGGCCGCCCCTCATCAGAACCAGCAAATTAACGAGCACTCAGACGGACCAGCACTCCCCCGACGCCTGAGCACCACCTATAGTACAAATTAAAGACCCACTGAAATTTTACAAAGTCATTAGATGTTGAGAGTGGGTTTTGATTAAGTTACCATACGGTATTTTGTATGGGCAAGTACCCAATGTAAGTACTTTGTACTGACTCGGTCGAAAAAGAGTGGTAATCGGTGCATCTCCTAGTTGTACAGATACTGCAGGTCACATTTTTCGATCAGGCCACTGTTGCAATGTTTACTGACGTGATTCCGAGACTGGACTTCCGTCGCACGCTGGAGTCATCTGGTTTAGCCACCATTCTGGCCGCGCTATATCAGATACAGGGACCGGATGTGATTGGTTGATGTTCGAAACAACGGGCATAGCTAATGAGCATGTTACTCGTTACCAGAGTACTCGCTGAGCAAATTCAAATTGTGCTCTCGTGAGAACTCTGGATTTCCAGGGTAATATACATGTTTT
Organism: Coryphaenoides rupestris; assembly: GCA_002895965.2. Taxonomy (NCBI): domain Eukaryota; kingdom Metazoa; phylum Chordata; class Actinopteri; order Gadiformes; family Macrouridae; genus Coryphaenoides; species Coryphaenoides rupestris. Next base: position 12,283 of record PIJE02000835.1, read on the forward strand.
TGGCAAATTGTATTTTAACGTTCAATCATTAATTAAACAATTTGGAATTTGTTTCCACGCTGGAGCGTTGGTGACATATCTGAAAGTCACTTTTGCCAGCTAACAATTGTTTCACTACTAATTGTGGGTATTTCGTCAGCAGATATCTGCAACAATCATGAATCATGGTATCACAATGCTCGAGTAAAATAAACCAAAAACACGAACATTACTGACAGATAGGCAACAACAACGCAAAGTGTCCCCTGGAAACGCTTCCGTTGTCGTTTGGTGTAAAAGCAGAGCATTTCTGTAATGTGTGTAACGCATTGTCTGAATTTGCAGCACATTGTCTAAATGTTGCTCATTTGTTGTCAAATTACTGAAGATGTTGTTCTTACATTCACATTTAGGGCATTTGGCTTATCCAAAGCCACTTTCAATAAGTACATTTGTTGAAAGAGAGATAGCAATATTTTGCTGTCTTTATATATATATATCTTATTCTCTGTTTCCTGCTCAGGGACTACAGATACAAATTAGCTTTTAGCTAACTCTGGTACAGCTAAGAAGCAGTACACTGTCAGGATTCAAACATTCATAATTGCACGGTTAATAGAAGAAGTTTCATAATTGCCCGTATGGCTGGGATAAGAGCAGAGGAGCCATTCTGAGTGCATCATTCTGATCTCAATGTGTTTGTGTTTTGCATTTTGCTTTCTTTGCTTTCTTTGCAGTGCATTGAGCTCTCGGGGCCACCGTACCCTTTTGTTTTTAGTTTAGTGAGGAAAACTGTTGAAAACTGTAACTCTTCATCTCCAGGGCATCGAGTGAACGATGGACTGTGGCACTCGGTCACCCTGGACACACAGGCGCTGCAGGTCGCCCTCATACTGGACAACAACCCCGCGTCCACCATTGAACTGGGAGAGCATCTGGACGCCGTGGACTACTTCTACTTTGGAGGTAAGTCTCGGGGAGTTTTGTGTTTTTCACGGGCCGTGGTATCTATAAAATCCCTCGTCCTCAATATGTACACAATAATATGAACAAGAAACTTTATTCTAAAACATTTTACTTTCAATTCAGAACACACACTGAGAAGTAAAAAAAACTGAACTATGGAACTATTGTGCAAATTATATGTGAATAGCACACTCGATATGATTTAAACTACGTGGCGACAACTATAATTGAAACATGTGGCGCATAGAAATGCCAGTGGAAGGTTTGACCGTGAAACCAGGCTACAGAACTCACATCATTCATGAATGTATTTCTCTGCTTTTAAATCCACAGTGCTGCTGAGCAGAGATTTACTTTATAATATTTTGGTACAGAACTTCAGCTTCCAGTGCCTGGCCATGTAAAATCTCAAATCTTCTGATGGGTGGCATTTCACTAAGCTGCTCTTAAAGCCTTCAACTTGCATAATACAGTGGTGGTGGTGGTGGTGGTGGTTCTGATTCTGCTGCCTCGCTTTTTCGCCGGCTCTGTACTCCCCGCCGAGATGTTGAAAACGCCACACGGCTGTCACTCCAATTAATACTATCCGCGCCGTTTTCTCATTCCCAATAAAATAGCGGCGGACCGTTGCCGTAGGACCCGCACAATACAACCTCCTCTTATAACCTCCACATACAGCATTTTTCTAAGCCTATTTTAATTGTATTTTATTTTTGTGCGGTTCAAGGTAACTCGAAGTCGAAGCTCTGATGGCAGACGCCGGATTACAATGAAATGCGCTCGCTGTGATTCATTAGGTTGCCCTCCGTCTACCGACGCCTCCCGCTGTGAGAACCCCACGGCAGCGTTCCAGGGCTGCATGCGCCTGGTCTTCATCAATGGCCGGCCCGTGAACCTGCACCACGTCCAGCAGGGTGTCATCGGCAGCTACAACGGCCTTCGCTTCGGCATGTGCACCATTCATGACAGGTATGTTAATTAGATACGGCGGAGGTGGGGGCAGTGTTGGGAAAGTTCACTTTCTACATGAACTAGTTCAAAGTTTAGTTCATAGTTCATTTTTTCAATATGTTGCTGCGAGCTATTATTTTTCAAAATGATTGCCACAGCCCATATAGAACCACAGACAGCAATTATTTGATCAGTTTTAACACTGAAACTATTCGTCAGATTTCATCTTCATATCCAATTTTGAATCCTTATCCAACCAGGGTTTACATTAACATTGAGGGGACAGCATTCCCCCATTGTTGCTTTAACGCTTTGTTTTGATGACGCATGCGGCAGTGTGACACTGGTGGCCGGTGTTGCCAGATTGGGTGTTTTTTCCGCTACATATTAAGGCCTGTTTACGGTGTGTTTTAGCCGGGTTTTCTCTATAGAAATCTGGCACCCTATTGAACGAAGTTAAACTGAGAGAGCGTGCGTTCACAGACACCAGAATGAACGCGTTCACAGTAACGTTCATCAGGCAGTAATACAGTACGTTCAGTTCACGTTCGACCAAAATATGAACGAGTTCATGAACTATCGTTCAATGAACTCGTTCAGGCACAACACTGGGAGGGGGGGGATTTTAAACAAGCATCTCGGTCTCCAGCATGCGCTGAGAGAGACATACTCTGATCTAAAATTCACAACCGACTTTCAGCAAAGCTTCAATTATACGAGAGATGCCTGAGCTTCCTGTCACAGTGCTCTCTCTCTCTCTATCTCTCTCTCTCCCTGGGTGCAAGAGAGAGAGAGGGGTGACAAAAACACAGCAGAAGATTGTGAAGGATATCGTGTGTGTGTGTGTGTGTGTTTTTTTTTTAAAAGAACGTTTACATACAACCGATTAATGCTAATGTGGCCGCAGGACAGTGACAATAGTGATCTTCTCACAGAACGACGCTGAGCTGAAGCTCATTACCAGGAAACCCTTTCATTCTCTCCCTGCTACTGTGTGTGTGTGTGTGTGTGTGTGTGTGTGTGTGTGTGTGTGTGTGTGTGTGGTTGCATCTGCTTGTGTGTGTGTGTGTGTGTGAATGTGTGTAGCACATATAGCACATGTAACAATTGCCACATCCTCGATGTTTGCCATTTACTTTGTGCAAGTGTTAGTGTTGGCCATGTGCGATGCTCATTAGCATTAAATCTAGGCTGAGTTCCTCTGCTAGGCTACTCTCCCCTCGTTCTCCTTTTTTTCCCTTTTGCTTCCCCGCCTTCTAAAATCTGAAACCACTCGTTCCTCCTTGTGCGAGGGCGGGGCCAGGCTGGCGCGGGCCAGAAACTGCATTACCCAGCCACTGGAGATAATAGCTTTTTGCTCCACTGCTCTTTTTACTGCGTTAGCGCTAAAGCTTCATTGTCCTCTTTATTATGGAGGTGAGGGCTTTGCGCGCTGGGTGGCATAATTTTAGCAGTTCACAAAGGCGTCCCCCCCACTCCCCTACCAGCCCCCCACCAAAGCCCCCCCCCCCTCCCTCCATGTCTAAAGAAAAAGGGGAACGCGCGCGGAAATGATTAAACCAACACATGAGACGCCGGCTGCTGCCAAGCGGGTCGCCTGGCACCGCGGTGTTTAGCAGCCAAAGGGAAGCGGTCCTGTGCCGCTAAGTGAAGGCTTACCTGGTCTGCCGCGCGGCGTCCTATAGCCAAGGAATTCAAGTACACGGGCGAAGAGGAATTGTACTCCGTCGAGGAGACGAGGAGGCATTTTAATTCAAATGATTGTTTATCCTGTGAACGTACAATGAACGTAACATCTAACATCTCGATCACACTGACACATTAGATTGTATTGACCTAACGTATTAGGGGAATTGAAAAGTACGGGCTGTGTGATGGGTGCTCCCATTCTATCTGCGGCTAATTATATATCAATCTAAACACGTGTGTCTAAGTACTCGTATCAATATTAACTATTAGCATACATTAGCAGGCAGGATGTTCTGCCGGAGTGTAAACATTTGCTTTGCTGTCCCATGTGTGCCATTACAATTCACCGGGGGACCGTATCGGCAAACATGAAACTGGAAGCATTGTTATTTTCCTGCGAAGATTCTTACGGGAGACAAGGATGCCGCATGACCTCGCGTGTGAAGACCCACATTCTGCACAATATTATTTCCTGGAAAAATGTGGGACCAAAATATTGGGCTTTTTTTTTTTCATTTTGCATCTCCAGTCTGCAGATCTGCCAGATAGCTGAGCGACGGGGTTTGATTTCGCTTTCTCTCTCATCTCTCCAGGTGTCTGCCCAACCACTGTGAACACGGAGGCCGCTGCTCTCAGACCTGGAGCTCCTTCGACTGTGACTGCTCGGGAACGGGACACTCGGGGCCACCTGCCACAACTGTACGCTGGACACTCTCCTTCTCATTGCAAATGTCCAAATACAGCACATACAGTATATACTGTACATAGATAGATGTGACACTATGTTGTTGATAGCGGTGAGGGGGCCACTGAGAGGCCACAGCGGGATCTATTGAAACGTCTTGAAAAACAATCCTCCAAAAATCATCGCTCAAAGGTAACCTTGTTTCAAACAGCCACACGCATGCTTGTTGGAGTTGGAGTCAGCTGTTGTGTCGTGAGACTAATGAGCAGGATTGTGATTGACAGGCCAGCGATTTCCCTAATTATAACTTGTCCTCAGAATGTACCAGTGATCATGTACTGGATACACGTAATAATATACTCTGTGGATACATACAGGTAAATAAATATATATATACTGTATATATAGCTAGGCTTGTTTCTTAAAGTACAGAGTTGCACTTTGATAGAGCTGAAACGTAGCAGCTGGCGTGGTGTCCTGCTGCTTACGGCGAGCCATGAAAATGAGAATTGAGTGGAAAATGTCCATCCATCACCGGCTTAATTCCACGGCATCAAGGAGGGGAAAAGAAACGCGGTTATCTCGGTATACCGCCCTCACGTTAGAACCTGAACCCAGCCACACAGAAAGGGCGATCCAGTGATTCAGTTTGTCAGTGAAGGTTTCCGCTGTGAATGAGAAGTTCAGTTCATTTGTGTCGGGGGACTCGGAGTCTGCCTCATCAATGTCGGCGAGAGATGACCTTTCTCCTCGTAATTAGCGACGTAGTTGTTGTTTTGGTTGACGATGCATTTGTGTTTACAATGTGCGTCTCAGATTCAGTATTAAAAGCATTGCAGCCATATTAACCCCAACACCACCACCACCACCACCACCACCACCACCCCCACCACCACCACCACCACCCCCACCACAACCACCATCACCCCCACCACCCCCACCACAACCACCACCACCATCACCCCCACCACAACCACCACCACAACCACCCCACCACAACCACCCTCACCCCTACCACAACCACCACCACCACCACCACCCCCACCACAACCACCACCACCATCACACTCACCACAACCACCACCACCACAACCACCACCACCATCACCCCCACCACCACCACCCCCACCACCATCACCCCCACCATCACCCCCACCACCACCACCGCCGCCACTGCCCTACCCATGGGGAGCTAACCTTTCTTCTTCTTCTTCTTCTTTTGTGGTTTCCTTTCCCTTTTCTTCTGTTATTTACCGCCACTCTGTTTGTGTGCACGGAACACGCCGTGAAATCTAATGCCGCCTTCTGCCTCCTGCCACCTGCAGCTCTGTACGAGCCGTCCTGCGAGGCCTACAAGCTGACGGGCAGCTCCTCGGGCTACTACTCCATTGATCCAGACGGCAGCGGACCCCTGGGGCCCACGCGGGTCTACTGCAACATGACGGGTGAGCTCACACCACACCCCCCCCCCCCCCACTATCCCCTCTCTCTCTCTCCCAGTAACACGCAGCTCCCCTCGACTTCAAGGGAGGCTAATCGAGATGAATGGCCGCCAGTGTGGTATTGTGTGGATTATATGACACGCGTTCCGGTGTAATCCAACATGCGGGGCCGTGTGTGTGTGTGTGTGTGGGGGCCGTGATCGATGCGCAGCAGCATCTCCGGGCCTGTTGATCGCCGATTTCCATCCCAATCCCCGTCACACCCGCGCACCCCCTTATCCCCTTTCCACGTGCGGGGGGGGCAGGGGGGAAGCAAAGCCACATGTTTGTCGGTTATGGTAAGCCTCCGGCCAGGACGGGCTGTCACCGCCGGTGATGGAGATGGCGGGTCAGGCGGAACCGGGCGGCGGAGACCTGGTGTCTCACACTCGGCGAGAGTGATGGGTCTCCAGTGTGCATCCTCTGTTCGTCCTCATCCATATTCTAGTAACTGCTACCCTCCTCACGTACACACACACACACACCACACACACAAAGTGAGACACATTCACCCACACACAACACACACACACACACACACACACATACACCACAACCACCAAGAATAATAATTTTCCTGACACCATGTCTCTTTCAACGCATGCATGAGATTACACGTTAAGACTCAGTGTGTGAGTATTGGTGTGTGACTACAAGTCACTCCTGTAGAAAGGCAGTGTGCATCTCCCTCTCCCTCTCTCGCTCTCTCGCTCTCTCGCTCTCTCTCTCTCTCTCTCTCTCTCTCGGCTGGAGTTGGCTTATTCATACACAGGTCCAATAATATATTATGACACCCAGTAGGCAGTGACAGCAGAAGTATATCCACACATAATGGAGAGACTGTGCCGTGGCTGTGATACTCTGAAACAGATGTTCACACATTGTCAAGCTAAGAACGTCTTTGTTCGGTTGTGTGTTATGTCTTCCTTCTCAAAGACAAACGTGTGTGGCGTTGTAGCAGTTATTAGTTTTAATCTGTCTGAGGCGATAGTTTTGTTGTCCTTTTTTTAGGCTGTGTGTGTGTGTGTGTGTGTGTGTCAAGTTGTATTTCTCAACAAACACAGGGTAGTTCCGAGCAATAAAACTTCTAAGACAAGGCAAGCCGCCTCTTACCTTGTCAGGCTTCAAGTTATCCACTTGTGGCTGAACCACCAGCGGTTCGGACCAATCGGTGTCCTGTGTGGAACTATTGGCGTGGTGATAGACAGGTGTTTTTTTTTGTGCCAGCCCTTTTGGAGGTGGGCTTTGGAGGTGGGCATGTACTTGGTGTAGGCACCAGTGTGAGGGATGCAATAAAAACTACAACAAACAAACATGGGTTAAGCCATGTATCTACAAGAGCTTAGCTGCAGGCACGGCTGCAGGACTCAACAAGGGTGGGCAGCTGCTGGGTGGAGGTGGGCTTACACAGACCCTCACTGCCCTGATTGCCTGCCTGCAGCGGAGGGCTAGTGGAGGGCCAGCTCAGAGGCACAGGACACAATGCACCATTTCCAAATGGTTTCAAAAGACGACTTCCTGGATGGTTCTGTGTAACAAAGCATCTGAGTGTGGCCGGCGTAGGAGTAAGAATATAAGAGTAAAAACTTGTTAATTAATTGCATTTATATTGCACTTTTATCCCTTTACAGTATTGCCTCACATTCACCCATTCATACACCGACGGCGGTGTCAACCGCGCAAGGTAACAACCAACAGGTCAGGAGCAGGTAGGGTTAGGTGGTGTCTTGCTCAGGGACACCTCCACACTTAGCTAGGCGGAGCCCGGGGATCAAACCAGCAACCTTCCTGATGCCAGACAACCGCTCTTACCTCCTGAGCAACAGATTTTACCAGAGCAACATTTCAGAATAGAACAGAATATGTCTGTGTTGGATCTCTGATCGTGCGTCGGATTGTGTGTGAGTGTGTCTGTCTGTCTTTGTGTGTGTCTGATCGTGTGTGTGTGTGTGTGTGTGTCTGATCATGTGTGTGTGTGTGTGTGTGTCTGATCATGTGTGTGTGTGTGAGTGTGTCTGATCATGTGTGTGTGAGTGTGTCTGATCGTGTGTGTGTGTGTGTGTGTGTGTGTGTCTGTTGTCTGATCGTGTGTGTGTGTGTGTGTCTGTTGTCTGATCGTGTGTGTGTGTGTGTGTGTGTGTGTGTGTGTGTGTCTGATCATGTGATGGTGTGTGTGTGTGTGTGTGTGTGTGTGTGTGTGTGTGTGTGTCTGATCGTGTGTGTGTGTGTGTGTGTGTGTGTGTCTGATCGTGTGGTGTGTGTGTGTGTGTGTGTGTGTGTGTGTGTGTCTGATTGTGTGTGTGTGTGAGTGTGTCTGATCGTGTGTGTGTGTGTGTGTGTCGTCTGATCATGTGTGTGTGTGTGTGTGTGTGTGTGTGTGTGTGTGTCTGATCATGTGTGTGTGTCTGATCGTGTGTGTGTGTGTGTGTGTGTGTGTCTGATCATGTGTGGGTGTGTCTGATCATGTGATCATGTGTGTGTGTGTGTGTCTAGAGGACAAGGTGTGGACGGTGCTGGACCACAGCAGCAGTGCTCCAGTGCGGGTGCAGGGCTCCTCCCCCCAGAAGCCGTACGTCATGAAGTTCAACTACAGCGCCTCGCCGGAGCAGCTGCGCGCCATCGTCACGGCAGCCGAGCAGTGTCAACAGGAAGTGGTGTACCGCTGCAGGAAGTCCCGCCTCTTCAACGGATGGGGTCAGTCCAGGCAATTTTCTTCATTTCTCAAGCTGTGTTTACAGGGGCTGACAAATATAGTGTGAAATACAGTTAGGCCCCAGTCAAGCTACTTCAAAGCAGGGGGGCTGTGGGTCCCCCACCAGGAAAATGGTTCTTCGTTATTTTCTTGCGTCTAGTGCATTTTACTGCATGGGAATCACAAATTAATGAGGCAAAAACTGCTCAAATAAAACCAAAGGCACATATCATGAAGGCGGGAGACTTAACATTTAACCAATATTTCTGAAATAATAAACACATCATGTACTTGGTGTAGGCATCAGTGTGAGGGATGCAATAAAAACTACAACAAACAAACATGGGTGAAGCCATGTATCTACAAGAGCTTAGCTGCAGGTACGGCTGCAGGACTCAACAGGGGTGGGCAGCCGCTGGGTGGAGGTGGGCTTACACAGACCCTCACTGCCCTGATTGCCTGCCTGCAGCGGAGGGCTAGTGGAGGGGCCAGCTCAGAGGCACAGGACACAATGCACCATAGAGATTGTAGAGAGATCGATGCACTCCAGGAACACACACACACACACACACACACACACACACACACACACAACACCAACACACACGCATGCATGCACACACTCACACACACACAAACTTGTTAAGTTTAATGCTTAGTTTTAGTTGTAAGTTTTGTTTGTTTGGTCAGTAGAAAAACTCTCAACACCCCGACTCACCCGGTGGTCCGTTGCATGAAAACATTCGGTCCAGCATCTCCTGCCAGGGTCTTTCTTCTGTTCTCTCTCTCTCTCTCTCTCTCTCTCTCTCTCTCTCTCTCTCTCTTTCTCTTTCTCTTTCTCCGCTCCACTCTTCCACCCCTCCACTGTCCATTTTCAAGCGGCGGTTGTTCTCGGCGGTCCGTGCTACCGAACTATCGCGCCGCCGCCCCCGCTACCGCGAGCGCTGGCCCGGCCCACTTCAGGGTTCTGACTGAAGTTCAGGCCACCGGGAACACTCCTTGCGCTTTCCAAGGCCGCTCTGGGCCCGTGTGGGTGAGTGTGGGTGTATGAACTTGCTCCGACATGCATATGCAGTATTATATATATACAGTCACCGGCCACTTTATTAGGTACACCTTGCTAGTACCGGGTTGGACCCCCTTTTGCCTTCAGAACTGCCTTAATTCTTCGTGGCATAGATTCAACAAGGTGCTGGAAACATTCCTCAGAGATTTTGGTCCATATTGACATGATGGCATCACGCAGTTGCTGCAGATTTGTCGGCTGCACATCCATGACGCGAATCTCCCGTTCCACCACATTCCAAAGGTGCTCTATTGGATTGAGATCTGGTGATTGTGGAGGCCATTTGAGTCTAGTGAACTCATTGTCATGTTCAAGAAACCAGTTTGAAAATATCCCCCACACCATTACACCACCACCACCAGCCTGAACCGTTGATACAAGGCAGGATGGATCCATGCTTTCATGTTGTTTACGCCAAATTCTGACCCTACCATCTGCATGTTGCAGCAGAAATCGAGACTCATCAGACCAGGCAACGTTTTTCCAATCTTCTATTGTCCAATTTTGGTGAGCCTGTGCGAATTGTAGCCTGAGTTTCGTGTTCTTAGCTGACAGGAGTGGCACCCGGTGTGGTCTTCTGCTGCTGTAGCCCATCTGCTTCATGTGTTGTGTGTTCAGAAATGCTCTTCTGCATACCTCGGTTGTAACGAGTGGTTATTTGAGTTACTGTTGCCTTTCTATCAGCTCCAACCAGTCTAGCCATTCTCCTCTGACCTCTGGCATCAACAAGGCATTTTCGCCCAGAGAACTGCCGCTCACTGGATATTTTCTCTTTTTCGAACCATTCTCTGTAAACCCTAGAGATGATTGCGTGTGAAAATCCCAGTAGATCAGCAGTTGCTGAAATATACAGACCAAACCATGCCACATTCAAAGTCACTTAAATCACCTTTCTTCCCCATTCTGATGCTCGGTTTGAACCTCAGCAGATCGTCTTGACCATGTCTACATGCCTAAATGCATTGAGTTGCCATGTGATTGGCTGATTAGATATTTGCGTTAATGATCAGTTGAACAGGTGTACCTAATAAAGTGGCCGGTGAGTGTATATATATATATATTTTTTTTTATTATATTTTCCCAGTTGAATATGTTCTAGTGTGTGTGTGTGTGTGTGTGTGTGTGTGTGTGTGTGCGCACACACACACACACACACACACACACACACACACACACACAGAAACACAGAGACACATGCATCCACATAGACACACACCTAACACACACACACACACACACACAGCCACATGCACAACCACACGTAATCACACACATCCAAACACAACCACACACACACACACCTTCAGCAGCCAGTGTGCCTTGGGAGACCATACTATAAGCTCATCATTTATAAAATATTGATGCGGCCATATCTCTGGCAGATAAACGCCATGTCACAGAGGATGATAAAAGCTTTAAACACGGGACCATTAACGGGAACAATTGGGCCTTTTTTCAAAACCGGCAGATAACAGAAAAAAAAAGAAAACACAATTGTGTCCATTGTTTACTTGAATGCTCCACTTATTGCCGCTGTTTCTGCCGCTGGATCTGTATTGCTTTTCTTTTTTTTCTATTTTAACACAATGTGCGGTAATTGGACCAGCGTGACAGCAGATACTCCCATGGGTAGCTGTGCCGAGATGCCAGTTTGGACTCACGCACCCCCTAACACACAAATACAAATACACAGCAGCGTGCGCGCACACACTCACACACTCACAGGACCATTCACACACAAACGCGCACACACACACACACACATACACATATACACACACAGGACCACTCACAGAGGCACACACATGTACATTCACAAACGCACACACACACACACACACACACACACACACACACAGATACACACACACACACACACACACACACAGAAACACAGGGACGGAGCATACACACAGATACACACACCCACATCCACGCACACACAGGACCACTCACAGAGACGAACGCACACACAGAAAAGCACGTATAATTTTTCCACGCATATACAAGGAGATTCCATGCTCATTTGGGGGGCCGTCCACGCTGTGTGTGTGTTTACGTGTGTGTGTTTGTTTTAAAGCGAGAGGTAAAGCTTGCGCCGCCGGTGGGCCGACAGTGATTAAGAGGATTCTATAAATAGCAACACCTCCGCCAAGGTTGTTTACCGAAGTTGACCAAGAGAGAGCCGCTCTTCTCCTAAACGGCGAACGCGCTTACACGGGAAAACGACGAGTTCGGTGATCCCTGTCCGACAATCGTCAGCCGTCCATGTGCCGTGTGAGTGTTCTCAGCGCGTCGACTCCGCAAACATCGGCGGCCCAACTGCTCGGATCTTCTTTCCCAGACACCTCAATCTATAATTACTTCCCCTCGCAAACCATCCCTGACATTAATGAGGAGCGGGGTTTTGTTTTTTTTCTCCGTCGCCTCCTCATTAAAAGCGGCTGATTGGAGTACAAGCACCGCAATGTCTATCCAAGCACTTTTGCTTACCGTATCAACTTTTCCTGTCACGTCGCGTCGAGTCTAATTAATTAATCATTGTGTTACGCGAATCAGGGTGGGAATAAAACGCGGCAGAAAGAAAAATGGCGCTAGAGTAGCACCACAACTCCCCCCCCCCCCCCATCCATCACCCACACACCCCGCCTTTCTGAGGAAACATAATTTTCTGGTTTTAATCAAAAGATTACCTTTGTTATCGCCATCAAAAGGATTTCCTCCATTTAGCCTCGTTTGGCGGTTCAGTGGAAGACACCTACATCAAAGGAATTTGATTATTTAGTGGGCGCATCATTTTTACGGGTATAATTGGCTTAAAAGACGTGGTGCTTTGGGCTGGCTGATCAATGAACCAGTGTTGCGGCAAAAGATTTGGAAGTTGGCAATCGGGAGTATTTACACCGTGTTGCCAAGTGGGAGAGATATACAGAGCAAATCACAACGGATGCATGACAGATGAAACGTATTGACTGGAATGAGATCTAGGGGCGGGAAAAAAAGTCATTTTCTGTATTTCTATGAGTTGTGACTATGACAACACACATTTATATACAACAGTTAAATGATCTGCACATGTGTGTACGCAGTGCATTTAGACACACAGTGTTCAGACAATGTTTAGTTACGATGGATTAAATGCATTAATCCATTGTTGAGGTAAGTTTTGTCATGAAAGTGACATCTGATTGGATGTTGACACAGGTGGATTTCAGGGAGAGTCATTGGGGTCGGGTGCATTGTATACCGGGCGGTAGGCAAAAGCGGGGTCCTGGGCGTGCGGATCACCAGCATCGCCGACTGGTTCTAGGGACGTGGAACGTCACCTCACTGGCGGGGAAGGAGCCGGAGCTGGTGCGGGAGGTGGAGCGGTACCAACTAGATATGGTTGGGCTCAAGTCCACGCACAGCACCGGTTCTGGAACCAAAACTCCTGGAGAGGGGCTGGACCCTCTACTTCTCCGGAGTTGCCCAGGGTGTGAGGCATCAGGCGGGTGTGGGGATACTCACAAGTCCCCGGCTGAGCGCCGCTGTGTTCTCTCTGGTGGATGAGAGGGTCGCCTCCATGCGACTGCAAGTCGCTGGGGGGAAGGCTCTGACTGTTGTGTGTGCCTACACACCAAACAGCAGTTCAGAGTATCCGCCTTCTTGGAGTCCTTGGGCGGCATCCTGGAAAGGGTTCCATCCGGGGACTCCATAGTTCTACTGGGGAATTCAACGCACACGTGGGCAATGATGGAGAAACATGGAGTGGAGTAATTGAGAATGAACGGCCTGCCCGATCTGAACCAGAGTGGTGTTTTGTTATTGGACTTCTGTGCTAGCCATGGACTGGCCATAACAAACACCATGTTCGAACATTGGGTGGTCCACAAGTGTACCTGGTACCGGACCACCTTAGGCCAAAGGTCGCTGATCGACTTTGTAATCATATCAGCAGATCTGTGGCCGCATGTTTTGGACACTCGGGTGAAGAGAGGAGCAGAGCTGTCAACTGATCACCACCTGGTGGTGAGTTGGATCAGATGGCGCGGGAGGCTGCCAGACAGACCTGGTAAACCCAAACGTGTAGTGAGGGTGAACTGGGAACGTCTGGTGGAAGCCCCTGTCCGTAGGGTCTTTAACTCCCACCTCCGGAAGAACTTCTCGTGCATCCCGGGGGAGGCTGGGGACATGGAACTTGAGTGGGCCATGTTCAGAGCCTCCATTGTAGAGGCTGCATCTCGGAGCTGTGGTCAAAAGGCTGTCGGTGCCTGTAGTGGCGGCAACCCAAGAACCCATTGGTGGACACCAGCGGTGAAGGAAGCCATCAGACTGATGAAGGAGGCCTTTCGGGCCTGGTTGGCCTGAAAGGCCAAAGTCTCCTGAAAAAGCAGACGGGTACCGGGAGGCCAAAAGGGCCGCGGCTTCAGTGGTCACTGAAGCAAAAACCCGGGTGTGGGAGGAGTTCGGGGTGGCCATGGAGAAGGACTTTCGGTTGGCCTCAAGGAAGTTCTGGCAAACTGTCCGGCCACTCAGGAAGGGAAAGCAGGGCTTGGCTCAGGCTGTGCTCAGTCGGGGAGGAGAACTGCTGACCCAGACTGAGGATATTGCCGGGCGGTGGAAAGAACACTTTTGCCCCTTTTCCACCGTCACGGTACGGCGCGGTACGGCACGGCAAGGCACGGCATGGTACTTTTCGGGTCTGTTTCCATTACAACTGAGTACCATATAGTACCTCCTCGACGTGGGCGGGGTCGTCATAACACGGCTGCGCGAACTGCCGTGACGTCATTTACACCGCGCCAAGCCACGCACAAAACCGGAAGACCAGAACAACAACAACACAACAAATAAAATGCTTTAACATAAACCCAAACCAGTTTACAGTATGTATTTAGTATGACAATGCATATAGAAACCAGAACAGACCATTTCTTAAGGACATCAAAGCCTTTATTATTATCACACAGATGCGGGGGTTCAAGCAGTGCTTAACAAGATACACTAGAGACAACTAAAAGTACAGTTTCCAACAAGAAAAAACACATTATCACAGTAATAAAAAAAAACGGAAACTTGATGAAACTTCAACTCCATGACAACACGAGGAGTCAATAGCTGAACCATGATCCTCCCTACAGAACAGCTCATTATTAAGCCTTGGCTGTAATCCGTGTTCTTCACATGTTTGATAAAACATGAAAGAAGTGCGTTGGCTGTCAGATGTTACATTTTGCTGGCTAAATGTTTGCTCTTCCTATATCGTCAATACGAATACGACCTGACCTTTTTATCAGAAGTAACAATATATCTCCGATCACACAACAAATCACAGAAGGTATATACGAGAAAACTACAAATGATGGTTCAACAGTTTTATTTTTTTTCTTGCGTTATCATTTTTCTTTTTCGTATAAAAAAGGTGTCAGTAACTGACATCAGTCAGAGTTTGATAAAAACCTCAATTTCCTTAAGAACCACCATCACAATATTAAGTAATAAACCTCCAATCGCCAAGTTGTTCCATCCATCATGCCTCAAGAATACAACCCTCAAGAATGCATTTAGTAAACAACCAAAAGCAACAAGTACAACAACATCAACATTAGAGTCTGTGCCTCCATTCCAAAAAGGATGATAAAAAATAAAATAACTTGTTTTGCACTGGTCAGGTTCCCCTTTCAGGACAACAAGCTTAGCTACAACCTTCTGCCAAAGTCCTCGTCCTCAGACCCACCGTAGGAAGTTCAAACCCTTGATACGTCGTTCTGCTTGCCAAAGAGCACTTATTTATTTTTTTATTAACTCAAGAGGTATTTATTTTTGAAATTCCAAACAACATTTCTCTCTCTCTTGAAATATATTCCATTTGATCGAACCATCTCCAGGCCCGGCGATTTGCCCCACTTCGACCGTTGTGGTCTTTTATGGCCCGGTAATCGCTCTTCATTTTTTTGAGCTTATCCCGGCATTGCTGGAGGGTACGGTGGTACCCATGATTGGCCATCAGCTGGGCGACTTCTTTAAATACTTTTTCGTTCCGGGTTGTGCCGTCGAGCTCCCGCTGTATCCTCTCTTCGGCCACCAAAGAGAGGAACGTCTGGACCTCCTCGACCGACCATGGGCGTTGGTTTTTTTTTGGTGAGCTCATTTTTAAAAGTCAGGTCAGGTTTTAAAAAGTGGTGTGGTCGAGTCTCGTGTTTATTTGTCTGGTCGGTCGTCGGGCGCTTATGACGCTCCCAGTGACGACACTCGTCGGCCAATCAGTGGAAGGCAGTCGGCTGACGTCACATTATAGTACCGCTTCGGCTGGCTTGGAACCAGGGCCAGATGTGATACCAAATAGTACCTGATATCAGGTACTACGTGCTAGTGGAAACACGCAAATACCTGCGCCGTACCGTGCCGTACCGCGCCGTACCGTGACGGTGGAAAAGGGGCATTTGAGGAGCTCCTGAATCCGACCAGTACGTCCTCTGTGGAAGAGGCAGAGTCTGAAGACTCGGGGGAAGTCTCACCCATATCCTTGGTAGAGGTCACTGAAGTAGTCAAAAAGCTCTTCAGTGGCAAGGCGCCAGGTGTGGATGAGATTCGCCCTGAGATGCTGAAGTCTCTGGACATTATCGGCTGTCGTGGCTGACACGCCTAGTCAATGTAGCGTGGAGGTCGGGGACAGTACCTGTGGAGTGGCAGACCGGGGTGGTGGTCCCCATTATCAAAAAAGGGGACCGGAGGGTGTTCTCCATTATCGGCGGTATCACACTGCTCAGCCTCCACGGGAAAGTTATTCCAGGGTGCTGGAAAGGAGGCTCGGCCGATTGTCGAACCTCAGCTTCAGGAGGAACAATGCGGATTCTGTCCTGGCATGGAAACAGTAGACCACTCTTACCCTGCAGGGTTGTTGGCGGGGGGCCATGGGAGTTGCCCAGTTGCAGTCTACAGTGTGCTTGTGGACATGGAGAAGGCCTATGACCGTGTCCCCCGGGGAATTCTGTCGGGGGTACTATGGGAGTATGGGGTACCGGGCCTGTTGGTACGTGCCATTCGGTCCCTGTACGAACAAAAGTGTGAAGCTGCGTCCGTATTCTCGCACAAAGTCAAGCCTGTTCTCAGTGGGTGTTGGACTCCACCCAAGGTTGTCCTTGTCACCGATTCTGTTCATGATCTTCATGGACGAATCTCAAGGCGCAGCCGAGGTGAGGAGAGTGTCCGGTTTGGGGACCTCAGAATTGCATCTCTGCTCTTTGCAGATGATGTGGTTCTGTTGGCTACATCAGACCGTGACCTCCAGCATGCACTGGGGCGGTTTGCAGCCGAGTGTGAAGCGGTCGGGATGAGAGTCAGCACCTCCAAGTCTGAGGCCATGGTTCTCTGCCGGGAAAACGGTGGAGTGTTCCCTCCGGGTTGGGAGTGAGTTGCTGCCTCAAGCGAAAGAGTTCAAGTATCTCGGGATCTTGTCACGAGGTGAGGGCAACATGGAGTGGGAGAATGGACAGACCGATTGGTACAGCGTCTGCAGTAATGCAGGTGCTTGTACCGGTCCGTTGTGGTGAAGAGGGAGCTGAGCCGGAAGGCAAAGCTCCCCGATTTACATGTCCATCTACGTTCCATGAGCTTTGGGTAGTGGCTGAAAAGAATGAGATTGCGGATACAAGCGGCCGAAATGAGTTTCCTCCGCAGGGTGGCTGGGCTCAGCCTTAGAGATAGGGTGAGGAGCTCAGACATCCGGAGGGAGCTCGGAGTAGAGCCGCTTGCTCCTCCGCGTTGAAAGGAGTCAGCTGAGATGGTTCGGGCATCTGAATGAGGATGACCCCCGGGTGCCATCCCCTTAGAGGTTTTCCGGGCACGTCCAACTGGGAGGAGACCCCGGGGTAGACCCAGAAACCGCTGGAGGATTACATATCTCGTCTGGCCTGGGAACGCCTCGGGTTCCCAAAGGAGGAACTGGAGAGTGTGGCTGGGGAGAAGGAAGCCTGGGGGGCCCTGCTTAGCCGGCTGCCACCGCGACCCGGCCCCGGATATGCGGACGAGAATGGATGGATGGATGGATGGATTTATTGAGTCAATGCATGCGATTCAAGATTTCTTTATTGCCATATGTAACAAGTACAATGGAATGCTTACTCCCCATTCACTCCTGCAGTTTTTCTTCTAAACATAAATTATAAAACAACTCTGAACAATTAGTAATATAGTACTTAATAAGTACGGTAAAAAAACTAATAAAAAGTCAAATGTAGTAGCAGCAAATGTGACATAAAGTATAATGATAAATGATCAGTGACCAGTGCAGTACAGTGAGAGTTCCTGCATGCTATGTAGTCGAGTTCCTAGTGCAATTGAAGGTCTTCAGATCGTCAGCTGCATGACTTCAGTGTCTTTAAACTTCAGTGTATCAAACATGCTTTATGATGTGGAATACAGAGCGCTTCAGGGTTACTTTGCTTGTCTTACAGTTTTATGAAAACAAACAAACTCTACTTTACAAGACAAGATTTGATTAGTGTTTTGTTTTTTTTAAACCCAGACATCAATCAGGTTCACTTTTTCAATAGTGGTTTGCGTTTTGCCTGCTGGACGGACACGGAAATGCGTTTAAGCATACACCTGCTATTGGGAATCAGGCGTTTAGTGGCACATTTACTGCCTGTTAGCGGTGATTACAGCTGTTAACCCCTCCACACACACACCAGAGGTCTGTTGAAGAGAGCATACCCCTCTGGAACCATCGCGCAACCACCAGCCTGCCGCTTTCCTTCTGACAAACAAACAAATAAACAGATAGCGGCTAATGCCTTGTAAATAGCAGATGCCATTTATTCTTCTTTGGTGGAGTTGATGGATTTTATGATCGAAAATATAAAGTTGTGTGTATAGGTCACACAGCTCTCTCTCTGACTGCGTGTTGTCTTGTGTTGCGTTGTCTTGTGTTGCGTTGTGTTTGTCCGCAGACGGCGCCCCGCTGGCCTGGTGGCTGGACCAGGCCGGGGAGAGGAGGACCTACTGGGCAGGCTCACTGCCGGGGATACGGCAGTGTTCCTGTGGCCTGCAAGAGAACTGCCAGGACATGAACTACTTCTGTAACTGCGACACCAACGTCAACATGTGGTGGGTGGAGGGTTTGTTGCTTCCTTTTATCCTTTTTTCTTTTTCTTTTTCTTTTTTTTACATTTGGTCGCATTTGTGAAATTATTAGCATTTCAAAGATGTGGAGCACAGTATGTCATAAGATCACACAAGAAAGATAAGAATATTGGCATATGTATTTAATGATGTCTGCAGTAATGGTTGTTTGAGTATATATATATATGTATATATATATATTTGTGTTGTTGTGAGGCACTAAATAGGATAATTCATTGGTTTTGTATGTGAACCATTGAGTGAGTTTTCTATCCATTTGATAATATATATATTAGATATATGAGTGAAAAACTTTTTGTGCAAAACGCCCGACAGCCGACAGTAATTATAAAAGAATACAAAATAGAATAGAACTACAAAATAGAAATAGAACTATGAATAGAAATTCTGTGTAAATAAGTAAATGAAATATAAAATGAAATGGAATATACAACAAAAATATCCAGGTGAGCAATACACATATAAATCAATGTAGTAAAATATACATTGTTATATGCTGACATTCACAGAATGTCACAGAATACCTTCTCAGACAGTCAACACAACACTAGCACCAGCAGTTGGCACCAGGACTAGCACTAACACCAGTACTAGCACCAGCACTAGCAGTAACACTAGCACCAGGACCAGCACTAGCAGTAACACCAGCACTAGCACCAACACTTAGCACTGCTGCCAGCACTAGCTCCAGCAGTAACACTAGCACTTATCACCAGGACTAGCACTGGCAGTAACACTTAGCACTAGCACTTAGACATTGATGCCGAACTTGTTCAGCAGCCTGATGGCCTGACTGCAGCACCGTCGATGGAGATGGGGGCGTGCTCTCCTCTCCGCTTCCTGTAGTCCACGATCAGCTCCTTGGTCTTTTTGACGTTGAGGGCGAGGTTGTTTTCTTGGCACCACTGTGCCAGTGATCCAACCTCCTCCCTGTAGGCTGTCTCGTCGTCGTCGGCGATCAGACCCAACACTGTCGTGTCGTCAGCAAACTTGATGAAGACGTTGGAGCTGTGCATAGCCATGCAGTCGTGGGTGTACAGGGAGTAGAGGAGAGGGCTCAACACGCATCCCTGAGGGGCTCCAGTGTTGAGGGTCAGCGGCTCTGAGGTGCTGCCCATCCTCACCACCTGGCGGCGGCCGACAGGAAGTCCAGTATCCAGCTGCACATGGTCGGGTGCAGGCCTAGACTCCTGAGCTTGGTGTCGAGCTTGGCAGGAACTATCGTGTTGAACGCTGAGCTGAAGTCCACAAACAGCATTCTCACACAACAGTTCTTCCCCTCCAGGTGAGAGAGGGCAGTGTGAAGTGCCATGGCAATGGCGTCGTCGGTGGATCTGTTTTGACGGTACGCAAATTGCCATGGGTCCAGCGTGGCAGGCAACATGGAACAAATGAAGTCCTTGACCAGCCTCTCGAAGCATTTACTGACAATCGAGGTGAGGGCTACGGGTCTCCAGTCATTCAGGCAGGTTACCTTGGGGTGTTTAGGGACAGGCACGATGATGGACATCTTGAAGACCTCGGGAACAACAGCCTGGGACAGGGACAGGTTGAAGATGTCTGCGAAGACTCCTGCCAACTGGTCTGCGCATGCTCTGAGGACGCGCCCCGGGATGTGGTCTGGTCCCGCCGCCTTCCGGATGTCCACCCGCTTGAAGGCTCTGCGCACGTCAGCCTCTGAGATGTTCAGCAGGCTGGCCTCCTCAGGCAGCGCTGACTTCGGCGGGCTGCCGTTCACGTCGAACCGGGCGAAGAAGGTGTTTAGCTCGCCAGGGAGGGAGGTAGAGGAGTTCTCTACACCGCTGGTTCTCCCTCTGAAGTCCGTGATTGTCTGCAGCCCCTTCCACACACCCCTCACGTCGTGGCTCTTGAATTTGTCCTCCACCCTGTTCTTATACTCCCGCTTGGCAGAGCCGATGGTCTTGCGGAGGTCGTAGCGGGCTCTCGTATATTCCACCATATTCCCGGAGTCAAAGGCGGCGTTACGCGTGCGGAGTGCGGCGCGAACATCGCCATTAATCCATGGTTTCTGGTTGGGATAAATCCGAACCGACTTAGTAGGAACAACGTCATCTATGCATTTCTTGATGAACCCGGTGACTGAGGACGCGTACTCGCTGATGTTATTGTCCGACGCGACCCGGAACATATTCCAATCCGCGTCATCAAAACAATCCTGCAGCATAGACTCCGATTGGTCCGACCAGCATTGGACCTCCTTCACAGCGATTGGTTGCTGGAAGGGGGTGTAGCAGTGGTCGAGGATCCGCTCGCCCCGTGTGTTGCTTGTGATGTGTTGGTAGAACTTCGGGAGAACTTTCTTCAGGTTCGCCTTATTGAAGTCCCCCGCCACAATGAAAGCAGCCTCAGGGTGAGCCGACTCCTGTTCGCTGATAGCCCCATGCCTGTTGTGAGAGCTTTTCAGCGTACCTGACATCGTCCAGATCGTACGATGGAATAGAACGTGTACGCAGTGTTCCAAATGGAAACAAAAAAACAAAACCAACAAAGAAACG
This sequence comes from Coryphaenoides rupestris, assembly GCA_002895965.2. NCBI lineage: Eukaryota > Metazoa > Chordata > Actinopteri > Gadiformes > Macrouridae > Coryphaenoides > Coryphaenoides rupestris. The sequence continues at coordinate 33,434 of PIJE02000835.1, forward strand.
CTATGATTCATTAGGGGCACCCGCTCGCCGCTTCCATTTACATTTCAAGGGCGCTTTTGGGATCCTCCGGGATTGCTTCTGCCCACAGCCCTTGTGATTCCTGACCTTGGTGTCAACACAAGCACGCTCTAATACACACCCATGCACATGCATACACACACACATAAACACATAGCTCAACAAACATTTACATATACTCATATACACACACACACACACACACACACACACACACACACACACACGCAGACACACACACACATACTGTGTGTGTGTGTGTGTCTGCACATTCTATGCAGATTGCACAGACACACACAAACAGACACACACACTCACATTACGCATCCACACACACACACACACACACACACACACACACACACACACACCTTCAGACTCACACTCTCACTCACTCAAACACAGACACACACACAGACACCCCCCCTCCCCCATCAGCTTTCTTAGTGGAAGATGGCTTCCCTTGGCCAGTATATAGTTGCAGAGAAGCAGCGGTGTTGATATTTATTATTGACCACTGCTTTTCCAATTTACTGCACAGATTGTGTATTGCCACTTCCTCTAGTGCCGCTAAACGCTGTCCCCGGGTTCCTGGAGTTGCGGGGCCGAGGAGGGAACCGGGCACGTTCTCTCAGATGGCTTCAATTACCCACTAGTCCTTCCCCTCTGGCTTTCATTACAGGTCTAATGACACGGGACTGCTGTCCTATAAGGAACACTTGCCAGTGAGCCAGATTGTGATCGGAGACACCAACCAAACGGGATCGGAGGCTGTGTACCAAGTGGGAGCTCTGCATTGTTATGGCGACAGTAGGTGAACTGTAAAACAAAAAAATATAAAAAATAAAAATGGAGAAAAAAGAAGCTTTTTCACACCACTTCTCCTCATTATTTCAATCACTTTCGTTGTTGTTACCAGCTGGGATGGGGTTTGGCGTTGGTTCGTTCGTGTTTTTTTTGTGTTTTTGTGACAAAAAGCATTTGCCTTTCAACATATTCGGATATCAGCGCTGCCAACAGGGAGGATGTTTCATGGGGTTCCTTTAAGTCTGGCTTCCCATCATGTGGTTTTCTCTTTTTTCCTTCATCAAAAGCACGTGGCTAATTTTAAATCTACGTTCTGAAAATAAATAAATGTGTACCCAGAATGAATGTGTTGTGCATTACAGCATGTCCCCTCCTCTATGTAAAGTGTGAAAGGATCATTTTTCTACTTGATCGAGTGATACATTGCAAAAACATTTCGAAATCCATCGCATTTTAAGAATAAAGGTCCATTTGCATTTGAAAGAAATGCCCCTTTAACCTCGCAAAAAGTGTCAGTTCTTTTTCTATTCATCATTGCTTCATTAACTTTTAAATCCCCCCCCCCTCATACATACACACACACACACACACACACCTTTCACCTTGTTTGCCCGCAATCAGTGCTCACTTGCCCTGCGGTGTTTTTGCATTTTTCAGAGTCCATGTGGAACGCAGCCTCCTTCTACCAGGACTCCTCCTATCTGCGTTTCCTCAACCTGCAGGCGGAGCTGGGCTCCGACATCTCCTTCTACTTCAAGACCAGCGCACCCTCAGGGGTCTTCCTGGAGAACCTGGGCCTCAAGGACTTCATCCGAGTGGAGCTCAGCTGTGAGTACAGGAACATTTTACAAACCTGAGGCACCGAACTTATTTAAAACCAGCGTAGCATCGGCGGATGCTATGCTGTGTGCTCCCCGGTACACACATAGGCATGCATGGGAGCCGTTATTGTTGGCCACGCGATGCGTCTATAAACCTGTGCAGCGGCAGCAAAGCGTTGGTGCAAAGCAAGTCGTTAAAACGGATATTATGTGAAGCAGACCGGCGTGTTTGGATTGATGAGTGCGGTTGACTGGATGCCGGGAGTTGGGCTCGGAATACAGGAAGCAGACAGCGCAGACGCAATAGGCTAGGCTGCCGCTCGGTAAAACAGAGAATAAATTAGAGAGACACAGTTAACAGGACATGCAAGGAGGACTTTAACACACAAACACACACACACACACACACACACACACACACACACACACACACACACACAGAGAGTTGCTGCCTCAAGCGAAGGAGTTCAAGTATCTCGGGGTCTTGTTCACGAGTGAGGGCAACATGGAGCGGGAGATGGTGAAGAGGGAGCTGAGCCGGAAGGCAAAGCTCCCGATTTACATGTCCATCTACGTTCCATGAGCTTTGGGTAGTGGCTGAAAGAATGAGATTCAAGATTTCTTTATTGCCATATGTAACAAGTTCAATGGAATGCTTACTCCCCATTCACTCCTGCAGTTTTCTTCTAAACATAAATTATAAAACAACTCTGAACAATTAGTAATATAGTACCTAATAAGTACAGTAAAAAAGTAATAAAAAGTGATAACTCGTAGATAGTAGCAGCAACATGTGACGATGAAGTATAATGATAAATGATCAGTGACCAGTGCAGTACAGTGAGAGTTCCTGCATGCTATGTAGTCGAGTTCCTAGTGCAATTGAAGGTCTTCAGATCGTCAGCTGCATGACTTCAGTGTCTTTAAACTTCAGTGTATCAAACATGCTTTATGATGTGGAATACAGAGCGCTTCAGGGTTACTTTGCTTGTCTTACAGTTTTATGAAAACAAACAAACTCTACTTTACAAGACAAGATTTGATTAGTGTTTTGTTTTTTTTAAACCCAGACATCAATCAGGTTCACTTTTTCAATAGTGGTTTGCGTTTTGCCTGCTGGACGGACACGGAAATGCGTTTAAGCATACACCTGCTATTGGGAATCAGGCGTTTAGTGGCACATTTACTGCCTGTTAGCGGTGATTACAGCTGTTAACCCCTCCACACACACACCAGAGGTCTGTTGAAGAGAGCATACCCCTCTGGAACCATCGCGCAACCACCAGCCTGCCGCTTTCCTTCTGACAAACAAACAAATAAACAGATAGCGGCTAATGCCTTGTAAATAGCAGATGCCATTTATTCTTCTTTGGTGGAGTTGATGGATTTTATGATCGAAAATATAAAGTTGTGTGTATAGGTCACACAGCTCTCTCTCTGACTGCGTGTTGTCTTGTGTTGCGTTGTCTTGTGTTGCGTTGTGTTTGTCCGCAGACGGCGCCCCGCTGGCCTGGTGGCTGGACCAGGCCGGGGAGAGGAGGACCTACTGGGCAGGCTCACTGCCGGGGATACGGCAGTGTTCCTGTGGCCTGCAAGAGAACTGCCAGGACATGAACTACTTCTGTAACTGCGACACCAACGTCAACATGTGGTGGGTGGAGGGTTTGTTGCTTCCTTTTATCCTTTTTTCTTTTTCTTTTTCTTTTTTTTACATTTGGTCGCATTTGTGAAATTATTAGCATTTCAAAGATGTGGAGCACAGTATGTCATAAGATCACACAAGAAAGATAAGAATATTGGCATATGTATTTAATGATGTCTGCAGTAATGGTTGTTTGAGATATACAGCATATACTGTATATATATATATATATGTATATATATATATTTGTGTTGTTGTGAGGCACTAAATAGGATAATTCATTGGTTTTGTATGTGAACCATTGAGTGAGTTTTCTATCCATTTGATAATATATATATTAGATATATGAGTGAAAAACGTTTTGTGCAAAACGCCCGACAGCCGACAGTCATTATAAAAGAATACAAAATAGAAATAGAACTGTGCAAAATAGAAATAGAACTATAAATAGAAATTCTGTGTAAAATAAGTAAATGAAATATAAAATGAAATGGAATATACAACAAAAATATCCAGGTGAGCAATACACATATAAATCAATGTACTAAAATATACATTGTTATATGCTGACATTCACAGAATGTCACAGAATACCTTCTCAGACAGTCAACACAACACTAGCACCAGCAGTTGGCACCAGGACTAGCACTAACACCAGTACTAGCACCAGCACTAGCAGTAACACTAGCACCAGGACCAGCACTAGCAGTAACACCAGCACTAGCACCAACACTTAGCACTGCTGCCAGCACTAGCTCCAGCAGTAACACTAGCACTTATCACCAGGACTAGCACTGGCAGTAACACTTAGCACTAGCACTTACAGATGTGCACGCCGAGGAACTTGAAGCTGCTGACCCTCTCTACTGCAGCACCGTCGATGGAGATGGGGGCGTGCTCTCCTCTCCGCTTCCTGTAGTCCACGATCAGCTCCTTGGTCTTCTTGACGTTGAGGGCGAGGTTGTTTTCTTGGCACCACTGTGCCAGTGATCCAACCTCCTCCCTGTAGGCTGTCTCGTCGTCGTCGGCGATCAGACCCAACACTGTCGTGTCGTCAGCAAACTTGATGAAGACGTTGGAGCTGTGCATAGCCATGCAGTCGTGGGTGTACAGGGAGTAGAGGAGAGGGCTCAACACGCATCCCTGAGGGGCTCCAGTGTTGAGGGTCAGCGGCTCTGAGGTGGTGCTGCCCATCCTCACCACCTGGCGGCGGCCCGACAGGAAGTCCAGTATCCAGCTGCACATGGTCGGGTGCAGGCCTAGACTCCTGAGCTTGGTGTCGAGCTTGGCAGGAACTATCGTGTTGAACGCTGAGCTGAAGTCCACAAACAGCATTCTCACACAACAGTTCTTCCCCTCCAGGTGAGAGAGGGCGGTGTGAAGTGCCATGGCAATGGCGTCGTCGGTGGATCTGTTTTGACGGTACGCAAATTGCCATGGGTCCAGCGTGGCAGGCAACATGGACAAATGAAGTCCTTGACCCAGCCTCTCGAAGCATTTACTGACCAATCGAGGGTGAGGGCTACAGGTCTCCAGTCATTCGGGCAGGTTACCTCTGGGGTGTTTAGGGGAACAGGGCACGATGATGGACATCTTGAAGGACCTCCGGGAACAACAAGGCCTGGGACAGGGGACAGGTTGAAGATGTCTGCGAAGACTCCTGCCAACTGGTCTGCGATGCTCTGAGGATCGCGCCCCGCGGATGTGTCTGGTCCCGCGCTTCCGGATGTCCACCCGCTTGAAGGCTCTGCGCACGTCAGCCTCTGAGATGTTCAGCAGGCTGGCCTCCTCAGGCAGCGCTGACTTCGGCGGGCTGCCGTTCACGTCGAACCGGGCGAAGAAGGTGTTTAGCTCGCCAGGGAGGGAGGTAGAGGAGTTCTCTACACCGCTGGTTCTCCCTCTGAAGTCCGTGATTGTCTGCAGCCCCTTCCACACACCCCTCACGTCGTGGCTCTTGAATTTGTCCTCCACCCTGTTCTTATACTCCCGCTTGGCAGAGCCGATGGTCTTGCGGAGGTCGTAGCGGGCTCTCGTATATTCCACCATATTCCCGGAGTCAAAGGCGGCGTTACGCGTGCGGAGTGCGGCGCGAACATCGCCATTAATCCATGGTTTCTGGTTGGGATAAATCCGAACCGATTTAGTAGGAACAACGTCATCTATGCATTTCTTGATGAACCCGGTGACTGAGGACGCGTACTCGCTGATGTTATTGTCCGACGCAACCCGGAACATATTCCAATCCGCGTCATCAAAACAATCCTGCAGCATAGACTCCGATTGGTCCGACCAGCATTGGACCTCCTTCACAGCGATTGGTTGCTGGAAGGGGGTGTAGCAGTGGTCGAGGATCCGCTCGCCCCGTGTGTTGCTTGTGATGTGTTGGTAGAACTTCGGGAGAACTTTCTTCAGGTTCGCCTTATTGAAGTCCCCCGCCACAATGAAAGCAGCCTCAGGGTGAGCCGACTCCTGTTCGCTGATAGCCCCATAAAGCCTGTTGTGAGAGCTTTTCAGCGTACCTGACATCGTCCAGATCGTACGATGGAATAGAACGTGTACGCAGTGTTCCAAATGGAAACAAAAAAACAAAACCAACAAAGAAACGCTATGATTCATTAGGGGCACCCGCTCGCCGCTTCCATTTACATTTCAAGGGGCGCTTTTGGGATCCTCTGGGATTGCTTCTGCCCACAGCCCTTGTGATTCCTGACCTTGGTGTCAACACAAGCACGCTCTAATACACACCCATGCACATGCATACACACACACATAAACACATAGCTCAACAAACATTTACATACACTCATATACACAACCACACACACACACACACACACACACACACACACACACACACACCACACCCACACACACACACACACACAGTATGTGTGTGTGCAGATTGCACAGACACATTACACTCACATTACGCATCCACACACACACACACACACACACACCTTCAGACTCACACTCTCACTCACTCAAACACAGACACACACACAGACACCCCCCCTCCCCCATCAGCTTTCTTAGTGGAAGATGGCTTCCCTTGGCCAGTATATAGTTGCAGAGAAGCAGCGGTGTTGATATTTATTATTGACCACTGCTTTTCCAATTTACTGCACAGATTGTGTATTGCCACTTCCTCTAGTGCCGCTAAACGCTGTCCCCGGGTTCCTGGAGTTGCGGGGCCGAGGAGGGAACCAGGCACGTTCTCTCAGATGGCTTCAATTACCCACTAGTCCTTCCCCTCTGGCTTTCATTACAGGTCTAATGACACGGGACTGCTGTCCTATAAGGAACACTTGCCAGTGAGCCAGATTGTGATCGGAGACACCAACCAAACGGGATCGGAGGCTGTGTACCAAGTGGGAGCTCTGCAATGTTATGGCGACAGTAGGTGAACTGTAAAACAAAAAAATATAAAAAAGAAAAATGGAGAAAAAAGAAGCTTTTTCACACCACTTCTCCTCATTATTTCAATCACTTTCGTTGTTGTTACCAGCTGGGATGGGGTTTGGCGTTGGTTCGTTCGTGTTTTTTTTGTGTTTTTGTGACAAAAAGCATTTGCCTTTCAACATATTCGGATATCAGCGCTGCCAACAGGGAGGATGTTTCATGGGGTTCCTTTAAGTCTGGCTTCCCATCATGTGGTTTTCTCTTTTTTCCTTCATCAAAAGCACGTGGCTAATTTTAAATCTACGTTCTGAAAATAAATAAATGTGTACCCAGAATGAATGTGTTGTGCATTACAGCATGTCCCCTCCTCTATGTAAAGTGTGAAAGGATCATTTTTCTACTTGATCGAGTGATACATTGCAAAAACATTTCGAAATCCATCGCATTTTAAGAATAAAGGTCCATTTGCATTTGAAAGAAATGCCCCTTTAACCTCGCAAAAAGTGTCAGTTCTTTTTCTATTCATCATTGCTTCATTAACTTTTAAATCCCCCCCCCCCTCATACATACACACACACACACACACACACCTTTCACCTTGTTTGCCCGCAATCAGTGCTCACTTGCCCTGCGGTGTTTTTGCATTTTTCAGAGTCCATGTGGAACGCAGCCTCCTTCTACCAGGACTCCTCCTATCTGCGTTTCCTCAACCTGCAGGCGGAGCTGGGCTCCGACATCTCCTTCTACTTCAAGACCAGCGCACCCTCAGGGGTCTTCCTGGAGAACCTGGGCCTCAAGGACTTCATCCGAGTGGAGCTCAGCTGTGAGTACAGGAACATTTTACAAACCTGAGGCACCGAACTTATTTAAAACCAGCGTAGCATCGGCGGATGCTATGCTGTGTGCTCCCCGGTACACACATAGGCATGCATGGGAGCCGTTATTGTTGGCCACGCGATGCGTCTATAAACCTGTGCAGCGGCAGCAAAGCGTTGGTGCAAAGCAAGTCGTTAAAACGGATATTATGTGAAGCAGACCGGCGTGTTTGGATTGATGAGTGCGGTTGACTGGATGCCGGGAGTTGGGCTCGGAATACAGGAAGCAGACAGCGCAGACGCAATAGGCTAGGCTGCCGCTCGGTAAAACAGAGAATAAATTAGAGAGACACAGTTAACAGGACATGCAAGGAGGACTTTAACACACAAACACACACACACACACACACACACACACACACACACACACACACACACACACACACGCACAGACACACACACGAACAGACACACACACAAACAGACACACACACACACACACACCAACCGCATACTAAATGCAATTCCATTTTGTCCGAAGGGTCAAAAGGACATTGTGTCTTTGTCCACACATTTTTAATACATCACAAAATCCGACGGCCGACCGTTGCAATTCTTGCGTCAGAAAAAAAAAAAAGGAAGACGTCTAAGGCGGTTTAATAATGCATGTCAGTGGCCACTTTGTCTTTTCTACGGCGTTGCAGGAGGAACGCTACCTTTAATACCCATTTCACCTTTTATATAAACCGTATCCTGCTCCGCCAGCTCCGTCGGCGGTGGCCTTCTCCTTCAACGTGGGCAACGGGCCGGTGGTGCTGAGCGTCAAGTCCCACGTGCCCCTGAACGACCGGCAGTGGCACTACGTGCGGGCGGAGCGCAACGTGCGGGAGGCCTCGCTGCAGGTGGACCAGCTGCCCCTGCGCTTCCTGGAGGCGCCGGCCGACGGACACCTGCGCCTGCGGCTCAACAGCGACCTGTTTGTGGGTGAGCGGTCGGCGGCGCCTCTCTCTCTCTCTCTCTCTCTCTCTCTCTCTCTCTCTCTCTCTCTCTCTCTCTCTCTCTCTCTCTCTCTCTCTCTCTCTCTCTCTCTCTCTCTCTCTCTCTCTCTCTCTCTCTCTGGTTCCACTGTTGCACCAGCCCAAGATAAGAGATCAAACTTAATTTAAAGGCGGTAAGATTGAAGAGCTGTAATTTCAGTGTCTTCTGTTAGAAATAGAATGGCCGTCCGTCACTTATTAGTGAGTGGAATGGCTTGGTGAGGCTAAATGTTGTGGCTAGCTGGATGAGACTATTCGTCTCTTACTAGTCTCAGTCAGATTCACATCTAAAGACTAATGGCAGACAAGCTCAAATCTGGGTGGACAGGGAGACCTTCGCTTCAGCTTTGTTTCTACTGATCCTTTGGCGGGGATCGGTAGCTGCGTGATTGGCAAACGCAAACTTGGCCAGCAAGGTTTTTAAATCGATACCACGTAGACTGGCCACTGAAAATCACTTCTTAAAATCCCCTCTTGAAGGCTTCATCTACTCACAAAAATGAGTTTCTCTTCAGTAGAATTTATCTGTAACGAAAAACAGGAAACAGTTGTTGGTGTTGAAGTGTTGGGCCAGGCTCTGTGCCGTCTCTCCTTACAAGTTATGTTGTCACAAAGTTGGACTGCGGTATCCAAGACACGTTTTAGACTCAGGGAATCCATCTTGCCTTTTTGAGTTGTTTATTTAAAAAAATCTGGCTTTCTTCTGCTGTCTCTCTTTACAACGCTCAAATCTTACTTACCAACAGCACCTTTAATTTGTGTTTCACAGCAGAAACTACAGGACAGTCATAGAAACTAAAGAAATACACAATTTTAATGAGTGTAAACTACAAAAGAGTAAATATAGCTGCACAATATGAGCAGTAGTAGTATAAAATCATGAAAATTGAATAAATGTAAACATTATTGACGGCTGAGGTAGACATTATTGACGGTAGACACTACATATTATTGAACCTATACATCAGTGACAAAGATTTTCTGAAGTTTCTCAGTGACTTGCGTGTCCAGTATACACTACAGTATTGATACTCACACAATACACAATACAATACATGCGCCCTCTCCTTTAGGGAATCTAACCCACGTACCTTCTCTCGAAACCAGTGATGCTTGCTTGATTTTTTTTTTGGGTGGCCCCCCCAATACTCAGTGGGTGATGATATTAATCATAATTTCGTAAAATCCCATTTCTTTTCGTTACACACCAACTTTCCGGTTATGCCAACAAATGACACAGTTGAATAGATTTTGAAATTCCCCATAAGCTTGCCAGAGATAGAATCTGTGGAGGCCATAAATTCAGATTTGTCATTCTTGGGCATGGCTGTTTCTCTGGGCTATAACAGCTTAAAAGGTCAGTCCAATGCTTTACCCTAATAGATATTCCTCCATATTTGCATACTTAGCCCTTAATGAGACCTCACATCGTCGAGTGCTTCCAGAGTCGCCTTCCAGAGTCCTACTTGATTTAAATGAGGGCTTATCGTAAATCCTCATCAGCGCGGACGGGGAGTTATGATTATAAAGCAGTTATAGACGCGGAGCCACGCCCGCCGGCCGGCCTCTACACATGACTAATGACGGTGCGCTGGTCGTGCTGCAGGGGGGACGGCCTCCCGGCAGCGGGGCTTCCTGGGCTGCATCAGAACGCTGGCCGTCAACGGCGTCAACTTCAACCTGGACGAGCGCGCCAGGATGACGCCCGGCGTCAGCTCCGGTTGCCCCGGTTACTGCAGCAGCTCCAGCAGCCTGTGCCACAACCGGGGGCGGTGCATCGAGAAGAGCAGCGGCTTCGTCTGCGACTGCTCCCAGTCGGCCTACGGGGGACCGTCCTGCAGAGAAGGTGGGCAAACGGTCTCTGTAAAAGAGTGTTTTCTGTATGCTTTTGGCTTTAACCTTTAGATAATCCAGAAGTGTGATTGACGTGAAGTATCTCTTTGGCAAAAGTGTGGGGGCCCAACAAAGGCAATGTCTGCCACTTCGCTTGAAGATAAGAATTTCTCGGATTCTCAGACTGAATCGAAACTGATAATAGTCACTGAATAGCCATTTATCGGTGGGCTGTGCTGGTTTGATTTAATCTAGAATGTTTTCCAAGCTGAATACTCAAGTTTAGTATCAAGTAGCAACCCTGACTAAGACCTTCATCCATCTTTTAACGGAAAAAAGTCAACGGATCTGTATTTCAGCGATACAGACGTTATCGAATGGTTTCGGGGCTACATTTCCATCGCCGCTTTATTGGTCAGAAATACGCCGTTGGCTCTGTTGTGCTGATCATGTATACCGTCCTCTCTGAGTCAGGGGAACTACTGCTGAACATGAACCTTGTTGTATTCATTTCAACACTTAAATGCTACAGCAGCATGTATTTCTCCTTTTTCTGTGGCAAAAATAAAAATACAATCTGCCTGTCACACACGCAGAGACCGAACATTAACGCTATTAGTGTGTGACTCTAACAGGACGAAAAGCACTTGCTCCACAGAGAATCAATGCACTGATTTACAGGACTACATTTTTTTTTTGCTGGAGCCCCATTCTGGTATATTGTGTCCAGACTCTAATTCAGATAGATTGCAGTCAGACCTGGAGTTTAACAGGCATTTTAACCTCTGTATCAATGACTAGGCCTACTTCAATACAGGCCCTTTATAGCACTAACAATCAAAATGAAAACAGCAGCTCCATTTAGGCATGCTGGCAGCCCTCCAGGTAAGGGTCTGAAGCTGCCAACCTGCAAGCCATGTCCAGCCCCCTCCCCTCTCCCCAGCCTGTGACATGATGTCAAAAATATAATAGCATCTGACCCGCAAAGTATATATTTTAAAGATGTTTCCTACACATTGTATACTGCCCCTTCATATACAATTGAAATAAAAACTAAAAACGCGTTAACAAGTTAATTTGGCGCAAAATAACAACAAAGGTCAAAGGTGCCTGCAAATGCGCACGTGTGTTTTGTTGCAATATCTTCGTGTTGCGAGTTCAATGGCAACGCTACCTGCCTGACTTTCAAGGAGAAAGCCGCTGTTCCAAAGGAATATAATCTCAAGCGTCATTGCTCAACTAAACATGGGGAACAGTGTTAGAAGTACCAAGGAGACGGGAGGCAGGGAGTGGGGGGGGGGAAATGAGCAGCGACAGCCAGAGTGCCAATGTCTCGGCAAAGTCTTTTCCATAAAGCCAAGGAGGATGCTGATGCTGCAGTGGAGGCAAGTTATGTGCAGTGAGTGAGTTCAACGCCAAAGCAAAGAAATCCATTCGCTGAAGGGCAGTTTCTGAGGCATTGTATGTTGCTGATACTCCAGAAAAGGAGAGCCTGTTCAACAATACCCCTCTACAATAGATTCTCACCGTGGCAGAGCGGATTAGCGAGTTATATCCAACGCCATTTATGATCAGCGACGCCACAAAGCTAGAGGTATCACTAAATACTCTGAATACTCTGAAGGGCTTGACTACAGCACAGACAAAAGCAACAATGCCCCGTTCCCCATTTTCATCAGGGACTCGAGTTGGGTCCAATGCACGGCCGGTGCCGCAGCCAGGGATATATTTCAGCAGCTGTGCAACGGCATTGAGCGAGCTGGTTCACCATGGAACAGACTGGTAGGAATTAACACTGTCGGAGCCCCGTCCATGACAGGCAAAAAAAAACGGACCTAGCGTGACAGATAACAAATACACATAGCACACACTCTTAAAGCATCCGAAGTGTCTCTGCAGGAGTGCTACAATATAGTGACGAAGTTAACTTTACCGAGGCGCGCTGGCTCAGCAGGAGATATTGTCCTGAAGAGATATTTTGAGATTCACGGAAGATGGAGGGAATGGATATTCCTGAATTGGATGGTCCAAAATGCATGGTTCATGGACCTTGCATTGCCAGTGGACATGACACGTCAGAACATCCCGAACCTGAAGCTCCAGGGCTCCGGCTCCAGCACAGCAGCTTATGGAAGTGTGAAAGCTTCCTGCAAAAACATCACGGAAAAAAAATCTCTCTCAACCTCATTCCACAGCATGCATATCTCTGGTGGAGGAGGGCACGGCATTCAGTGATGATGAATGTGCCTCCACTGTTGAAAACCCACTGCAGGAATTTGATCAGCGTTTTTGCTGACTCAAGCCGCGCGCCGTGTCACTTCCCAGCTGTTTGCAGACCCCTTCCCAGCTGATGTGGTGTCCCGCGTGTCCAGAGGGGGGGTAAAGCAGCCAAATACTGTACTCCAGCAAAAAGGACTGTAATTTCGCCAAACATTTTACTCAAGGGGAAGCAAAAGCAGTCATTAAAATAGCTGCTTGAGTTGGAGTACAAAAGTATTTACTGAACAAAAACAAAAAAAACACACATTTGAAGTGGATATGACTTTAATTATTTAAACCACAGATGGTCTTTCTCAGGGAAAGAAGTGAAATTTAGTGATTAAATTACAAGTCAACTGCCACATATAGCCTACACCAGGACAATATTCCCAGTCTGTATCTCTCAAGTGTGATCACAAAATATAACAATACGATTATATTATATTAAATGACATTGCTTTATTACTCCTTCATTAAACTATGATTAATCTGCAAATCGTGCACATGTGCCGAATAGACCAAAGTACCAAATATAAAGAGTGTCAACATGCTAGTGTCCTTAAACTTTGATAATCCCAACTAGTCCCATCACAGACAGCCACAGCTCAGGTGTGAGCCCCCCTCAACATCCAGGTCTCCAATCACATGACTATATGATTAGAGTAGTGGACAAATCAGTCTCATCGTTCTGAAAATGTCTTGTTTCAGATGACTAATCTTGGCTAATGAGGAGATAATGTTTCATCATTAATTGGCTATTAAATACAGGTGTGTTCACTCCTTCGCTTTTACCCGAGGAAGACCATCTGTGGTTGAAATAATTACAGTCATATCCGCATCAAATAAGATACTTTGGGAACTAGACATCGTGTGCCTGACCATCTGTGGTTGAAAAGTTAATATCATCCATGTCCTCATGAAATAAAAGCAGTCTGTGTTTTTTCGTTGATAAGGCGACAGACACACTTACTACTCTCTGTCAGCTGTCAACACAGTTCCTACTGACTTCAGACCTGGGCCTGTTCTCCACGTAGTGTCTCTTTCTGGCATAAATGTGCTGGTGTGGCGCTGGGAAGCACTGGGAGGGACTCAGCGCTTCTGGACTGAAAAAAAAAGCTGCATCTCAGCGACAGCAAAGACAAATCCAAATATAACTGAGTAATATAGTTTTGAAAGTATGAAAACTACACTTACAGGTAGCCTACAATTGATGTAAATAGTTACTTAATTAAATATAATGGAATAAATACAACAGTTTAATAATGCATGTCAGTGGCCACTTTGTCTGTTGCAGGAGGAACGCTACCTTTAATACCCATTTCACCTTTTATATAAACCGTATCCTGCTCCGCCAGCTCCGTCGGCGGTGGCCTTCTCCTTCAACGTGGGCAACGGGCCGGTGGTGCTGAGCGTCAAGTCCCACGTGCCCCTGAACGACCGGCAGTGGCACTACGTGCGGGCGGAGCGCAACGTGCGGGAGGCCTCGCTGCAGGTGGACCAGCTGCCCCTGCGCTTCCTGGAGGCGCCGGCCGACGGACACCTGCGCCTGCGGCTCAACAGCCAGCTGTTTGTGGGTGAGCGGTCGGCAGTGAGCAGCACCCACCCACCCACCCAGCCAGCCAGCCAGACAGCCAGACAGCCAGCCAGCCAGACAGCCACTACAACCCTCCGCTGTTGCTGTTCTCGTATACCGACTGTGATTTAGTACAGGGATAAACCGTTGCGGTGATTAATGACCGTGAGATGGCTGAGGTTTTTGGTTTTTTTGCGTACCGCTCCCCCCCCCCCTCAGCCAAAACAGAAAGGTGAGCATGAGCTAGAAATTGGTTTGTAAAAAATTATACGAGACCGCCACAGTCACACTGGCGTGCGGCGATCACACTGATGACTGATGAACCGTATTAGCCACAGCGCATTGAGCAAAGCATATAAAAACCTGTAACAGACAAACAAAACTGTAGACACAGAACGTATAAAGCCTTATGATGTGATAATACCGTGGCTATGTGGAGACACTCGCGGAGACAGAAAGCCCCAATAAGCAAAGCGTACGAGGCAGAGTCGGGAGTTGGAGGCAGCTAGCCACAGGGGGAAAGCACTTGAATGCCTCCTTGAACCCCTCTGCTTCAGAAAGGCTTGTCGCGTGGACTGTGCAGTGGGGACACCGTCTGAGTCCCGGCTGTTGGTCGAGACAAAACATTGTTGTGTTTATTATTTGGATTCGGTTAGAAACTAGAGGGCCCTAGACAGCCATGTTGCCTTTAGCAAGTATTGAACAAAGTGAGGTGTAACTAAGTCAGTCAGTCAGTATGATTGACTGCTGCCTCACTAAATTGACAGAATCCACAACATCAAACTATGTGCAATAAGCTAATTTGTAAACTTCCCCTGGAACAGTATATTAATTGTTCTGTTTCTATATGAGACTATGGAATTGTTGCCGCCAGGCTGTGTTGCTTGTCTCACTATATCTGACTGTATCTGAAGTATGAAGAGCTTTGTGTTCCAAATATGTTTATGAATGCAGCCATTTGAAAAGAAAAGTCTTAAGCAAATGCTTCAAACCAAAGAGGAGGTATTTTGCATTGCACAGTGATTTCAGGTTTCCACATGACTTTTACACGTCAGTCATTCCATTGTTGCGAGGGATCATTTTCTCGGAAGAAAGAAAACAAATGTTACAAACAAACCAAGGTTCTTATCACCTGTTGCTGAATGCCTGTCGACAACGCTAGCGTACCAAAGCGCTTATCGTGGTATTGTATTGTCACACATGATGCTATCACCGCCACCGGCCTCTACAGATGACTAATGACGGTGCGCTGGTCGTGCTGCAGGGGGGACGGCCTCCCGGCAGCGGGGCTTCCTGGGCTGCATCAGAACGCTGGCCGTCAACGGCGTCAACTTCAACCTGGACGAGCGCGCCAGGATGACGCCCGGCGTCAGCTCCGGTTGCCCCGGTTACTGCAGCGGCTCCAGCAGCCTGTGCCACAACCGGGGGCGGTGCATCGAGAAGAGCAGCGGCTTCGTCTGCGACTGCTCCCAGTCGGCCTACGGGGGACCGTCCTGCAGAGAAGGTGGGCAAACGGTCTCTGTAAAAGAGTGTTTTCTGTATGCTTTTGGCTTTAACCTTTAGATAATCCAGAAGTGTGATTGACGTGAAGTATCTCTTTGGCAAAAGTGTGGGGCCCAACAAAGGCAATGTCTGCCACTTCGCTTGAAGATAAGAATTTCTCGGATTCTCAGACTGAATCGAAACTGATAATAGTCACTGAATAGCCATTTATCGGTGGGCTGTGCTGGTTTGATTTAATCTAGAATGTTTTCCAAGCTGAATACTCAAGTTTAGTATCAAGTAGCAACCCTGACTAAGACCTTCATCCATCTTTTAACGGAAAAAAGTCAACGGATCTGTATTTCAGCGATACAGACGTTATCGAATGGTTTCGGGGCTACATTTCCATCGCCGCTTTATTGGTCAGAAATACGCCGTTGGCTCTGTTGTGCTGATCATGTATACCGTCCTCTCTGAGTCAGGGGAACTACTGCTGAACATGAACCTTGTTGTATTCATTTCAACACTTAAATGCTACAGCAGCATGTATTTCTCCTTTTTCTGTGGCAAAAATAAAAATACAATCTGCCTGTCACACACGCAGAGACCTGAACATTAACGCTATTAGTGTGTGACTCTAACAGGACGAAAAGCACTTGCTCCACAGAGAATCAATGCACTGATTTACAGGACTACATTTTTTTTTTGCTGGAGCCCCATTCTGGTATATTGTGTCCAGACTCTAATTCAGATAGATTGCAGTCAGACCTGGAGTTTAACAGGCATTTTAACCTCTGTATCCAATGACTAGGCCTACTTCAATACAGGCCCTTTATAGCACTAACAATCAAAATGAAAACAGCAGCTCCATTTAGGCATGCTGGCAGCCCTCCAGGTAAGGGTCTGAAGCTGCCAACCTGCAAGCCATGTCCAGCCCCCTCCCCTCTCCCCAGCCTGTGACATGATGTCAAAAATATAATAGCATCTGACCCGCAAAGTATATATTTTAAAGATGTTTCCTACACATTGTATACTGCCCCTTCATATACAATTGAAATAAAAACTAAAAACGCGTTAACAAGTTAATTTGGCGCAAAATAACAACAAAGGTCAAAGGTGCCTGCAAATGCGCACGTGTGTTTTGTTGCAATATCTTCGTGGAGTTCAATGGAAATGCTACGTGCCTGATATGCAAGGAAAAGCCGCTTCCAAAGGAATATAATCTCAAGCGTCATTGCTCAACTAAACATGGGGAACAGTGTTAGAAGTACCAAGGAGACGGGAGGCAGGGAGTGGGGGGGGGGAAATGAGCAGCGACAGCCAGAGTGCCAATGTCTCGGCAAAGTCTTTTCCATAAAGCCAAGGAGGATGCTGATGCTGCAGTGGAGGCAAGTTATGTGCATGAGTGAGTTCAACGCCAAAGCAAAGAAATCCATTCGCTGAAGGGCAGTTTCTGAGGCATTGTATGTTGCTGATACTCCAGAAAAGGAGAGCCTGTTCAACAATACCCCTCTACAATAGATTCTCACCGTGGCAGAGCGGATTAGCGAGTTATATCCAACGCCATTTATGATCAGCGACGCCACAAAGCTAGAGGTATCACTAAATACTCTGAATACTCTGAAGGGCTTGACTACAGCACAGACAAAAGCAACAATGCCCCGTTCCCCATTTTCATCAGGGACTCGAGTTGGGTCCAATGCACGGCCGGTGCCACAGCCAAGGATATATTTGAGCAGCTGTGCGAAGCGATTGAGCGTGCTGGTTTGCCATGGAACAGACTGGTAGGCATTAACACTGTCGGAGCCCCGTCCATGACAGGCAAAAAAAAACGGACCTAGCGTGACAGATAACAAATACACACAGCACAAACTCTTAAAGCATCCGAAGTGTCTCTGCAGGAGTGCTACAATATAGTGACGAAGTTAACTTTACCGAGGCGCGCTGGCTCAGCAGGAGATATTGTCCTGAAGAGATATTTTGAGATTCACGGAAGATGGAGGGAATGGATATTCCTGAATTGGATGGTCCAAAATGCATGGTTCATGGACCTTGCATTGCCAGTGGACATGACACGTCAGAACATCCCGAACCTGAAGCTCCAGGGCTCCGGCTCCAGCACAGCAGCTTATGGAAGTGTGTGAGCTTCCTGCAAAACATCACGGAAAAAAACTCTCTCTCAACCTCATTCCACAGCATGCATATCTCTGCTGGAGGAGGGCACGGCATTCAGTGATGATGAATGTGCCTCCACTGTTGAAAACCCACTGCAGGAATTTGATCAGCGTTTTTGCTGACTCAAGCCGCGCGCCGTGTCACTTCCCAGCTGTTTGCAGACCCCTTCCCAGCTGATGTGGTGTCCCGCGTGTCCAGAGGGGGGGTAAAGCAGCCAAATACTGTACTCCAGCAAAAATGACTGTAATTTCGCCAAACATTTTACTCAAGGGGAAGCAAAAGCAGTCATTAAAATAGCTGCTTGAGTTGGGGTACAAAAGTATTTACTGAACAAAAACAAAAAAAACACACATTTGAAGTGGATATGACTTTAATTATTTAAACCACAGATGGTCTTTCTCAGGGAAAGAAGTGAAATTTAGTGATTAAATTACAAGTCAACTGCCACATATAGCCTACACCAGGACAATATTCCCAGTCTGTATCTCTCAAGTGTGATCACAAAATATAACAATACGATTATATTATATTAAATGACATTGCTTTATTACTCCTTCATTAAACTATGATTAATCTGCAAATCGTGCACATGTGCCGAATAGACCAAAGTACCAAATATAAAGAGTGTCAAACATGCTACAGTGTCCTTAAACTTTGATAATCCCAACTAGTCCCCATCACAGACAGCCACAGCTCAGGTGCTGAAGCCCCCCTCAACATCCAGGTTCTTCCAATCACATGACTATATGATTAGAGTAGTGGACAAATCAGTCTCATCGTTCTGAAAATGTCTTGTTTCAGATGACTAATCTTGGCTAATGAGGAGATAATGTTTCATCATTAATTGCTATTAAATACAGGTGTGTTCACTCCTTCACTTTTACCCGAGGAAGACCATCTGTGGTTGAAATAATTACAGTCATATCCGCATCAAATAAGATACTTTGGGAACTAGACATCGTGTGCCTGACCATCTGTGGTTGAAAAGTTAATATCATCCATGTCCTCATGAAATAAAAGCAGTCTGTGTTTTTTCGTTGATAAGGCGACAGACACACTTACTACTCTCTGTCAGCTGTCAACACAGTTCCTACTGACTTCAGACCTGGGCCTGTTCTCCACGTAGTGTCTCTTTCTGGCATAAATGTGCTGGTGTGGCGCTGGGAAGCACTGGGAGGGACTCAGCGCTTCTGGACTGAAAAAAAAAGCTGCATCTCAGCGACAGCAAAGACAAATCCAAATATAACTGAGTAATATAGTTTTGAAAGTATGAAAACTACACTTACAGGTAGCCTACAATTGATGTAAATAGTTACTTAATTAAATATAATGGAATAAATACAACACGTTACTACCCATCTCTGCAAATTGTGTTGCAAATGGAACTTATTGGCTTGCAGTGCAACAGCGAGCTTAACACTAAATGTAGAGATGCACAGGGAAATGCAGACATGAGTGGACAATTTTTGTTCATTTTGGAGAATTACCTCCATCCTTTCCACAGAGAAGGTGCCCAAAGTGTTCAGTCGGGTAAATGTGCCTTTTTGGGAGCACACATCTGTGTGAGAAAATGTTCTTAACTATGAACCTTAATAAATGCAAGTGCAGGTCCAGGCTTAGCGATGTCCATCTCAAAGCTGTACTCTGGGCTTGAACGGTGACCTCCATCGGAGAAAATGTGGCTCAGCTGTGTGAGCAGAAGCACTGCCGGGTACAAATGTAGTCAGGGATCACGTGTGTTGGTTAAGTTCAAGGGTTCAATAAGTCAATGAAGATAAAATAAGCTAAAGAAAGATATTTGCACTAACTGTTATAAGCTAATGTATATAAAAATGTATATAATTTGCTGTTTGCTGTTTCTAAGTATGATGCAAATATGTTGTAGTACTTGTACTACAACCCTACTACAGGATGACAATACCAGCCATGGCCCCAAACCAATTTGAGTTTGTGACCCCAGTTCTATGTTGTTAAACATCAATTGAATTGCGATGTTTTTTCTCCCTCAATAAAAAAAATACATAAAATACACGCGGGTTTATGCAACACAAACAATAGTTTAATCCACCCATTGTTTTTAATGACGTGAGGCCCATTGACCATGACGATGGACGCATGCAAGGGAAGGAGTCTGGTGATCGCTGCGTTCCCGAGGGCGGGGACATATACGCCTTCATGCGACGATGTAACTCATCGCTCATCAGAGTGTGAATAAAAGTGCTCATTTTTTTAGGTATCTTACTTTGAAAATATAGCCTAATTTCAGAGCATACTTGACTCTATCGTCTACTCACATACACTATAGCATGGATGACAATTGAGATCATTTAAATAGTCGACATTATATCCTCATAAATTCAAGAACCATTCGTCTTGTTCTGTACTCCTATGTTAAGAATACGGCTTGTCCTGACCATTGCAGTCAACAATAGAAACGGTCAATACACACTGTAGATAACTGTCCATGCATTCACAGCTAAATCCTTCACAGCTGAATCAGATGAGAATCCAAGAGACGGCCAAGACAGGAGCTGAATAGCATGGCAGAATGCCATTTATCTATTCTTCATTCCATTCTACGACATGTAATTTAAATGCACATGTAATTGTCACATAAACAGCTACACTGAACTGAAGTCCTGTGTCATTGCCTTGGCGAAACACTCAGGGAGGCGCTGTTCTGTCTGGCGCTATGGTCTATGAATAAGTGAATGATTGGAACTTGAGGCTACATGTTTGACTGCGTTCCCTTTGCCGTGTGTTTTTATATGAATAAGAAATGAATTACTGTCAAATAAATGTGCCTCGTTGAAATCAATTAAATCAGTTAACTTGATGTTTTGCTTCCACGCTATAGGTTATTGGCTGTCAAGCAATGTATTAATTCCAAACTAAACTGCCTTAATTGCGGTGTGTGTTTCTTTCCCCTAGCCAGCGGAACCTAGTTGTAGCATTGCCGCTGCTACACACCACCTTTAAATGGGCTTTTTCTAGGGCTTACGGCAGTAGCTCAGGTGGTAAGACCGGTTGTCCGGCAGCCGGAAGGTTGCGATCTCCGGGCTCCGCCTAGCTAAGTGTCAAGGTGTCCAAGGTGTGCAAGACACCACCTAAAATGCTCCTGACGTGTTGGTTGTCACCTTGCATGGTTGACACCGCCGTCGGTGTATGAATGGGTGATTGTGAGGCAACTCTAAATCACTTTGGATAAAACCGATATAAATTCAAACCACTGGCAGACACTGGCAGTTGAAAAATGAATGGCCAAAGAGCATGTATGCATATAAGAACTGGGTGGCTGAGGATTTCCAAACAAAAATGCAGCTTGTTGTTCCATATGTTTGAAATATGTGGTGTACAATAAAATATATAGTTCTGGTTATTTATTTCATAAACAGAAAATGACCAGCGGTCAGAGGGTTGGTAGGTTAAATACCACCGTGGTTCTCATTTCTCATCGCAGACTTCTGAGTTACCAGCGGCGGCTTATCATTGGCATCTGCGAGGATATAGCCTCTGGCGCCTTCTTGGTAGTCTTCATTTTGACCCTTATACTGTGCCATAGCTGCCACAGTCCCTACAAAGATCTAGTATGAAGGTGACACGTAGACGTGTAAAGAACAGAAGCCTATCTCCAGTAGCGGAATAGAAATGTCAAAGTCATTCAACGCTTTGTGGCTGACGGCAACAGCATCTGTGGTACAGTCTCAGATATCTCAGAGGGGACTTCTTTTTTTTCTGAGAAACTGTCAAAAGTGTCATCTGCTGCCTATAAGCATTGACATGGCAATCATATTTAGGAGAGAACACGTTCTCATACAGTAGTCTAAAGATGGCCCCGGCCAACTGAGTACTGCTGAGAGTGTGAATGGAAGGGCAATACAAGTTCAGATTTGCACTTCAATGTTCACTTCGCTGCTGTGACTTTCACGTCTTTATTTGACACTTTTTTTTGTCAAAATATATTTCGTTTTGACAATCATTCTCTGCAAAGACGTGGTGCGGATATCGTGTAACGGAGGAATAAAAGGTTGTTTTAAAGTGCAAGTGAACCTTCAGATTTTGAGATTTTCTTTTAAATGCGGAGAGTTCAAGTAAGGATTATCTCTGCAGTACTGTCCCCATGGTTAAAAACTCTTGATATATTTTTTAAGCTAGTACACGCCATTGAACAGTATAAACGTTATGCTGCGTTCACATGGATTCGGGCAGGCAGTAGACGCCAAACAGTTTATCATTTTAGTGGATGAGAGCAGGACAAATTAGGAGAGGCCTGCAGAAAATACTGGCGACAGTAACGAAGAAGTTAAGTTATTGTCACTTTTTGTCGTCCTCCGCAATGGAAAGTACAACTGGATGCTATGTATCTCCCTCGCACAAGGAGAAAATGTGGCCGATATGGACAACGAGAAGGAAATAAAAACCACACCAGGAATTATATGAGCCGTTCTCTTTTCACTAAGTATGTTGGACATTAATGAATGAGGTTGAAAGATCTTTGAATGAGTGTATGGTGTTTTGTTGTTGGCAGTAGATGATTAAGAGAATGCTGCATTTGATTGCTACACAATTTACAAGAATTATTACATAAAATATATAATATATATATTTCAATTGTATGTCAATCGTCATAGTAACATATCGTCACGTGTTTCTTTTTGCTGTCCTGCCATTCCAACAGACCCTTTCCATTCAGAGCAGATTCACAATTCACAAACTGAATCCTGAAAATCTGAATTATTATTATTTAAGTAACAGTGGGTGAAAGGCATAGTTTACTATGTTGAAGGTCAAATAAGACATATTACCACTTAAAAAATTCAAATAAATGATTAAAAGGTGCTCATAAATAATGTGACTGTATCAAGTCATGATCAATGCACAGATGTGTTGTCTCTGTGCCAATGAAGTCATGCTTGCCAGCTGCATTTCCAGCGTGAAATTACATTCTGACTTGTTCACCGCAATGACATGTTTCCAAGTAAAACAGGAAATCAGGACGTGATTAACTTTGGATTCCCGATCGAGAAGAGATGGTTATCGATTCTTTCTGGGTTTGATTTGCGATGGCGGGAGTACTTAGAGGACATCCTGCTGGTGTAATCAATATTATAACACACACACATGTCCTGTGTGTGTGTGTGTGTGTGTGTGTGTCACCATCACCAAAAAAACTCTGGATTAGTGGAATTGAGAGAAAAAACTAATCTGTCTGTTTTGCTGTCGTCTCACAAATCTTAAGTCTGCTGGGGTGAATCTGGGTTTCACTTTCTTTCGCCTTCGTATTTGTTTTTTGACCAATCATGTCGCTGGAGTCAGGGATCTGTAGGTGCATAATGGGCACAACTCGGCAAGCACTAGTACATTTCTCCGGGTGTGAAGTAGAGATGCGCGGATGGGCTATTATTTAATCCGCAAACGCATCATCCGTCTGCCATCCATCAGCACCAACGTTTTTTGACCAATTTTCACCCGCCCGCCATCCGCCAGTTGTTTTTAGGTCTATTGTTCTTTTAGGTTGTTTTTAGGCGCTGCTGACGTGAGGCTAGAAAGCTCTTGTCACAAAGCGTCTTGAAAATTGGACTATTTCAAAGTGTGCTCGTTTTTTCGGCTGTAGGTAACAATATTTAACAATGTATATATATTTTTAATTTGATTGGTTAAACCGCCACCGCCCGAATTGAATTAAATTTAATTGCAACCGCCAACCGCGCATCTCTAGTGTGAAGACAAGCTAAAACTGTTATGACCTTGCACCATCAGAAGCGAGTGTAGCAAAACCAAGGGAGAACAGACACAGAGTATCTTTAACAAGGCCCAGAGGGTATTTATTATATAATTAATATTATAGGAAAAAACTCAAATAGGATGTACATATATATATATACATATATATATATATATATTAGGGCTGTCAAACGATTACAATTATTAATCGCGATTAATCGCATGATTTTGTGTAGTTAATCCAATCTACTCAAGCACGGTATGTTAAGATATGGCTTCCATACGTCCAATCTGTACACATGAAGGACTCACGTGTACGTAAAGGTCTCGTCCCTCCCGGCGGATCCTGACGCGGTGCAGGTACCCGTCTGCCAGGTTCTGCCGGCTGGCGCTGAACATGTCCGGCCCTCGGTCCGCGTGACACACCACACACGCAGAGACACACACACACACACACACACACACACACACACACACACACACACACACACACACACACACACACACAGATGCAGACACACACACACACACACACACAGATGCAAACACACATGTTATAAGTATTTTCTGTCTTTATTAAAGGGGACATATTATGCCACCAGGTGTGAGTGTGATTAGCCATTGCAAGCCGTTTCACAATTGCCATGTGACTACCGTCTAGTGACATCACAAGTGGGAATGTCCACCTAGATGTATGATTACTAGATCAGTCTACCAGCCTACCCAGTGGACTGTACTGACAGGTAAACTGATCTAGTCAGCATACATCGAGGTGGACATTCCCACTTGTGATGTCACTAGACGGCAGTCACATGGCAATTGTGAAACGGCTCGCGATGGCTCATCCCCACCTCACCCTCCCTCTTCCTCCTCTTCCTCCCTCTCATACTCCTACTCTCTCCCCCCCCCTCCCTTTCCCCCTCTCTCCTCTCTCTTCCACCCCCACTCCTCCCCCTCCTCTCCTCTTCCTCCCCCCACCCCCCCAACTCCCTGCCCCTCCTCCATCCTGCTTGGTGGTTTCCAGAGGTGTCGGTGTCCTTTGACAGCAAGTCCTCGGTCACCTACACCTTCCAGGAGACCTTCTCGGTCATGCAGAACCTCAGCTCGCAGGCCTCCAGCGTGTCCAGGGAGAGCAGCCGCGCCAGGGAGAACGTGGCCTTCAGCTTCCTCACCTCCCAGCGGCCGGCCATGCTGCTGAGCGTCAGCACCTTCAGCCAGCAGTACATCGCCGTCATCCTGGCCACCAACGGTAGGCCGCTACCGCCGGCCGCCAACACCCTGTAGTCTAGAGCCAAGTCCTAGTGTTAGGGCTGTGTGTTGCATTGGCCACCGAAACCTGCTATGATATTTATATGTGTTTACTGTGGCTACCGAGGCATAACAATCCGTGGTGTTGCGACACAGTGTGGCGTTGCATCGCTAGCGCTAATATGTTCAAAGATGAGATGGATTTAAATGTAAATTCTGTGTTACAATAATGTAATGCAAATTATAAGGGAGTTATTGGGAGTCAAAGGGGACATATTATGCCACCAGATGTGAGTGTGATTAGCCATTGCAAGCCATTTCACAATTGCCATGTGATTAATGTCTCTTAGTGACATCACAAGTGGGAATGTCCACCGAGAAGGTCTCCTGGAAGGTGTAGGTGACCGAGGACTTGCTGTCAAAGGACACCGACACCTCTGGAAACCACCAAGCAGGATGGAGGAGGGCAGGGAGTTGGGGGGGTGGGGGGAGGAAGAGGGAGGAGGAGGAGGGAGGAGTGGGGGTGGAAGAGAGAGGAGGAGAGGGAATGGGAGAGGGGGGGAGAGGGAGTGGGGAGAGGGAGGAAGAGGAGGAAGGGGAGGGGAGAGGGTGGAAGGAGGAGAGGGAGGGTGGAGGAGAGAGGGAGGGTGGAGGAGAGAGGGAGGGTGGAGGAGAGAGGGAGGATGGAAGAGAGGGGGGAAGGAGGAGGGGGTGAGAGAGGGAGAGAGGGAGGAGAGGGAGGAAGAGGGAGGGAGAGGTGGGGAGGAGGAGAGGGGAGAGGGGGAGGAGGGGGAGGAGGAGGGGGGAGAGGAGAAGGAGGAGAGGGGAAGGGAGGTGGGGGGGGAGAGAGAGGAGAGAGAGGGAGAGAGGAGGAAGAGGAGGGAGAGGGAGGAGGAGGAGGAGAGAGGGGAGAGGGGGGAGGGGGGAGAGGAGAGGGAGAGGATGATTCATTCCATTTCTTTTCTATTTATATTAGTCAAGTCAATCTTTGAGCCGAGTAAACTCAAACTCACAAATTGACTTTTACCTCACTAAAACCAACAGACCCCTTCCCACAGTGGTGCGATCACAGCATAAACACAAGTCTAGATCGTAGTTCATTCACCAGGGGTCATTAATCCTCCCTGTCAGACAGAGAGCAGTGTGAGGTGGGAGCACACGGCACTCATATCGGTGGCCTGTGTGTAAAGCAGGACGCAAAGGGTTGCTAGGTGGCCTGATTAAATGGGACTATCATCTTTAGTATGGTGCAGATGTAAACAAGCACTTTTCATGTCTTGAAAATTTTTCCTAAAAGATGTTATGTTGTAGTTAACCACGACATCATGTGAGTGCAAGATGTAATGCAGAGCCATGGAGGTTTGGAAACGGTATGACTTCTGCAGTGCAGTGGTTTGTGCGGCGTTGTGCTGCACAAGCCACAGAGTTGAAGAAGAGCAAAAGATCACAGAGTTCAATGTCAACAAACAATAGAGCTGTGGGAGGCCGACAAACAACAGCTGAAGGCGCACAGGCCAGAGGTGAAGGGCATATGCATAGGCCATGGCTCTGGCCACCACATAATATCTGGAGAGCCCTTTATTTACAATGATGTCCGCCTGTGCACCTGTGTAGTACTTGGTTACATTATGGCTACAGGTCTGGATAGCAGCATAAAGGGGGAATCTTCTAGGTTTTGAACTGAAGATGCAAGATTCAAGATTCGAGAACTTTATTCGTCACATACACATACAGGATATGCAGTGAAATGAAAAGTGGCGATGCTCAGCAGAATGTGCAAAAGAATAAACTATATATAACTTGAATTGGAGGGAATCAGAATATTTACAATATGTATTTATTTATTTATATTTAGAGTAAATAAAAGAAATATATATATATATAGGGTTAAGGCACAGTACAAAAAATGACAAATGAATGATCCAATAGTGAATGGTTGGAGCAAAAAGCATGGTGTTGTCGTCTAACGAACTGAAGATGGACTGACCAGAAGGAGAACGGAACTGGACAGCACAGGACAGGACAGGACAGTCCCATTCTGGCGTGTTCTCCTCAGAAACCCGAGCCCTTTTTATCTTCAGCTTTCTGAGCACTGAGAACCATCGTAACCATCGTACCCTACCAGAGCACATGAATTATCACGACTTCTCGTTACAAAAATTCCACTCCTTGGGCTCATAACCCTGCCTTGACACGCCACGACATATCACAGTGAAACTAATCTTGGATGGAGCCTCGTTATTAGAGCAGAACTTCTGAGGGGTGATGGCACAACCAAAAATTGCTAGAGTGGTGTTGTGTCTTTATTCATGTTCCATTTATTTCAGATATTCTACCGAAGAGGAACTTTCCAAGGTGTTGATTTGAAAACTTTACAGACACTTTTTCTAAAGACGTTGGTGTCCGAACTGGATGTTTTTGTTGTGGTGCGCTACACGTAGTATGAATGCAGACACATAGTCAATAGTCACAACTCACCTGTTACACATAGCTTAAACACACTTATGCACCTTATTACTCCTGTGTTTTTGACCGTTGATATAATTTCGTATTTGGATAAATATTATCCATATATATATATTAGGGCTGTCAAAGTTAACGTGTTATTAACGCGCGCCAAGGATGCGCAATGACGCTACCGTGAGGCGCGCGACGGGCTCCGAGTCAGCGTCTCTGGGGGGGGGGGTCCGTTAATTCGCGGTTCTGATGGGGGGGGGCCGTTAATTCGATTCTGATGGGGGGGGTCCGTTAATTCGCGGTTCTGATGGGGGTGGGTCCGTTAATTCGCGGTTCTGATGGGGGGGGTCCGTTAATTCGCGTTCTGATGGGGGGGTGCGCTGTTAATTCGCCGTTCTGAAGGGGGGGGGGGTGCGGGCGTTAATTTCGCGGTTCTGATGGGGGGGGGATCCGTTAATTCGGAGCACCCCCGGAATTAACTAGATAAACTATGAAAATGTTATTGCCCTGGCAGTGGCTACAAATATTTTTGGTTTTATATTGGATTTTGTTATTGTAATAAAAAATACATTTGGATGCTGCTTATATTTTCCATTCATATGGCTACAACACAATACACTGCTTTTCACTTGGAAAAATCATTCAAGTTTGAGCCAATAAAAAACTTGGGATTAATCGCGATTAATCGCGACAGAAAAGGTTTTGGGTTCAAGACCCAGTTTCCACAGGTCTACCTGTCACCACCCATTGAGGAAGATGCCATAACACTTGCATGCATCTCCAATTATTTTTGTTAACTGTCGAATATTACTCGGGGAACGATGGAAAGTCCTGCGAGAGATCTGGTCCATGCTAAAGGCCGGATAACGGAGGAGGGAGACATGTCCATTGGATCACAGATACAGATCCTAGAGAAGTGACACGATATTCATCAGGAGCAACGCGTTAATAAGCAAAGAGCCCCGGGCGGCCAACCGTGATGCTGCGGAAGAAGAAATGAAAAAAGCTCTTCACAGCCTTTCACCGGTTTGTTTTCTCTCACTCATCCAGATTGACAAGGACACAGACCTCCAGTACAGTCTGTCAACCGACGCAGAGTTAATCTCAATCAAATCACTGACTTTGGGGAAAGTCACAGGTGAGGCCCTGCGAGGAATGAACGGAACATTTTTCAGCGAATGTGTTTTTGAAATGATGAAACGTGTTACGGTGTGGGCTGCACTCAAGGTTGTTTTCTTCTGTTCTTTATTTCTTTCAACCACCACACACACACACAGAACAATCAAATGTAGCAGTGGAAAATTAAACCAGACAGGCTTACAAGTTATGACAAAAAAAAGTTTTTTCTATTCATGTATGAGCCTGAAAAGGCAGCATGCAAGTAATTATTATCACACAAATATATATAACACAAATAAATCTCACAGATGCTGTGAGCTAATCAGGCTCGACCACATCGCTGCGCACGCCCCCCAATAGCGGCTGGCTGTGCGCTTGACTTTATTATTTCATGTATTAATCGCAAGCTAAATGAAACTCTTAGGTGAATCATGCATCATTTGTTGAACACAGATGCTCACAATAGCTCAGGGAATGAGCGAATCTATGCTAATTCATGGCATCGTTTGCATTTCAAAGCGATAGTTTTCCTTCTTTTGCACGAGCAGGTGACTTGCGATTTGAGAACGGTAAACATCTGGATGAATATAGTTTGTCCTCTAAATATTTGCAAAACATAGACGACAGATCGTATAAATGCTGTAAGTAAAATGCAAATTGCCTTTTAGAGAACCCCCAGTAAAACAAATAACAAACTAGTATCCATAATGTGCTGCCGTTAGTACTTACATTGACTGCTCCAATAAGTGGACACAGAGAGTATGGAAGTACAGCTAAATTGGGGTGGAGCGATCATCTGGGGATTGTCTGCTATAGCGATAGCCATCCCAAGGTGGAGCTGCACTCGATTTTATTATGGCGCCACGCTCATTTGACTTGATGCCACAATAACAACACGGCACGCTCTTACTTTATATGTGGGATATGTACAAGCCCGCGATCAAAGCAAAGGACTTTTTTTTTTCCTCCTCGGTTTGGGTTATGTCTCCCAGGGATCCATTAGGTGCAAATAAATGCCCGAGCCCGAGAAAGACTCGCTCCCGCAAACATAGTGGCCATAATCTATCCCCAATTTGCAGGACATGTAACCTCATAAATTGCCACCTTAGGGAAAATGATGGCAATAATAGATTTCATACCAATTAGATGGATTTTTTTTCTTTTTTACAATTTTTTTTCTTTTACCTTAAAAAATCCACCATCAGTGGGACAGGTGCAACGCAATGACCATTAGTTTAAAGTTAATGTTTGGAATTGAGGATCTGATGCTTGTACTTTGACACACATATATACACAGTCACTGCACATGTAAATATCTCAATATAGCATCATACATTAAATCATCGCTATCGATCCTTAACTCTCCCTAGTGCTGCCGGCTTCCTGGGCCAAAGAAGTAAAACTTTATTAAGCACCTCCAATCAAACGATCTTTGCATTAAATGACACTCGGTCAGCTAAATGACCGAGGAGGACATATATCGATGTCCAATAAAGAAGAATAGAAATTTGGTAGACTGACAGATTACTGTGAAATTCAAATCAGATTAAAGACTGCCAGTCCAGCACTGGCTAATTCATCGTAATGTTTTATCTTGCGTTCATCACCGGCAAAATCAATAGAAGCAATGAGACTTGCCCAAACCTTTCTCTATTCATTCTCATCCTTTCCGTCCAGGAGCTGACATCACGGATGAGGCGGTGAGACAGGCGGGTTTGAAAGGTTTCATTGGCTGTTTGTCCTCGGTGCAGTTCAATCACGTCGCTCCGCTGAAGGCGGCGCTCCTCAACCCAGGCAGCTCATTGGTCAGTGTCCGAGGGCAGCTGGTCGAATCGAACTGCGGCATGCTAGCTGACTCCAAACTTCCAGGTAGGGCAATCTGTAGTATGCTGTAATAGTCAGACTAGGATTCATCAACATGATTGAAAGTCCCAGTAGATGATCGATATGCATTCAAAAACCTATCACTCCAGTCGAAGTATAGGTCATTAAGAGAAAACACTGAACTGTGCAGCTCATACTGACAAGTGATTAAAGTCAATAGCCACATGTATGTCCAGTGGTTGTCAAGTATAACTAAATAAACTTAAGATAAGGTTAATTTA
The DNA here is from genome assembly GCA_002895965.2 of Coryphaenoides rupestris. Lineage (NCBI taxonomy): Eukaryota > Metazoa > Chordata > Actinopteri > Gadiformes > Macrouridae > Coryphaenoides > Coryphaenoides rupestris. The sequence goes on from PIJE02000835.1 coordinate 63,951, forward strand.
ATTATTATTAATCCCGAAGGAAATTCTTGTGCCAGAGGTTGTTCAAAAATAACAACATAAGAATGAAAACAATAGAATGATAAATGTAAAGTGTTTACGCCTAATAGATTAACAATCTAAGAAACATTTAGTAAAAAAAATAATATAGGACTTATATAGGGCTTGTACTAGCACTAACCTGCGTGTTTGTACGTCCTGACATTTACTAATTAGCATTGTTGTTCGTTCTCAGATGTTGTATCATGCTTAGAATCACACGCCTGCCCAGCTACTTATGCAGGCAACTTGGCAATTATGAAACTCGTTCTATTCGTCTCGTAAATAGGAATGCTGGAAAACAGCTCTATTCTTATCTTCAGGTACCACAGTGATATATTGCTGCCTCTCCTTCAACAAATGTACTCTTTGTAAGTCGCTTTGGATAAAAGCGTCTGATAAATGCCCTAAATGTAAATGTTAATGTAATGTAAATGTACATGGTGACTTCACATCAGAATGGCCACCACCATTTTGGAAGCATAGTGAGTTATTCTGTTGGTAGCTGTTTTTTGTAATTCATCGGGAATTGATGTGTTATTATGGAGAGACATTGTTGTGTTTGAAGCTGCTACAGTGTTTCTCATGGAGATGTGGCAAAACAACGTTAGCCTAGGTTGCAGAATATCAGAATCTGAATATTTATGTTGATTTAGGATTGTACAGAGTTACAACTCTCTGGAATCATCTCATTGTGACTTGGTATCAGCAACAAAAAGTCCTGTGCTGAATTCTGATGTACCCTATTGAAGATGATTCAATTTCTATGTTTCTTTGACTCAAGTAACGAGCATCAAATAGTTAATTTGTCTTCTCTTTCAAGTAAGTCTTTAAAAAAAAAAGTCTTACTCTATGACTCTACTCTCTCTAACAAATTAATCTCTGGACCACTGCTAGCATGGCACATTCGTCTGTTATTATTGCGCTGTTATCTGCACCAATGGCAAAACAAAACAAAATAATTGATGAATTAATCAATTTTCTAACCACACCGTCCCCTCACCGTTTCCCAACGCTGCCCCCCCCCCTGCCGCAGAGACAGTCGACAGAGGCAAGGAACCATTGACGAACGGCAACTCGGCAGTAATTGGAGGTGAGTTTTCCGATCGACGAGCGCTCAATTGCCAAAGTCAGCCTCCTGTGAAATAAGCTTTGGCTACCACCGTCTCCCTCTCTGTCTCTGTCTTTCTCTCTCTCTCTCTCTGGCGCTCTGACATTTTATTCTTAATAATGTGTGTCTGTCAAGTCACGATAATGCGCTACTATTCAGCCGTCGGTCTTGTGTGTGTGTGTGGGCGGGGGGGGGGGCAAGCAATTACACATTAAGGTGATGTTATTTGCACTGTGAAGTAAAAAAGACGGTGTAAATTGACTTGGGAGTCGCATTTGAAGATTTGGAGATATTGGATTGATTGTTGGGTCGGGGGGAGGTGGGGGTACGCGAGGGGATAGTGGAATAGAACACACTAACAAAAAATAGTTGTTGATTTTAAGGGAGAGAGCCATGGCAGAGAAGATAGGTATGATCTGTCAACAGTTGCATTCAATAGCGTCTCCAGGTCTGTCTGTGAGACCAATGAGGCAGCGCCATTAAAACATGCTGAATTTTTCTCTCAGAAGCCAGAGAATTATTATTATTATCGATACAAACCTGTTGTGTGTGTGTGTGTTCAGAGTAAACACCATTGTTCGTACGAAGAAGAGTGTTTTTGTTAATCAGACAGCGGCGCGAGCGCACATCGGGGCGATCCCAGGCCAAAACAATAAAGAGGCGAGGCTTCGAATTAAATGCATTGGCCAAATGCCCTGCGCAAAAACAAAGGTACACTGCCTCTGAACCCGCAGCCCGTCACCTGGGCAGAAACAGGAGACAACAAAGGTGAGACATTCGAATGCAAATGCAACCCCTCTCTCTGCAGTCTTCACGTTGGTCTGTAGTCACTGAACCAAGACCCCATGCAGACATAATCGTATATCAATATACTTATGTTATTATTCTGATCATAAATAAGTGAGATATATATATATATACTGTATATATATCATGGAGATTAATAAATATTGAATCTGGCCTGTTTTTCATAACATTTGGATTACCATCCAAGACAAGTCTAAATCACGTGTTTGCTATCTAAGATCTGCCTTGCCCATTAAGGTCTTTGTAGAACTGTAAATGTCACTGTTTGCATGAGTGTAAGGGCTATGTTCCATGAACTTTGGCTTAGGAAGTTTCCCATCCCAGCGATAGTTCATGAACTATCCAAAAGATATATATTTTTGCAACTCGCAAAGAACTCGATTGCACACGATGCTCTCTCTGCTTATTCCACGCGCGTGCCACCACCCTGATAACACGTATGAATAGATAAACAGCCATGGTTGTTGGATGGAGAGTGGTGGGCTGGGTGGAAATGTGCATCACATTGAGAGAGGCAACAGCAAAACATAGTGGTGAAGTCTACCGATTGTTTTCTTGCACTGTACCGCCTGCTGTACTGTGATGTAGTCCAGTGAGTTTTAGTTACGGTCAGGAAGCAACGGTCAGGGTCCTCCGGTCGGGGAAAACGTAAAGGAAACGAGGCCAAGGTCGATCGGCCCGCGCTGGCGCACTCCCTCCTCCACCAAAGCCACATGAATGATTTAACGATTAAAGACTTCTGAGGCATGACAAAATACACTGCTGTGTGAACAAAACTCCTGCTCCCTTATCCGAGCTCCTCCTGAGAAGCTATGGGTCCGGACACCTTTAATGTTCCCCGGCCACGATGCCGCCTCTCGCTGATTTACTTTTGATCTTAATTTCCGTGCGTGTGCGGATCAATAGAGTTGTTATCTCATCCCGTCTTGGAGGAGGCGTCCCTGTAAGACCGGGGCTATACTAGTGCACGCTTCGGATTGAAGGCGGGCTGAATATAACATCGATGTTATTGTGTCAGGTTGGGTATGTTGGGTATAAGTTCCGCGTCAAGGCTCTTTGTCAGACAACAAACCCTGTTAGCCATTGAGGCTAAATGATACTTCTGTGTCCAGTGCATATGCAAAGGGCCAATCCCAATGCCACCCCTCTGTTTTGAGAGCTCCCTTAGTTACGTACTAGGGTGTTAGTTTCTTAGTTCCTTTTGGGTATGGAGTTTGTTGTGGGCATCTAGCTCTCTGATGACCCCATCGGAAGGAGCAATTTTTGATGCAGACTCAAAATGGAGGGCTACAAAAAAATGTCCAGTATGCTTTGCGAAATGAAGCAATGTTGCAGGAAGATGCTAACCCTACCGGGGAAAAGCCCATAAATGTATACACATCTTCACAGATATCCATGCAAAGGTTTTTAATTCAATTGGAATATCTTAGTGTAATGTAAATGCAAAGGAATATATGTGTTTCGTATTCCACAAAAATCGCTTTTCATGACTCAGTTTTTCTAGGGCCACTACCCAGTCAAGTTTCACTCCAAAATTAGTGAGGGGGGGCCAAGGGAAGACAATGGTTTTGGCCCAAAGACCCATGCCACCACTCAGAGACCCAATGCATGTGGCTTTTCCTGGTGGTGGACCCACGTGTACGGCAAGACTGCGCATCTTGCCGTACAGAGGTTTACAGATTGGTCGAGCAGGGAATGGGCTAAAACGAAGACCAGAATACAACAATTTATGGGGAGAAATACTTTGGGGGCCTGGTTATGGAGGGCTTTATGAGTGAGGAGAAAGACTTTGAAGTTGATCCGTTGTGGCACTGGGAGCCAGTGGAGGTTCTAAGGACAGGGGTGATGTGGTCACGGGAACGGGAGTGAGTGAGCAGGCGAGCAGCAGAGTTCTGGATGTACTGGAGTTTCTGTAGGATTTTGGATGATGTGCCGTACAGAATTCTCTTGCAATAATCAATTAAGGATGTAATGAAGAGTTTCGGCAGCAGAGGAGGAGAGTGATGGTCAGAGACAAGCTATGTTTTTTAGGTGGAAAGAGGCCGTTCTGGGGATTTGATTGCTGTGGTGTTCAAAGGAGAGGTTGCTGTCGAAAATGACTCCAAGTTTGCGGATGTGTGGGGAGGGGGACAGAGTGGATTTATCGATGGTGATGCAGAAGTTCTGAGTGGTTTTGGTGAGGGATTTGGGACCAATGATGACCACGTCTGATTTATCAGTTTTGTTTGATGAAGTTGGCAAAAAGTTGCAACAATTTCAGTGAGGCAGTTGGTCAGAGTGGAGTGAGTTGCAGTGGTGATGGAGTTAATGGAGATGTAGAGCTGGACGTAGCAGTGGAAGTGGAGACCATGCTGGCGGATGATATTTCCAAGGGGGAGCATGTAGAGGATGAACAGGAGTAGACCAAGCACCGAACCTTGGGGGACGCCTTGGGACAGAGCGGTGGAGGAGGTGCAGTTGTTGATGTTCATGAACTGTTGTCTGATATATATCACGCTGTGTTTTGACCCCCTCAGGTGTGGCGGCGGCGGTGACCTTGGTGGCGCTGTGTGCGCTGGCGGTGCTCGGGCACTTTCTGTACCAGCAGCGGCAGAGGACCGTCCAGGAGAAGGAGAACCGGCAGGCACTGGAGACGGCCTACCGGGCCGAGCTGCAGTACCACAGCGCCGCCGTCATGGAGTCCATAAAGGGGTACTACATATGACGGGGACCTGCAGCCTACTGCGGCCGGAGAGCCTCTCGGGGCCTCATGGCGGACCTCTCTTTCTCCTCTCTCCTCCTCTCTCCTCCTGTGGACTTCCTCAGTGGGAAGAAATTAGACGGACGGAACTGTCGCTGACATTATAATGTAGGGGGGAAGAGAGGGAGGGGGGGGTACCACCGATGCAAATGCCGACACCCGCCCTCCACCCTACCAACCACTGCTTTGTGATGTAGATTCTCAGTAGAACAGGTAATTTTTACATCGGGGTGTGTGTGTGCACGCATGTGAGTGTGTGCGTGGGTGTGTGTGTGCGCGTGTGCATGTGCGCCTGCCCAGCCAAAGCCAGCGACAACAGTGACAGAGAGGAGAAGTTGGGCATGTGGATCTGTGTACTTCAGGTTCACCAGAAGACCTCGGAGTACCAAACCACTGAAACCGATGAGCGGTGCCAAAGGTTTGTGTGGCATTTGAGAAGCGGAACCGTGTTGACGGTGGTTGGCTTTGGGCGTAGGGGGGTTGCATCAGTCCAGGAGGAGGCATCCAGTACAAACAAAAAAAGCTAAACGCCACCCGAATGGCCTTTGGAAAACAGAACCCCGACGAGTACATTGCATTTAGAAGACCCTGCACCTCAGAGATGTCCAATGTCCAAATCTAGACGCAGGCCAATCAATATCAATGCTTGAGGAGGCACAGTTTCATGCCACAAATCTGTTTGGTGAATAGACGTCGTTCCGCATTGAGGCCAGAGTACCAGGTCGATGGAAGCCGCCGACCTACTCTTTTTTCCAATTGCTTTTCTGTCGGCTCTGCTGTCCTGAAAAATACTGTTTACTGGGGCCGGCCCATAGCCAGTGGAGAATAGGATAATCTAGCAACCTGTACAGTAGCACCTGCTGTCTGACCACTTGCTTGGTTTTTTCTTGTGATTGTGTTAGCCTAACTTGCATATGATATATCATGATTTTATATTCGTTCTTTAATTTGGTTATGTCCATTTCACTCAGTCCTGTGTTAGAATCCTAGACACTCTATGGATTTGTTTCTTCCATCCGGTGGTGGATTGAAAACATAAGCGTATCATTTCTCATCCGAAAATTGTTTGTTTTATGTTTATTTTGTAGTGTGTTCTTCTTGTGTTTTTTTTCTTTTCTCCATTTCCTCCCAAGTTAGATATGGATAGACAGCCATGTAGCAGGACATTACTAACAACACCACAGTCAATTCAACTCAATCAGTGCAGAGTTGCGCCCGGAGACCTGAGACAGGATGTCTTTGCTTCTCTACAAATACACACCGTGTGGTTTGAGATGGCTTGAAGGCAACTTTAAAATCATTTAGGCAAATGATGAACAAAATAACTTTTGTGAGTGCTGCATAGGCCAACACGTGTATTTTCTTTCATCAAGTCAACAAACACTCAAAGTAGGAAATTGTAGTGTCTGAAAACTTGTTTTCTTTCTAATTAAAGTGTCCTTGACAAGTTATGGACAACCTCGAAGACTCAGAGCTTTTTTGTACTCATGTTGATATCGTGTTTATTTAAAGTACTGGTTTTGTATGGATATAATTATATATTGTATTTATATATATTGTACAAGTATACTATTATATGTTTAATAAAATAAGAGTCGCTTTTTGTGAAAAGCAGTTTTGCTTTTTATTTTTCACCTGTCTCTCACTCACACAATATTTTAGCATTTCTATTCCCACAAGAAGCACAATGTATTAAAAAAAAATCTATGTTAAACAAAACTCATTTGTCATGCCATAACACATTCTGTACGGTGGAGTACATGTGTAAATCGAAACGTTAATGGTGAATATAGAACTAAATGGATTCTGGTCTCATTAATTGCGGCAAGCAGGGTGTTAAATTGCTTTGAGTCAGAGCAGGAGGTATGGAAAATTATATTATATCTATAAATGAATTGCTCATACTGTAACGTTTGATCCGAAGAAGGTCATCTCAACGTATAACCATTCATCCAATTACTTGTCTAATTCAAAGAAACCCCTATTCCGATCTGGCAACGCTTGAAACACAACCAAATATGATCTTCACCCATTAAATAAATGATGTCAGCCAATTCCTGGTTCAGCCCATTATTGCAACATTTTATAAGGCGATAAATTATTGTAATAAAACATTATGTAAATGAAAAGCAAAAGTGTTCATAATGACCAAGAACAACCATGGAAATCCCACAACCTGCAGCCGTGTTCCTTGCCAATCTCTCCATCATTAACTTTGGCATATGTAGCCATAATTTTTCCAACCCCTGTATACCCGCAGAATATATATTATGTTTACATTTAGGGCATTTGTCAGACCGCTTGTTATCCAAAGCGACTTTACAAAGAGTACATTTGTTGAAGGAGAGGCAGCAATATTCATATTGACGAGAGAATAGAACGAGTTTCATAATTGCCAAGTTGCCTGCATAAGTAGCTGGGCAGGCGTGCAATTCTGAGCAAGTTTAAAAGCAACGCTTTCTGTAATCAGTAAGATTGATTAATTGGTTGCCCGTTCACTATTTGAATTGGTTGGGGGGGAATGTATTGTACACAGTCGTCATTGATTTGGCTTGCATCCACCCCACCGATGTCTTGACTTGTATCACGCTGCTCCTCAAGGATCTGTGGCTTGATGCAGAGCTCTGAATGCACATCAACAATAGGCGGAGAAGTGAGAATCAGTCCTCTCCTTCCTGACCCAGCGAGAACGGAAAAGAAAATCGATAAGGAGGACATGGAGCGTTTTGCATGCATCGCTCTCGGAGTGTGTCAACTGGTCTGTTCCTATTGCTGTTGAGAATCCAATGTTTTCACTAAGAAGCCGCAGATCTCTTGTATAAGAGACAGTGTGCAGAGTCTCCCATACAGAGAAATGGAGGCTTTAGATTCTTTTGGAGTTGATTTTCTTTGTGACGCAGCTTGGTAATGGTGCACTTCTAAATTAATCAAGACTTTAGTTTTGAACAGTTTAGTATGGGTGGTGATGAAGCTACCCACAGAATTTGAAGAGAATCCAAACGTCATGCTCTAATGACCAGCTTGCACATTATGCATTGTGTAAAGGGCCCAGCTAATTTGCATTCTGTAGTTCTAAATATTTGTCAAAGTACATGACTAATTGTGGGAATAACAAAGGAGTAGCAAGTAGCAAGCAGGGTAACAATTCTATCCATATACTAAAAGAAGGGGGATTCCACACCATGGATTGTTAGAGGTGAAAAGGATCAACATTTTCTTTTTATAGAAATGGTGCTGACATGAGCATAGCGTCTTTGGGAAAAGATATAGGCTGTAATTGCAAGAACAAGTTCCAAGTAATATCCAAGCGAGGTCAATTTAATAGTCTTTGGGCTATTCCAGGGGCTTATTAAAATGAAAAGTGCACATTGTGCACAATGCTATGCGTAATGAGTTCCTTTGTCAATATTGGGGATGATTTCTTTGGGAAAATATTTGAGGCCCTATATACATATATGAATATATTCCTTTCCCTTTCTTCTGGGGTCATTGCGGAAATTATTTCACCTATAATATGTCTCATTTCTACCACAACCTCGGATTTGCATCTCCACTCTGAGGCAGGTGGGGAAGATAATCATTGGTGTAAAACCCACAACAAGAAAGGTATCACGTTTCAAGTTGTTTCAGTTTCTCAAGTGTACATTGGCAATACACTGCGGTACAAAGGCAAAAGACCGTAACTTAATTTTTTGTCACAATAGTTTGAATCTTGGTTTTTTTTTTGTACAATTTGGGGAAAATTGAAGACCTACTTTATCATTTGGATAAATATATATATACTTCTTCTGCGTTTTCTTCAACACATAGTGGGTGGTGTTTGCCGTAACTTAAAAACAGCTCAAGGAGAGCCAACGTGGAAGAAAAAAAAATCTGTTGTCTACCTCTCTGTGTGTGTGTTTTTTTTTACTAGGCAAAAACATTGAAGAAGCATTGCCTGCTCCCCAACGGTATGTCTCCACACTTACGCCACTGAACACACTATCTCTCGGCTCCACCACCACCACCACCACCACCACCACCGTCAGGCAGGCAGGCAATGCCCTTTTGATTAGACAACATAGGGAGTGTGAAAGGGAGTCTGCTCTATTTGTGGTTGGTGTTTGGTGTGTGCTTGCTGCTGCGAGCCGACTCCTATCTCCACGCCTTGCGAGCCGAGGGCGGTGGTGTATATGTGTCTATGTATCGGGTCGTGACAAGCGCCACTGTTCACATTCGCCTCTTATTGGCAATGGAGAATACGCTTTTAGTGACATTTGCCATTTTAAAGGTTAGGAAAGAATACGTAGTTATTTTATTTTCAATAGAAACTTGCCGACGAGACAAATTTGTAATGGGGGTTCCGAAAGAGACTACCAATTGATTTATTTATATTAGTGGACAGTCTTACTATACAGCACTAGATTTAATCTAGATCTTATTATTATCTTAATGTAATAAAGTAAGTGAGATCAAAGTATTAACTAAGACTTTAAAAGCATACCAACCACATTAATCTGGCACTGGCATCCTCTTTGCTAGAGCATTGAGTTTAACATATCACTAGTAGCAGACAGAAGAACTAAATGGGTTAAGGACAAAAATAAATCTTTGATCTACTTGTGTGGTATAAGCCCACTGGAGCTCTCAGGTCACCAGGGACCGGCCTGCCCACTGTTCCCAGGGTCCCAACCGAGCATGGTGAAGCAGCTTTTAGTTTTGTATGCACCACAGCTCAGGAACAAACTTCCAGAACATGTGAAAGGAACACTTTGTTCCTTTAATTCACCGTTGAAAACCGCTTTGTTCGTCGCAACTTTTAATTAAATCGGTACTGTCTGTGTTGCAAAGTCTCTGCTTGCCACAATGCCACTTCGTAACCCCAACAGGTCACCAACTGGCTTATCAAATAATAATAACAAAGCACAATCATGGGCCGTCTTCGGGGTTAGGGAGTTGCCTTTGACTCCAGGTCTGGATCCCCGTCTGAACTCAGCCTCTTACTGTGGGGAGAGCAAACATGTAAAATATATATGTTCCTAATCAAGCTCATCCCGACTCAGCTGTGCCAATCTCAGGAATTCGCTGCTCCGCCCCCCCCCTTGTTTTACCTGCCAACGCTAAACCACACCCCCAACCCCCTTCGTACCACAATCTGCATTTTTATTTTACATTTCACAGTTATTATTTCTACTTCATTTTATATATTTTATATACTCCTTTTAAAGCACGATGATCTTGTTTTTGACTGGTAAATGAACTTGCCTTGCCATGAACCCTTATTATTCTGTGCTATATAAAGACTTGAGATGTTGACATCACAACAGTAAAAAGAGCAGAAAACATGCATCCACCCCACCTATGTCTTGAATCTGGATGGGCAACAGTAAAAACTGTAAAGTCCTTTTTTTTCAGTTCGACTCTGGCAAGGTCTTAAGGTCTTTTGACTCTTGTCAGGCAGCGTAGTTCTCACACGCTATGAGTTCTTCCTCATGATTTCCATCCTAGAGACAGTTGTCAATCATCTTTATCCTGCGGAGTGAGTAATACGCTTGCATCTTGCATGTCAGCGCCTATAGAACATATGGTGGGCGTCAAGGGGTTGATCTCAACAGCTGCCATTCTTTACAACACTACAGCGGGCGATGCCGTTCCAGATTGTTCTGTCACATCGTGAGAACAAAGTGCTCAGAGTAAGTAAGTAGCAAAAGTATATGTGTAGCCAAGATCACTTGCCACAATGCCACATATGTGGCTTAGTTCGGGGCTCCTCCTAGGTCACAGGCAGGTTTGTGGTGAAAAGTCTGGTTTAATGTAAGAGTTGCAGGTAAAGTGAAAAGACATGAGCAGATGATGACTGGCTAGCATGCTGGTGCTCTCGAGTGTGTGTGCTGGTGGCTGACTTAACCTGTGGTGCATTGATTAGCCAATGCACCACAGGCGTGCAGCCCCCCACCCCAACCCCCCCAATTCTAACTGAGCCAGGTGAGACCAATTATTAAGCCAGCCAGCCAGCCAGCCAGCCCGCAAACACACACACTCCCACAATAAGGAAGTTGTATTTTAGTTTTGACACTTTGACACTTTAAAGAGCATGAAGAATGTATGTTGCTATGGAAGCATGGCCAAGAGAAGATACAATGCAGAAAATACAACGATCATCAGCAAAAAATAGAATTATGTTGCTGCTAAGGGTGTAAGTTAACATTCATATTCAGGGATATTGTATAATGGCAAAGGAATTGCATTTATATTGTGCTTTTATTCAAAGCACTTTACATTATTGCCTCACATTCACTCATTTATACACACATTCAGGGGGAAAAGAAAACGAATGCACTAAGTGAAGCGTTAAGGTGTTCACGGCTTGTGACTCAGACAGCTTGTTGATGGAATTGAATGAGATACGAGGAGTGTGGTTTGAACCAGCCTCCCGACGGCTGTTCTACCTACCGGCCGACGCCAAAGGCCCTTTGTATGGCTTTCATTTCTCCATTGATTAGTCAGAGACACTGACTCTGACGGCATCTCTGGCGGTCATTTATTGTACCGTGCAAGCGAGACCCGATAGTCGTTAACGGAAGTATACCTCAATAAAAAAGAGAAATAAATATTTAATGAATTGTATTGTGTTTCATATATACTGCATGCACAATGGCATCTACTGAGTGGTATCGTGCTTTGGGAAAGTTAGATGTGAGCCAATTGAGGTTCAAGACATGCACGTTTACATGCACACTAATAAACCGATCATTATCGGATTTCTGGAGTTACCAGATTATTCAAGTGGTCATGTATACAGCATAGTCCGATAACCTTTATCGGATAAAGTCCTAAAGCACTCACAGGCGGCCCGGTCGTGTCCTCGCGCAGCAGTCCCTCCCAGCTGCAGTCAGAGCACGAGACGTTCACCCCTCCGCCTCCAGACTGTAAATGAATCACGCGAAGCCGCCGCTGGCTGATCAGGGCGGGATGTAAATGTAATATAAAAAATTAAATACATTTTAAAAAACAACTCACAAAAAAAACTCAGTGACTCCGCCAGAGTGTCTCTTTTGGGTCAGCTTTGCCGGTCCCAAGCCCAACGTCATGAAAGAAATCCAACTAATCGACTGAATCATGTAAACCTGGGTTTTCAGTTATCTGATTACTGAAGTGCATGTAAACGCGTCAAATCAGATTATTATTGTCCAGCAAGTAAACAGATGAAAAGAAGAAAACATTTCATGTGAATGCCAACAGACCTATTGTAAGTGCCCCTGACGCTTTCCAGATTTTTCGGAAAGGCTTTGTGAGGTCAGTCCAGGAATGTGCTTCAGTATCGCCTTGGACGGTTTTGTGCAGTTAATCGCTGCAAAATCACCGAAATGCAATTTGCTTCAGTGCTTGAGCCGTACGACACAATCACTATCAAGTAAGTGTCTTTATTGTTACATTATTCGCTCAATATAAATGTGCATCCCTGTTGTTGTGTTGACGACGCCGGTCCACGTATACAGCTCTCAAATGTAACGCACATCTGTGAATGTGAGAGTGTGGGGAAAAGATTATGGGAGTGTAAAACGTTTTATAAATGATTGTGTTAAGCGTCTCGCAGACATTAGATCCCATCGTTTGCCACTCGAAGGAGCTGCTGGCATCAGGCCTGGATTTATAATACATGGATATTTAAAGGCTCTTATTATTAGGAAGCTGTTTTCCTGCCACAGTGCTGGACTTTCTAGTTGGGGGGGGGGGGGGGGGGGGTTGTTTTTTGACCTCATTCTTGTTTATTTGGCCCAATATTTAACAGCAGATGTGCTTGTATGGGAGGTGCTGTGCCTCTGAAGAGGGACTGACCCACCCTGCTGTTGCCAAACAGATGTTTTATCAAAACAAATCGATATGACGGACAAATTATTCATAAGGATGGGCTCGGCGGACCAAAGCAACTGTACTGGACTTTTTCACTTGTGTTTTTGGACAACAATAAACGTCTTGGCAACTGAACGACTGTGACTTTAGACTTTAGGTATTGCAAGCTTCTATTTATAATTATACATAATTCCCAAGACAGATTTGAAAGCAGAAAGGAAATAAAAAAAATCACCTTTGTGTGTTTCAGTGAGGCATGTCAGAACGTGTGTAATTAGACCTTTCTAAATTTGGATTGGAAGTTGTTTGTATAGCTTCCTTTTTTTTTGTTTGTGTATATTTTGGTTTGTGTTGTATAATTGAAATTGTATTGTTCTGATGCTATTGTTCTGCTAAATGTGTGCCGTGCCATGTGAACAGCAGAATAACGGTCAAGCAATGTTTATTTCCTGAACTCGCTAGCCGAGCACCATTTCGGGATTGGGTTAATCGTCAACTCCACACTACAATGTATGATACACTCTAACTGTTGACTCCTGCAATAAGACAAACAAGCTAACAATTAATACCCCCACCGTCAATTAAGTCAGCTTGTATTCCTACAAGAATGCCCTTCACTCATGCCCTTCACTCATGTTGTTCACCATAACGAGGCAGTATTCAACAGACCACGTCTTTACAGCTCGTTGATATTTCAAAACAATCGCCTACTTTCGCTATCATTTCAAAGATAATTTTGTTGCCTGCGTTTTTTCTTTTGTCTTATCACGAGGTAAAAGTGGCAGTTCACTTGTTCCTTGTTTGTTGGTCTGCGACACAATCAGTGATGGCCCACTCCCATCATCTGGGAGTGGGACTCTTGTGTGTGTGTGTGTGTGTATCTGTGTGTATATATAGATAGATATATTTATTTATTTTATGCATGCTTTGTGTGGCCGCATGAAGTGCCAAGGTGGCAATTTTCTGCCAGATTGAAATCACGGCAGGCCCCCCCGTGAAGAGCCGGAGAGGGAAAGGATTGTGATGTACAGTATATATACGGCACAAGTGCAGCAGCTGCAGCAGCCTCGCTCGCTCGATGACTGTCGTGTCGTGGTTATGTTGGGGACTTTCAGACACACACACATCGCAGGCACTTCCAGAATGCATTATTGTATCAACGAATGGATGTATAGATTCAATGATAATACAAATAGCGAGAGAGACCATGTGTTCACTACAAATGTCCAACCGTGAAAGGGGATCTCTTAGTTTGGACAAATGTCAGTCACTTTTGGACAAAATCGTCTTCTAAATGCCCTAAATGTAAATGTGTAAAGGGTTAAACAGGGGACATCTCAGGCTTCACTATCACTGGTGGTGAGACAGAGACAGAGAGAGAGAGAGAAGCACTGGTGGTGAGAGAGAGAAATAAAGAATAAAAGTGCTAAGTGCTAGGTTTAGGTCATGGACCGTGTTAGTGTAGTCAGGGAGCAGTGAAATTAAAAAAGTGCTGCTGGCAGGAAAAGATGAATGAACTTCATCAAACTGTGGTTTCAGTGGGTAGGTTTTTCTCCCATTGCCCATTAGTGAAGACACCATCACTTGTAAGTTAACAGTGTTTGAACTATAGAAATCAAACTAGTGGTTGGCTGGTTCCTGGTGCTAAACTCATCATTTGCCGACATGATGAGTCATAATATTGTAAACTTCCAAGGGCATAATTGTATATGTGACTGCACAGTGCTAGTGATGGATTAGGGAGGGATATAATTCAAAACATAAGTCAAAACAAAGACCTGGATTTGCTTCTGAAAATGATATATGATCTTTAGTTTTCTTGTCCTCTTTCACTGTACTGAACACAGCAGGCACCGTGGATCCAACGAGTCACTGTTTGAATTCAGGACATATCGGCTTTTATCCGAACAATTGATGGTTAAGCGGGTATGGGTTTATGAATTCTGCTCAAGAATACAAACAATTAGTCTGGGGACATCAGGGATCGAACCGTCAACTTCAAGGTCTACCCTAGAGGCTAAACTAGTCCTAATTGGACTGGGTGTTTGCTTTGTGTACTGTGTACACAATACTAATTGCATTGTTTCTAATCAAAATATTCTATGGTATGCTTATGTGGGAAAACTTGAATTCAGTTTCAACTTTGTAACCATTGCCGTATGACTACTGTTGGAGACAAGATAATCATAGGTCACTGAAATAGGGGCTTCTGATTTTGTTTTATTTTATACTCACATCTTCACATCGTACAAAGGACAACATAATCTAAACACAATTGTACATCACTTTGAATGGTGAATGTGTGCATGTGGTTGGCTGGCTGGCCTAACTAGCCTCACCTGGCCCTGTTAGGATCTGGGGGGGGTGGGGCTACAAGCCTGTGATGCATTGGGCAATCAGTGCACCACAGGTTAAGTCAGCCACCAGCACACACTGGGGAGCACTAGCATGCTAGCAAGCACACATGTAACAGCTGCTCCAGATCATTTTACTTTACCTACAAATTGACAATAAACCGGATTACAACACCACAACCTGCCTTGGAGGAGCCCTGAACTAAAGCCACTTCGGTGGCATTGTAGCACAAGCTATGCGACATTTAAGTATGCATGCAGTGTGCTTAGTGGTTGACTTTTGCCTTCAACAATTGACCTTTTGATAGCAACTACGTAATACAAGGCAGCAAATATTTTTCACATTCATAAATGCCCAGCAGTCCTCCTCACCCAACGTACAGTATACACCCCAAGGCAGCAAAACATAACCCAACCCCAACATCGTTATGTTGAGGCATGACACTTAAGTGCATTCATAGTTGTGTTGTAATGTGTGTAGCTGTAACATGTTTTAAATAATTGGTTTAATTGACACTTGATACCCCCGAAAGCCTCAACAGCTAAATCTTGGATCTCTCTGGACACAGTCACTTGCCATTGTCTCCAAAGATGTATTTGCATTCCAGTATTCATTATTCTTTTGCGAAACATGTATTTACATTTTTGAATAGGGTAGTGTCTCCTCTTATAATGCAATTGAATGGTGGTTTCTGGTAAGGGCTTCTTCCATGAGGCAAGTGGTCCACAATCCAAATGTGAAGTTTACCATTGGCATTGTGGCATGTGAAGGGCTGAGAAAAAAGTTACTTAACTTGTGCAAATAAGCGCATCATCCAATGCACATTCTGCCATGTGATTGGAGGATGAACATTTAGCGCATACTGGTGGGCTTCTGTTGAATTTACTTCACCACTACCTTCCCCCCCCCCCCCCCCAACACACACACACACACACCCCCTCTCCAATTGCCAGCGGTTATTTCACACCCTGGTGAGCTATTTTCTAAAAGAGGGGAAGACAAAGCCGTACCACGGCTTTTACTCTCTGCGGAGTGACGGTGTTAGCTCTCAGCGCCTTCTTGTCAGTCACTTAAAGCAGATGTTGCTTGTTGACTTGTACGCACTGTGACACAGTGGGGGTAAAGGCTGTTCCGTACTCCGCGAGAACAAAATTCTCGCACCTAGGGCCCCGCCCACAAAATGACGTCATTTTGTTCTCGCAGACCTAGGTCAGGTGTTCTCGAGTGTTCTCGACACATCAGCCGGGCCGAACTTTGTTCTCGCGTCGTGTCCGAGAACTATTGTGTGATTGGTCAATTTGAAGTGGGCGTGGTTAATGCGCTTTCCGCCAGCGCAGAAGTTTCCTGCTGTGGGCGGGGCCTTTGAGGAGTTTCTCACGGAGTATGAAATGTCCAGGGCGGTGAGAACTTTGTTCTTCGAGAACAAAGTTCTCGCATCTCGCGGAGTATGGAACAGCCTTTAGAGTGTTCACGAGACTGAAAATAATGAATTCAATGTCCACACCCAAATTAAATGAAATACAAACTCTTTATAGACTGTAACTGGGAGTGAGAAGTTATGATTAGTAGCAGTACCAAGTCTGTGATCCAATAGAGTCATCATAGTCCAGAAGCAGGGTCCAGCACACCGGAACGACTTCTCAGACAGATCAGGGCGAGGCGAGGCGGGAGGGTAGTCAGGCAGGCGAGGGTCACCTCTCCTATTTATGTCCTGTAAACAGAGCGTTGATTGGCTGCCGTGGAGTTCCTCTAACAAGGCGCAGGTATTTCCACTTTGGATGATTGCGGGTCTCGACGGCTGTGTCTCAGGGGCTCCCTCTATGGGGCGAAGTGTGAATGCTGGGAACGGCACAAAATAATGATTCCTTACTTCGCCTCTTATGCTCCTCAGTGGCCGGCATTTTTAATATCTGGCACAGATATTAATTTTCTTCTTTGAAGCATTTTAAGCAAGATGTGTAACCCTTTAACCCAATCCCACTCAAAATGTGTAGAATCTCGTCTCTTCATTTTTCTCATTAAGAATTTCTTGCTCATTTAAAAAAAAGAGAAAAAGACATAATAACATTTGTGGAGCTGCTATTCTTAATCATAAATCTCTTTTAGGCCATACAGCGACATGATTAATTACAAATACAGTAAACAAAATAACTCAAATGAAAGGAGAATCCCCGGTCTGCCTAAAACATGAACCTATCCAAGAACATGCTGTTGTTGACCTTGGCTGTTTGGCAATCTAATTAGCAGTAGCTATCATCAATACAGCGAGCTGTCTCTGCGGCATGAGCCTTAAAATCTTATTGGCGTTCAACTATTTCCAGCTTTTCATAATCTGCCTCTAATATGTTGCCGGTAGAGCCCATAATAAACCATTGAACAGGATAATTGGTGTTGTAATTACATGTAAAGAGCTTATTTCCACACAATTAAAACAGCTAGGGCGACTTGCTACTTACAGTCAGAGGAAAATATGCGTGACAAAAATGACAAATTAAAAACAGGCACACTGAGAATTTTTGAAATGCACATTTCTTCATGAAGAAAATAACACAATACAACGTGTCCATGTTAATAAGGTCATGCTACGGGGGTTGTCGGCACGTTCGTCAGGTGACGGCGTCTGACACTCGGCAGGCACAAAACAATGAATTTAGGACTTCCATCCACAAACCCTGTTAGCAATCTAAAGTAATTAGACAATGTTGACAAAACAATTAGGAACATAGTATGTGCCGTAATTATTTATCATTTAATAACACGACACAACGTCGCGTAATTAAATGCATCGCTGACGGCGGCGCGCTGCTCCAGCTGGGCGCACCGAGGGGCTCTGGAGCGAGGAACGATCAGGGCTACTGCGCTCGTGCTTGCGTGCGTGCTTGCTCGCTCGTTCTGGCGCACATGCATTCTCTCTCTCTCTCTCTCTCTCTCTCTCTCTCTCACTTCTTTCTCTCTCTCTCTCTCACTGCGCCTCTTTCTCTCTCTCTCTCTCTCTCTCATTGTGCCTCTTTCTCTCTCTCTCTCTCATTGTGCCTCTTTCTCTCTCTCTCTCTCTCTCTCATTGTGCCTCTTTCTCTCTCTCTCTCTCACTGCGCCTCTTTCTCTCTCTCTCTCTCTCTCTCTCATTGTGCCTCTTTCTCTCTCTCTCTCTCTCTCATTGTGCCTCTTTCTCTCTCTCTCTCTCTCATTGTGCCTCTCTCTCTCTCTCTCTCTCTCATTGTGCCTCTTTCTCTCTCTCTCTCTCCTCTCTCTCTCTCTCTCTCTCTCTCATTGTGCCTCTTTCTCTCTCTCATGTGCCTCTTTCTCTCTCTCTCTCTCTCTCCTCTCTCTCTCTCTCTCTCTCTCTCTCTCTCTCTCCTCTCTCTCTCTCTCTCATTGTGCCTCTTTCTCTCTCTCTCTCTCTCATTGTGCCTCTTTCTCTCTCTCTCTCTCATTGTGCCTCTTTCTCTCTCTCATTGTGCCTCTTTCTCTCTCTCTCTCTCATTCTTGTGCCTCTCTCTTCTCTCTTCCTCTCTCTCATTGTGCCTCTCTCTCTCTCTCTCTCTCATTGTGCCTCTTTCTCTCTCTCTCTCTCATTGTGCCTCTCTCTCTCTCTCTCTCTCTCTCATTGTGCCTCTTTCTCTCTCTCTCATTGTGCCTCTTTCTCTCTCTCTCTCTCATTGTGCCTCTCTCTCTCTCTCATTGTGCCTCTTTCTCTCTCTCTCTCTCATTGCCTCTTCTCTCTCTCTCTCTTGTGCTCTTCTCTCTCTCTCTCTCTCTGTCTCTCTCTCTCTCTCATTGTGCCTCTTTCTCTCTCTCTCTCTCATTGTGCCTCTTTCTCTCTCTCATTGTGCCTCTTTCTCTCTCTCTCTCTCATTGTGCCTCTCTCTCTCTCTCATTGTGCCTCTTTCTCTCTCTCTCTCTCATTGTGCCTCTTTCTCTCTCTCTCTCTCTCATTGCGTTAGGATTGATCAGACAAACCGAGAAGAGTGCATTGACGTCAATGAATTAACATGCACTCACCTTCACAATGCACGGCCCGGCCTTCAATGGGCCGACTATAGCAAGTGCAAAAGACCTTCAACATTTCATTCCCCCCCCCCCCCCCCCACCCCCGCCCCCCCCCCCCACACACACACACACACACACACACACACACACACACACACAAACACACACCGCCCAGCAGCCCTCAGCGTTGCATAACACTATCACGAAAAGAGCCTTCAAAAGTATTCATGAGGACATGATTGCACTAAGCCATGTGGCTGATGTGAGAGTATTGACATTTCATGAATTGAAAGCTTTTGAAAAATATCTTTGAAGTTGCAATAAGAAGTATCCACCTAGTTTAAATCTGGGGATTGGTAGGGCTATATGTGGCTAGTTGTTTGTTTATGTTTATCTTCGTTTATGCTGGAGTGTACTTTCTGCTCTGCCAGTGCCATCCATTGATGGAGCTTTAAATCTATTTGGTTAGTATTTCAAAGAAAGACATTAAACTATTTTATTGTATCTTTCATCATTGAGCCTTTATTAATTGTAGATATAATTGTAGATGTATACTTTAACATTAGCTTTCACGTTGCTTGGATTAGGTACGCATAAAGTAAAGTTAATGATGTTTGATGATTTAAATATGTGCTTTTAAAGTCATTCGTGATTGTTATGATGAAATATTGTCAGAAGAAAAACAATACAAAATTGAAATCTATTGCTTGAAGCACACGCCACCTGTAAATTATGCAGTATTAATATCCCTCGCTAACTGTGATGGATTGAAATCATTTATCACCCAGTGATTAAAAATGCCAAAGGTAATTAATTACACACATGAGACCAAATAAACAACAACATGCAACTATTAGGAAGGACTTGAGAGGGTGATGCAAATCTGTGGATGATGAGTTACCCTTTGGCTTAGCCACATTTTCTCAGCTTCAGGTTAAAGGGTCACTCAGCAGGTAGGCCACATGTGGGGGGAATCCCCACACACTTCTTCAGGTTAAAGTGTCACTCAGCGGGTAGGCCACATGTGGGGGGAATCCCCACACACTTCTTCAGGTTAAAGGGTCACTCAGCGGGTAGGCCACATGTGGGGGGAATCCCCACACACTTCTTCAGGTTAAAGGGTCACTCAGCGGGTAGGCCACATGTGGGGGGAATCCCCACACACTTCTTCAGGTTAAAGGGTCACTCAGCGGGTAGGCCACATGTGGGGGGAATCCCCACACACTTCTTCAGGTTAAAGGGTCACTCAGCGGGTAGGCCACATGTGGGGGGAATCCCCACACACTTCTTCAGGTTAAAGGGTCACTCAGCGGGTAGGCCACATGTGGGGGGAATCCCCACACACTTCTTCTTCCTCCAGTTAAAGGGTCAGTCAATGGGTACATGTAGAAGGGGGGGGGGGGTTCAAATGACCCACATCCTACCCACATTCATTCCAATTGTGTTTGTATTTTTGTACATGTTTGTGCGTTGCCGTTTGTTTTCATTGGTTTTATGTTGGTACACTGTGAACCTCAAAAGGTGAACACCTTTTTTGATAGACAATAAAGATATCAAAATCTGTTGAATATCAAAAGATATCAATACATACAAATAAATATATTGATATATATTATCCATGGCCTGTATCGTACATCTCAACATGCAGTGATTGTTCCCTAGGTGTCAGTCTGACAGAGGGTGTCCATGCTGGGATGCACACCAGCATCCCATCACATCACATGGTCCGGGGCGGACCAAGTGCTGAGAGGCTGCTGCAGCAAGACTCCCCAAGCTGCCTCAAACCATCTTGACCTTTATTAGCCAAGCGTGCGAGCGTCTACTCACACGGTCCAAATCAGAACAAATCACATGTCAAATAAAGACAGGAAGAGTGCAGACAGATACACAAATGAGAGGATCTCCGTGTTGCGATCCGGCCATGGGGCCGGGGTAGTAGTACTATACGTCCCTCATGTCTATCTATCTCCCGAAGCCGATCCAGACACCTCCCTCATTTGCGGGAGGAAATCAATGAGGTGGGACTCACAAGTCTCATTTGTGTTGTCTTTGCCGAGAACAGAGTCGTGCGGCGCTGTTATTGCGAAACATGTGGGATGCGCGCCAGGGAGCATGACAGCCATTTGTCAACTCTTTCCCATCCATTTGTTGTGTGAAACCCTATTATTCAGTCCTCAGTTCTCCCTAGCCCAGGTGATTAGGGGTACACTTCCAATTGTAGACGCTCACTGTTGCTAGTGGAGGGGAACAGGCAGATGGAGCTAAAATTAGCCTGTGTGCTAAATGTGATCCATCTCCCTCTCTTGAGGCTTAATGGCCAACAAACCCCTTCCTTTTTATTCTCACAGCATTTCCCTGTGTTCATCTCACCTATAGAATAGAACTTTATTAATCCGGAAGGAAATTCTTGTGCCAGGTTGCACAGCGATGCAATACAATAAAACAATATGGAAAACAACAGAATGATAAAAATAAACTAATGGATTTACAAATTGACAGTTAAAATATACAAATATGTGGGCAATGTAAGATATAAGACGGCGAAAACAATTTGGCAGAAATTAAGTGAAATATTTTTGGACATGATGAGAGGAGATGAGAGGTAGTGTTATAGATAATATTATAGACAACATGATAATAATAATAATATAATATAGCACATGATAGAGTATTGCACCTGTGTGGCGTGCAGGGGATGGGAGGTGTTGTCCATAATACTGAGTAGTTTACTCAGCATCCTCCTCTCCTAATTGTATCCTGTAGGGGGTTTAAATTACCCTATAGAGCAGACAAGCTAAATATAGGTTAAAGTGGATGATAGTGGACTCAAAAGGCATCGTCAAGTGGCTGATGTAGAAGTTGGAACAATATGACCATGAAGTATAGGATAGTCTGTTAAAACAAGAACATCTCTTATTAGTATTTCAAATCATTGATTTGTTTTGTAACAAAAATTGCATGGCTACTGAAAAGCAAAATGTTTAATCAAGCAATTTATATTTGATTTGACTGCAAAGGACAAGTGCACAGAAAATTGGGTAAATATCAAGCAGTCTGTATATGTATATGTATTTATTTATTTTGTAAGATTATTTTTCCAACTAAAGAAACAACTCTCTCAGATCACACAGCATTGATCCATGTCCACTGTTCAGAAAAGTTTAATGTAAATACTTTCTACCAAACCCGGAATCAAAAGGAAACATCCGAAGTACGATAGTGAAAAGCTGTTTCAAGTATTTGGAATTGATTGAATTTGGCTTTGACCGGGACCAATGCAGAATTCCGCAATGTTCCTATGCGTGCATAGACAGGGTCCCATCTGGGTGAAATTGTGTTGCTTGGGGTGCCCAGGTTCATCATGTATTGCAATAGGTATATGAACATACTTGCCTTACATCCACAGCTCACAGGGATATACTCAGTCAGTCCTCTACTCAATACCCACCGGGAATCAAGCAGGACAAGAAAAACGCTTTCAAAATACACTCCCAAACAGTCTACCTCTTATTTCATGTTTTCTGAATCCATTCACACACAAAAACACATGCCAAGAGGGGAAAGACGGCAAGAACGAATTTGACTTTTGAACCCACTGGTGAGAGAGGAGTGGAGGGACACAGCCGTAATTACTAACTAAATTAGACTAGATTAACAAAGTGAGCCAAAGTGAAAGCCTGCAGCTTATTCAGAACTGTTTCACTTCATCAGAAGGCTTAAGCAAGTGGAAAAATAAAGGAAAATCGCTCTTTTGTCAGGGTGGTGACCTCAAGGTTCGGGCCCTATCCCGATTACGACAAAGCTCGGACGACCTTTTGTAATCCTTTTACACAGGAACGGGCTCCACGTTAAGCCTGCACTTCACCGGCAAAGTTTGCCGAACTTGCAATGCAACCTTGCGATGGGTCGTCGCTAGACTCTCAAAGTGCTGCCTCTCCGGTTTTATCCCCCCGTGTTCCACTTCTAACAGAAAAAATAAAACAGCTTTGTTGGGGAAATTCCCCTGGAAGTAGCTGTTTTCTGCAATTCCCTTGATTTAAATGGGGGGGGGGGGGGGAACCTCCCCAAAACACAAACAAGGCAGTGTTGCTGCCTCTGTGATGAAAGTATTTTAGAGGTAAAATTGTTTCTTGTGTTTAGGCAGTGACCCTAGAGAGCCTGTGTTCCCCAATAATTTTGTAACCATTTTTGCGAGACAAATATAAATTTCGCATTTTCATCATCATCATGACACAAAACATGTTTGTATACATTCATGTAACAAAGTTGAATATCTAGCACAGTGTTTTAATTATGTCAAATATGTGAATGACGTCAGCTGGTTCCCAGGTTAGGCTAACAGAACGTTGGCTGTATCCCCACTCTAAATGTAGCGTAACGCCCCATGGCTCCAAATGCAATACATTGAAATAGATTCCCTGGAAACTAACTCAATTATAGATTGACATCCATCCATGTTTAAGATACCATCAAATGGCGTGTGTGTGTTTGGTGGCTGCTGTAATTAGCCTCGGCTGGCTTAATTAGCCTCACCTGGCCCAGATACACTCTGGGCTGGGTGGGGCTACTTGCAGGAGCTCCAAAGAAACCACACTAATGTTGTCTGCAGGAATCAAGGTGCTTCTGAAATTGTTTTTCTCCACAAAATGTTCCGCAGCAGTGTGCAAGCATTCATAAGAACCCCAAACATTTTTGGACTTTTTCCAGAAGATATTCCTGTTTGGTGTGAAATTGTTTTTAACCTGTGGTGCACTGATTAGGTAATGCACCACAGGTTTGTAGCCCCACCCACCACAGCATTTTCAGTGGGTCGCAGAGCATATGCTCAATCTTTAGAAAGAAGTCCATGAACTAACTAATTTCAGTTTCAATGTTGATTTATTGGCTCACTGTTTTCATTGAGTTTTAGCCCCAATTGTTGCAGCTTTTTGTTAACTCAATGATTTTTAACGGTACATGAAGACATTGTTGATTTTCTGCAATATCGGTAAATACAATTAATGGCAAATAACACTTGGGTACTGAGGATAGATCAGTGGAGAACCACCATTTTTTGGTATAATTGGTGGAAAAGCTGTTGACAAAAGACAATGTGCTGGGAAGTTTTTATTTTGACATAAAGGTGAAGGCTGTATGTCAGAGTTGTGCCACGCCCATCTTTTCATACATGTCCATCTTCATTTCATGGTGTCATTTCAAGCCGTCAGTTCACTGAACATTATTTTCTCAGACGATGGCAATTTCAGCAAATTGGCCGTTTTAAAAGTAGTTCACAACATAGCAGTGGTGCCTCAAGCCACTACATCTATCACCATGATGTAGTGAACGCACTGAGCACACCGAGCCCTCCATATGTGGATTTCCTGTAACCTGTGACAGTGTAGTGGGTGGACCAGTTGGAATAAAGCACACAGAAACCAGGGTTACAGTATAACAAAGTCTTTCTCGTCCAAATAATCCCACACAAGGAAAGGGGAGGGGAACAACAGGCAACTCAAAACTTCTTCTTAGTCCATAATCCAGACCTTGATAACCCACTCCCAATTAAACATCCAAGATAAAGTCAGATTGTTCCAACAGTGTGGCTAGAGGCCACTTACTGTGAGCCTGTCAAAGTGTACCATCCTGGTCTCCACTCGCCCAAGCCAGTCTGCCTGCCTGCCCTTTGTCCTCTGCACTTTATATCTCCGGCTAAATTGTTTTTTAATTGGCCCTTAATTGGCCACACCTGGGCAGAGTTTCTGCAGTAACAAACCATGCCTCTGCAGCCATGTGGGGCATGGATCAGGCCACCACAGTGTGTGTGTGTGTGTGTGTGTGTGTGTGTGTGTGTGTGTGTGTGTGTGTGTGTGTGTGTGTGTGTGTGTGGTACCTGTGGTATTTCAATGGTCAAAGGCACGTCCACAGGTCTGTTGTTTTTCACGTATCCCATGAGGTTGTAGTCAAACTCAAATCTCTT